>JAYRCH010000231.1:0-600000 GCA_037179445.1 Phengaris alcon alcon
AGATAAGTAGCATTGTCTAAAACCTATTTTATAAGTTGTTGCTAAATTATGAAGTGATTATCTTAATTGATGATTTTATAATATTATTAATTATTATTTTTATAACTTTATTATTATTAATTTAATTAGCTATTACTTTGTTGGATATTTAGAAATCTATTCTGCAATTGCGGAAACGGTTTGATTATGCTATACTAATAACTAATAAATAATAACTCGTACAGAATTAAAATATCAACTTACTAAAGAATATTATAATTAGTATTTCTTTATTTGTGGTTTGATTTTCTATAACTCATACAGTAATTAAAATACCAAGTTATTAAAGAATATGATGATTAGTATTTCTTTATTTTTATCTTTATTTACCTATTACCTACATTTGTTTTAAGTTTTTGATAAAAGGAAATTTTAGTTAATAAATTGGGTTGTGACTTGAAGCTATTAACTACTATAATAAGGAAAACTTTTATACAATAAAACTATTTAACAATGCTTTAGTGTTTTACTTCATGTTTTTTTATAGTAACTATATTGGTCATTCTGAGTTATCGTATAAGTAGCTTCTCTTATTTATATAAAGCCCTTAATGACACACGCTCCTCAGCCCGCCGCGCCGCGCCGCACGCACTGTGCCTACACGTATAATGTACTAATTACTATGTAGATACAATTATTAGGGTTACCATTTTTTGAAAGGTCCTCGCAAAAGTCTGACAACTTCGTTTGCGTAGAACTAACGGAAACGGAACCCTAAGATAAAGTGGTCTATGTTACACCTTCTTATACGCTTATAACTATCTGCCAGTGTAAGTCCCGTGAAAATCGGTCCAGTCGTTTCAGAGATTTGCCGGAACAAACAGACAGACACACAGTCCAAATTTTAAAAATTGTTTTTTTATTGTAAGTACCGTATATAAGGTTCGGTAAAATCAACTAGGGATTTGGGTATATGATCTACTGCTCATTTGTACACTTAGGAAAAAAAAATTGTCCTACTCAAAGTTAAAAATCATCTCATAATGGGCGAATCTCAGCTCAACGCAAACTCCCCCATATAAAGGATATTTTTTTTTCGAGTATAACAATTATTTCTCTGCCTAAACTATACATGCTAATGTATAGACCTTATATATTGTAGTATATTTAAGGCTCCAAAAATCAATTACGGATACTACAGGCACATAATTCACTGCTTGTGTTAAAACTAATATATAATATTCTCGTGTCATAGTGTTCGGGGACGTAGCTCTACGTAAAGCTAAAAAAGAGTTGAACGACAAGTCGAAATGGACAGGATATTTAAAATACAAAAAAGGTATAGTGAAATCAAGGCGCCCAGCGGGCTTAGCATGGCGATCCGACGAAATAATTTTAAAGAAGAAATATTCTATCAATAGTCAACATTTTTAAATAGCCATATTTTTAAAATGGATGCCGGGAAATGTTTTGTGAAAAAATGATCAAATTTTCAAGTAAATGACTGAACGTAAAGAAACTATTTGTCTTGGACCGCCATGATGTGGAGTAGTTGACATTATTGTAAGACTGTTTGACATTGAAATAAGAAAACGTTTGTACTTTACCAGTCAAAAGGGGCCATTATGTAAGGTCATGCTCGGGAAGAAAATAAATATTGTTTCTCTTATCGAAGATGCATCGACCTTGCTGCCTTACAATAAGACCAATTTTGCTCCGAATAGTACTAATATTTCTTCAATCTGTCATTTTGTCGATTCTTCGGTGTTTCTAGGGTGCGCATTTAATGATATAATAAATGATGCGACAGAATTTGAGAAAAGACTATACACCTCTGCACATAGCCCTTGTTCATTGTGGACTACAACAAATGATATAAAGGCAAAAGCCATGTACGATTAATTAAATGACTTTATACTACTACTACTACTACCACTGTATTATACATGATTTGCTAACACCCCAACAATATGGATTTATAAAAAATAGCTCAACTACTCTAGCATGTTTCAATTTAACTAAATAAATAGCGGAAAGCTGAAGCTCTGGTGTCCTATAGATGCTAGTCGCATCAATATTCTTAGACCAAGGCATTTGATTGCGTCAATCGTGCTTAACTTTTAAACAAATTATCAAAATATAGATATACGAGGAGGAGGTATGGTATCAAAATATGCATTGAATTGGATCACCTCGTACCTAAGTGATCGTCTGCAATGCGTTGAAATATCGAAACTAAACAAAAAAGGTACATTTAAAATGTCTTACAGATCGAAATACATTATTAATGCAATTGGTATCCCACAAGGAAGTATATTAGGACCTAAACTATTTCTGCGTTTGCAAAAAATTTGCGTAAAATTTGCGTAAAACTAGATCGTTTTGTTTTCGTTCTTAATCGGCTAAGAAATACAAGCACCAAAGAATTAGCGCTTCTAGCTTACTACGGTTACGTAGTCTCAGCTTTAAGATACGGACCTCATCCTTTGGGACAATTCAACGCAGTGCGAAAGAGTGTTTATTGCACAAAAAAAATGCATACGAGCGCTATGTGGTGCGAAATTTAATGAAAGTTGCAAACCACTTTTTAAACAAAACAATATTTTATCTTTGCCATGCATGTACATTTATCAAATGACAATATTTGTTAAAAGTCGCATGTATCTTTTCGAAAAAAAAGAAGACAATACGAACAGGTTATTATTATATTGATGATTATGTGACTTAAGGTTATCTTGATAAAATTAGCATATTACAATTAAAATTAAATGTAATAAAGTTGACATAAAGTAAGTGACTCAACAATTAATGTCTACTTAATTCTATTTAATTAATTTTTAACAATTGACATACAACATTTTAACCAATAAAAAGATTATATAATAAAAAATTACAATAATGACATCACTAAAAAATATATTGACAAATAAACTTATTAATAAGAGAAAACTTATAGAATACATTTTTTTTTTTGGTTAATATAAAAATGATAATAAAATAAAATATACTATGACTTAAATACCTTATAATGTTATCTATGTTTTAGTTTTAAATAATTAATATTTAAGTTGTAAAATAACAATATGAACATTTGCACGCCGCATCAAAGGCAGAATAAGCCTAATATAATAATAATATGTATAATTTACCACTGTAACTCCTTGAAATTATACCTTATTTGAGCAAATAAACATTATCTATCTATCTATTAACTACACAAAAGCATTCGATTCGAGATTTTGAATATATATGGACATCACTCATACAACAAGGAGTCGAACAGATATATGTTACTAAAAATATTTACAAAAAATGTCAATCCAAAATACGACTGGAGCGTTAAGGTTAAAAATGTCCCATTCAAAAAGGAGTAAGATCCTCTATCTCCAAAAATATATTCAGCTGTGCTCGAATCTATATTTAGAAAGCTAGATTGGGAAAAGAAAGGAGCGCACGTGGATGGAGAACTACTAAGCCACCTGCGCTTCGTAGACGATATTGTAGTCTTCGCAAAAAACGCTACCGGATTGGATGGCCAATGAATAAATTAAAAATCTAAATTTTAACTATTGGAGGATCTCTGGAAATATTAATAGATAACGAAAAGATAGAGTATGTTAAAGAATATATATACTTAGGACAGCTTGTATCGTTCAAAAATAACACAGAAAAATAACTTTTTCTAAGCTCGAGTTATCCTGGCTTGGAAAAAGTTCTGGTCACTAAAAGAAATTATGAAGAATATATATATATATATATATATATATATATATATATATATATCTCTGTAGGATTAGGATGGGTAGCAGAAACACTTCTTGACTGCTGTATAGCAGACCTACTCGGTCGGTGGTCGGTGTTCGAATGGCAGCGAAAGTTTGCGCTCCCACCTACTAGTTTACCCACTCCACCGTACCACGCTACAAGTGTGCGTGTGTATATTTATTATTATAAGTGTCAATACACTATAGTGGAGTCATTTTAATAGGTAACATACATCAAAATTCAACAACGTAACCTTGTAACGGCGGGCATAAAATTATATATTTTTTCGTTTTGTTAGAACTGCACAATTGCTTAACTTTTTTCAATTACGATTACATATTTATTGTAATAATGACCGATACGAGTAATTTAATGATTTGCTTTCACTAATAAACCATTCTAAACATAATAAACAATTTCTGATCTAAAGAACTGAACGTCGTTACAATGTAGCGTCAGTTAACCCTTTTATTTAACACTAGGGATGATACTCTAAAAATCGAAAGCTTTTAGAAGTAGAATCGAATGCAATGATTACTTGTGAAGAAATATCACCATAAATTAATAACCACGTTGTGATTATAATAAAACATAATTATATTTATTATTTATTAACTATAAAAATACAAAAAAAATAACTAAGTAAATAGAAAAATCATTGATGTTAGGTACAATTTAGGTGGGACGTTGCTGGCAACACCAGTGCCTGTCGATGACGCCATGTCATGTCGCCATTACATGACGCAGTCTTTTGTCGTTGTGCGAAGTGAGTGTGCGTTTTTGGTGTGCTCTCTGTTATTTTCTTCTGACCCGGCTTTTTTATTGGACTGATTTTACCGACTACGCTTACCTGGCTATAAATTGGACTCCGATTGCTTAACGATTAGTAAACAAGAACAACATTACAGTCTTACCATGTCGAAACGGGGGAAAACGCTAAAAAGTTAATCTCGCGGACTAGTGGTGAAATTGTAAAATTATTTTGAACGTGAATCAGTTAACGATGGGCCTCTTTTACCATTGATACAACCGAGAGGACGCGTTGCCGAAGTATTGGGAATAGGAAAGAGGACAGTAACTCAAATTCTGAAAGAAAAATACGGACCATCAGGCTCAGAAGATAATATTTTACGTACACCGAAAAAAGGGAAGAGGGACAAGAAAATGGTTGGCATTGATAGTTTTGATGCTGTTGCAATTCGCAACTACACAACCGTTGCTCGAGAAAAGAATATCCTACACGGGAAAAGCTAATGGTTCGTTAAAAGACGCAGGCTTATTTTTTGGTGGTAAATCGTCTCTATCAAAGGTTTTGAAATCGATTGGCTTTAGATTAAAAAAATCTGACAAGCGGAAAATCCTGCTAGAACGCTACGATATTATTTTAAAGAGAGTAACATTCTTACGTCAAGTAAATAAAATTACAGATTGGGACAATGTCGTGTTTATTGACGAAACATGGTTGAATGCGAACCATACGGTTTCGCGGACATGGACCGATGATACAGCGGCCTCCACCTCAATAGTTCCATCGGAAAAAGGAGCCCGAATTATTGTCATTATATGTCACGCGGGATCAGCTTAAAACAATGTCTTATATGCATATTAAGTATGACTTACACATTGCCATACAAAGAAGTATGCTTGGTCTCAAATTGTCAGATAAGGTAAATAGCATAAGTATTAGGAGAGCAACGAAAGTGCAAAAAAAAGAGAAATATCACTTAAGTGGCACTGAGCTGGACAGGTATGCAGGATGAGCAACAACAAATGGACCAAATGTTTAACGGAATGGGTACCCAGAGATAAGAAAAGGAATAAGGGAAGACCATATAAAAGGTGGAGAGACATTTTTAACCTGAGATGTGGACCTTTATGGATGCGAACGGCGCGGATCAAGATTTATGGAAGGATTTAGGAGATGCCTACTCTGTAGACGCGACTTCTACTAAAAAAATAAAAAATATATAGTTATTAATGTAAGCTTAGCATGTACAATTGTAGGCAGTAGAGAATAAAGGCTATTTTTATTTCTTATTTTAATAAAAATAAGAAATATTTTATATAATAAGTAATTTAATATATAATTAAATTATTAAGTATGTATTTAATATTATGTTTAAGAGCATCTAGCACGAGACAAACAAAGTCTATTCGAAATTGTATGTAAAAGTGCTCAGTTTGTTAATTAAAACAGCTGCTATATCGGGTTTACTTAGAGAATTGGATAAGACAATTAACTATGAAGTCTCCATATTATGTAGACTTTATTTGCCCCAACCCATTCTTTAAGTAAACGCGATTTCATTTCATCATCAAATATTACCTTAAAAAAACATATCTAATAAACACACCGGAATATTTAGCGGAACACAAAAAAAAGATCTATAATTAAAAAAATATGATTTTATTTTAAAATCTACTTACTACACTTCTTTTGTTATTTAAAGTTTCATTTGTTTTACTTAAAATGAGATCACATTAAGAACAGATTTTGCGAGTAAAGGCTATTTGTGAAAAATGGTACATTTTTGAACTTTTCATGTAACCGGGAAAAGTGAAAATTAATATTAAAATAACAATTAATTAAATTAGAAAAATGGTGATTAATATTGCGTATTTCCTCCACGTGCTCTTATTAAGGTTTCGACGCGTCTAGACATACTGAGAATGATGTTATCGATGGTCTCCTGGGATAGTCTCCGCCATTCCTTAACTACGGCGATTCGCAGTTCACCCACGTTGGCAGGAGCTGGAATTCTGGACTTAACTTTTCTTTTCAGCAAGTCCCAAACGTGCTCTATACATACCACTCACTCCATAACAGTGATATTCATATCATTAAGATAAGCTTGAGTTACCCGAGCGGTATGCGGCCGAGCATTATCCTGCATAAAAACAAAATCGATATATGGGGCAAACGGTACGACATTTTCTTCTAAAACTTCTCTGATATAGCGGTCTGCAGTCAGACTCCCTCTGTCAATCACTGTGCGAGCTCCCAAACAAATGCCCGCCCAAACCATTATTGATCCACCAACGTATGCAACTGTAGTTTCAAAATTTGTCTGAATGTATCGTTCTCCTTTGCGTCTGTATATTCTTTGCCTGCCGTCAATTTGATTTAAGAGAATTCTGCACTCATCACTAAACAATACCTTACTCCATTGGTCCGCGTTCCAAAGTCGATGTTCCTGAGCAAAAGTTAACCTGTTTCTACGATGATTTACCTCGAGCCTTGGAGCCTTGGCGGGCACAAATGAACCCAAAACAGCTTCTTCGAACCTTCTTCGTACCGTACGCTCACTTACGGTTACACCCCGCACTGCTTCTAACTCATGTCGGGCTTGGACGGCCGTCAAACGGGGGTTCCTACGTACACGAAGCCGAATGAAACGATCATCCCTACTCGATGTGCGTCTTTTTCTGCCTTGTACTGCTCTTCTCACATAAGTACCGGTCTCCCTGAACCGTTGGATACTGCGATGGATCGTTGAAACTGGTCGACGAAGATCTCTGGATATCACTCTGTAGGTTTGAACATTTCTTCGCATTTCGAGTGCCCTGGCAATCTCCGTTGGGGCTAAGTCAGGCATAATTCAGTCCTCAACTCCAAAAAGATACGCGATTAAAAAAAAAAAACTAACAAAAAACAGTATTTCAATGAAATTTTAAATCAAACTCAGAAGGAAGAAATACTCGAAGTTCGCTCCAGATAAGGTGTATTTGAATAAAATTAAAACAATTGCATAAAATGTGATGTTCAGATGTTTTCTTAATTTGAAAATATTTCTTTTTAAATTAAATGACGTATAAACCAGCCAGCAACCTTATATGATACTGATATCAATTCTTTATTTTATGTTCCGCTAAATATGCCGGTGTGTGTATTTATGACTTGACACTGCTACTCTTTTAAGATACGTCGCCATTTTTTTAACCAATTTTTACATGAAGAAGTACTCTAATTGTGACAATTGTTAGTTTTGTAAAATTTATTTTAATTTGTTCGCAAAATGTACCGAAAAACTGCCAAATCATGTCAAGTTCGTAAGCGCGCCCTTAAGACAACCTTTTCGTAGGTTCGTCTAGCACAAGCCTAGTCTAGGGCCTACACAAGATAAAGAGCCAGTCTAGACTAGCAGAAAGGCGGCATCCATCGGATACACCATAAGGCTCCGAAACAGGAACCACCTTCCCACAAATAGAGTATTGCCTTTGTCTTCACTTACAAGACTGGTACGATCAGAGCCTCGTAAGTGGAGACACGAAGAATTCTCCGTCGAGGGCCTTTATATACGGAATTTTCTGGGCGACGATAGCGCGAGCTATTTCGAACCACCTGACATCTGTTGGGTGGCTGGCGAGCTAGACAGGTCGAAACGCCGCGCTGCCTGGGTTTGAGTCTCTGTAGCGGTCATTTTTGAATATTAATTTTGACAATAATTAATGTTGCCTATTTAGCATGTCTGCTTACGTTATATGATCATGATCTTTCGCTGATATTATTAGAAGGATTATTAATTTGAGGCGTAAATGAATTAGAGTCAGGTGTCGCAGTCGTGCTTCTTGTACAACTAACAACAATATCGGAACATAGCTGGAATTACTTTAACGACTCCACTTTGGGTATCGATAGCTTCCGAGAGTGCAAATTGCTCTCCAGAGATACTTACTTAACTTTTACTTAAGCTTAAGAGGTACATAATCAGTGGGCATTTATTTTGGGATATTTTATTTTGCTTACGTGTAAAGTATATAGTTTCTTTCACTGGTTTCCCCGATGTGTGTGACCGTAGAGACAAAGTTTTCATGATAGATTACAATAGTGGCAAAACTAGTTATAATTTTTAGTCTCAATTCTGGTATCTTCGAGGACCACTAAGTATGCCCACTGCCCAGGCCCACTTAAAGATTTAGACTCCAGTGCATTCAGATGATCTGTTCATTACCGAATTAGGCATAACTTCGCAAACAATAAGCAATTGCACACGGGTATGATTCACAAAGTTAAAATGTTCAAATTTCTAAAACAATGCATAATAAGTACACATAGTATGGATCGTAGAGGAGAGGGTAATTACTAATCGATAGATTCGTAATAATTGCTCGGGTAACATAATATTTACCCAAACAAACACCCAACTAGGGTTATAGTTTTTAAGATAACAATTAAAAATTAAGCTTTATTCATTAAACAAGATACACTTTTCATATGACATCAGTCATACACTGCACAGCGTGCGGCGCGGTGCAACTTGACATTCGAACTCTTACAGTGAACCGTGTATCTTCTTGTGTAGTGAATGAAGTTCAATTTTAAATAGCTATCTCATAAATGCAGCGCCATGTCACGTATCGTTTCGTTTCGGTGTGAATTGACCCTTAAGCGCCCCCGAGTCGGTCAAATTCAAACACGTAGATTTTAGCTTGAGTCAAAACATTTTTCTTGTTTACAAAGTTATTTTATCTATGATCCAAGGATATTTGTTCCTTCAGCGGCATTCGAACCTGGGACCGCTTGAGCGCTAATGCGCTATAACCACTGAGCCACAGAGGTCATGTAGGTAAAAAAATCGGAATGGACTGTAAGTCTTGACTCTTGAACATTCCTTCTGAGTTCTGACAGCCATTAGCGCAGGTGCGGGCCCTAAATCACGCACGCTCCTCCAGCACGCCGCGCCGCGCTGCACGCACTGTGAGGTACACGTATAATGTACAAATTACTATGGACAATTATTAGGGTTACCACCTTTTGAAAAGTCATCACGAAAGTCTGACAACACCGTTTGCGTGGAACTAACGGAAACAGAACCCTAAGATAAATGGCCTATTTACACCTTATAGGATTATAACTATCTGCCAGTGAATGTCCCGTGAAAATCGGTCTAGCCGTTTCAGAGAATTAGCCGGTGCAAACAGACAGACAGGCAGTAAAAAATGGTAAAAATTGTTTTTTTATTGTAAGTACCGTATATATTGTAGTATATATATTATAGTATAGTTTATTATACTATATACTTTCATATGCATTCAGTAAAAAGCTGATAATTTAAAATTACAAACAGACACTTTTAGACACTACGATTTTATTTATTTGTAAATGAAATGATGCTTTATTTGGTGAAAATATAGGTGTATGTATACATATAGGTGTTACATTTTTTACATTAGTGCGCATATTTTGTCGCAGTTAACGACGTCCAAATATTTTATTTATTATTAACAGGATTATATTTTCATTATAAAACATACCTATCGCTTTAAGATACATTTAATAACAGAACGAAATTGTCAATGATTAAGTATTAATTACAAACATCATTCATTATGTCAATATATAGAATGTCAGAATTTAATGTTGTTAATACAATTTTTTGATTACTATAAAAATGTCAATAGATATAAATAAATATAATGTTAAAAATGATGATTAAATGTCAGCTCATTAAAAATTCTTTCACGTCATAATAAGAATTATTTATTAACATTTTTTTAAGTTCTCTAATAGAGTGTTTTTTAGATAATTGTTTTATATGTTTAGGCACCTTATTATATATTTTTACACACATTGAATAAGCATTATTTATAAAAAGGGTTGTTTTTGGTTTTTTATCTATGATCAGTCTATTTGAGTTTCTTAAATATTTTGTCGGGTACTTATCTATTAATTGTGTAAAAACGTCATTGTTGGGTATAACAAATTTAAACATTTCTAAAATGTATAAGCTGGGTAGTGTCATGATGTTTAATTGTTTAAAGAAAGGCTTACATGACTCATATGATGGAATCTTAGCTATAGCACGGATGCATTTCTTTTGGACAATGAATGCCTTATCTAAATGCGTAGAATTTCCCCAAATTATCAATCCATAGCGCAGGACTGATGAGACGTAGCCGTGATAGGCCATAATTGCGGCTTGTGTACTAACTGTCCACGCTAGTCTACGTAAGACAAATACGAAGGTATAGATAAGTCGTATTCTATAGTATTATAGTCGTAGTCCAGGCAAGTCTATAAGTCCGGACATGTCCAGATTAATCCCTACGGATGGTAGCCCTATGTACAATGTGCTACATCATAATTCCAGGTGATTATCGGCTTAAGAGTGGCTATAGTTAAAATACTTGCCGCGTGATTCCAATTTCCATCGGGTAAGAGTTTAAATATCGGAATCTAGCTATAGCTTATACTCTGTTCAGATTAAATAAAATATTAACGTAAACAAAGAGAACTTTAGAAATATGTTTTAACGAATTAAAATGCTATCAATTTAAATATCACTTATTTACCCTGCAATGAATTAAATTAATTAATTAAATTAAATTCCGTTTATTTCAGGCTGCATAGGCCCATGTTATAAATACCTTATAGACTAACATTACTATAATTAATAAGTTAACACTCAAGACCCCCACAGACGAGAGGCCGATCGTTTCAGATAGAACTGACGTCAGTTCGGCCTGAACGGATTCGAGCACATACATTACTACTCAATGATGAGAAAATGAACTTGTTAGACTCCACTGTATTCCTAGGTATTACGCTAGAATGTATGGGGTCGTCATATTGCTAACCTAGCAAATAGACTTAGGTCTGCAGCATATGCAGTCAGAAAAATTAGAGAAATTTCAGAAACGGTACGTCTGGTTTATTTCAGCTACTTTCATAGTATAATGTCTTATGGCATACTTTTATGGGGAAATGCTGCCGACATAAATTCAATATTTGTGCTGCAGAAGCGAGCTATTCGTGCTATTTATAAAATGTTCCCTTTTGAATCTCTGAGAGAAAAGTTTAAAGAAATAGGTGTACTGACCGTAGCTTCTCAGTATAATTTGGAGAATTTATTAAACGTTACAAAAAACTTAAGCAATTTCTAGAATAAAAGTGATAATCATTGTATTAACACTAGCAATAAGCATAAACTACATGCACCAGTGATAAGACTTAGCAAAGTAATCCTTTAAGGGCCAATTTATACGCCTATACAATTCCAGGATTCCAGAAAACGTTCAAAATCTTTCTATTAATAAATTTAAAAAAATAGTCAAATAATGTTTGTGTGCTAAAGCTTATTACAAAGTAAATGATTTTGTTAACGATTGCACACCTTGGGAATAAGATGCTCCCCTGCAAGGCTGTCTCTATGTACTTGTGACTTTTTTTATATTTAACAGATTTATGTTTACAATGTAAAGTATATTTCTTTCAAAAGAACAATTTTCCATGTTTTTCTAAAAGGTGGCCCCGTGCGAGATTCTTACGCCGGTTCTTCTCTGATCGCATCTGACCCAACTGACGTCATTTCGGCCTGAACGGTTTCGAGCACACACACGGAAAAATCGCATCAGTTCGTTCTGGTTTGCCGCGAGCTACGGTCGTGTTTATTAATTGTAAACTCACTACGCTTGTACACGATACACGCCCATACGGCCGCGGCTCTGGCGAGAACTGAAGCAATTTGTCACACATAGTCCGTTCAGTCCATTCGTACAGTCAAGAATTACTCGTAATGTTGCCAAGTTAGTTATTTTACAAAGTTGTACTACTAAATTAAGTATTCTATTTCCCTCCTTAGTGAGAATTTAGTTGTTTGTAGTGTTTTTAGTAGGAAAGAGCCAGACAGTAATCATATGCAAATTGGCCTAGGTTAGGCACAAAAAAAAACAAAAAAAGAATTGACACCTTATCATAATAATACATCGTAGCATTCGTCTGTTATTTTCTTAAAACTACCCATTTAATTACTATATATGCGTAATATTTCCAAGTATATTTTAATTTATTGATAAAATTTATAATAAGTATTTAATTCAATAAATAATAAAATTTGAATATAACAAAAGCTAAACTGCAGAGGTTTTTTGGGGACTTTAGGGATTCGTAAGTTGAGTAGCTTTTTTGATAGTTTTCAGTATTCTTTTAGGAGTTTTCAGTAGAAAACTATGCAAGTTTAGTAGTTTCGCAAGAACAGAGCTGGTAGCACTGGAATAAATCGCTTCAGTCCATCCGGCCGACTGATGCGATCTCGAAATTACACACAGACGATACGATTTTGCATCAGTTCAGTTCCGATCTGCGACGTGGGGCGCGAAGTGTTCGGGAGTCGTCCCCGAAATCTTCTGTAGACGACTTTAATCGGCCAGAATTTCTCCTTCTCAAAGATGGGTTGAAATTCACTTTATGACGAGATTCCAAACACTCGACCCTCAGGGCGAAGTTGGTTCTGCTCCTGATGTAGTCTACGACCTGCTCGACCGTCGTTGACCAATGCAGCCTGGACACGTACAGCGGTGTCGCTGGAGTCTCATACCGCAACAGCTGCTCGGGTCCTCCGGACGACGGAAAAATAACGGATTCCAGTGGCCAATAACACAATAATTAATTAGTCGAATGTTAACACATGTGAAAATTGCTTGTTTTGTCTCTGTCGCTCGATATAAAGCGACTAACGGCCTGTTTCAATTACCTATCTACCAATAACTATTTGTTAAAAAAGTAGTCATTCAATCATTTGCCGGTTTTTTGGCGATACAAATTTGAGGTTACTGTAACGGGCCGTAAGCTATCCGATACTTACCTAGATTTTTACGCCTACGCCTGACCTTTACATTATGTTATAAAATAAACTCTAATTGAGAATATTTTTAATGGCGCGAATCGCGAATCATATCTCAGTCTTTAAAGCTCTAAAGTACAAAGAAATGCTTTTACTTGTTTCTCTATATCACTGATCTTCGAAGCCCAGATATATAGATATTGAGAAATTGCTCGACCGTTTTAATAAACAGCGAGCGATCGCGTGCAGAGTTCGCGTGTGGCTTGCTCGCCCCGCTCGCCAATTATACTTGAATATAACCCATCCTGCAGACAACATTCACTTATCCGAAAACAATATGGCGAATAGACATAATCTTTTAACAATATTTAATATTGCCTACTTTATAGGTATACAGCTACTTACGTTATATGATTATTATAAAGAAATTAATTTGAAGAGTAAATTAATTAGCCTCAGGAAAAAAATTTAAATTATTACCAACATTTTACTTCTTCATCATAGACGTAAACTATCCATGTAAATAATAAAAGTAATTGATTTCCTAAATTGCTATCCTGACAACATTGAAATCCTTGGTAGAGTGCATAATATATTTATTTTATTATTTTTTAAAAAGAACTATATAGAAATTACATAGAACGTTTTACGTTACTCAATTATAATATTTTATAACCACGATAACTGAGATGAAAATAATATCGTGTAAAACAGGTCGGGCACTGGTGCGGTATGCGCTGTATAAGGGCGGGAATTGCGCGGAAGACGGCCATTTTGCCAATCCTGACAAGTTGAAAATACGTTACCCGCCTTCAATTAATATGATCGTGAATACCTATTGTTGTGGTCGGTTATTACATGATCCTTCACATTGATGGGGTTCCTGATTATCAAATATTATAATATTGGGGGCTTATTTTCTTTAGTAATAAATAACCTTAATTAATTATGCCTATATTATTATCTGTATCTGCTATTTTAAAGAAGCTTAGGACTTCGACACTACAAGGGCTTACCACTTTCGCTTATATGTAGGTACTTGGTGATAACTTGATAATGAAACGAGGGTTCAACTTTTAAGGCACGGTATTTAAAGTCAATGAAAATAGTTTATTGCACTATAATGGTGTATAAATATGGTCGCAATAGCCGATATTCGTTATGATAACATGTTAAAATACGACATATTTTAACATGAAGACCTCAATGGAATCTACTGAAAACAACACACTCTATGCACATTTATTGTGACCACAAGAATCACAATGCGGCCATCGCAAATTGAGTTTTATTGACTAGGCCACAATGTACAGATTTTTTACAATAATTGTGAAAAAATGTCAATAAAGCTCATTTCGCAGAGGCCGCGCGCCACGGCCACTGTCTAAACCATAGTTTCTCAACCTTATTTTGCTCACCGCCCACTTTGAGAATATGTTTTTTTCTAGAGCCCCCCATCTTAACTTTACTTACCATCTGTCGCGAATTTAAAACAGCTATTGCCATGATTATATTTTAACGTAAGATATTATATTATAGTCGTAAGATAGGAATATGACCCCTATCCTATTTCTGAATTTTTTTTTTGACATTCAAAAGACATGGAGTTATGGCATAACTAATGAGAAGGTTGAATTTGATGTATTTTAAGGAGTATGTTAATATCAGGCTCCATTTTACTTAAAAACAACCGTAAGTCGCCGCGTTCAGTAACTTGAAGCCGATTTCTCTTTTTAGTTACCAACATTGCTACAGCACTAAATCCACGTTCAGCTAAATAGGAAGATGGGAATGCTATTAGAAATCGTTGAACAATCAACCATAATCCTGGGGACAGTTGTCAAATCGGCTTCTGCAGCCAAAATTCTTGGTAGCCTTTCTTGAATTTAATTCCTCATTTGTCGTCAGTTCTATTAGTTCTTCTTCTAACTGGGATGATCCTGCTGTGTTAACATTTGAAAAAGGATCCAAAACTCAGTCTGGTATGTCCATGTTTAAAACGCCCTGGAATCGTTCCTTGAAATCTCTGTGGAGGTTTTCCAAGTGTTGACAGTAAACAAGCAAGTCGTCGATAATGAATGATACTCCTGATAAATTTGGGAAGTTATTGAATTCCCGTCTGCCGATATTTCTATTGTATAATAGTAGTTTGGATACGAAAGCAGCAATGCTATTTTTTGTCTTAATCAAGTTTAAGTCATCACCTTGAAGTTGGAGGTTGACATCATTAAACAATTTATACAGGTCTGTCAAGTACGCAATATCGTTCTTTGATGAGATGAGGTTGTCGCGCAATTCTGGGTCTTTGTTTTCTAGGAACTCTATCACAGATCCAAACAGATTGTAAAATCGAGTCAAGCAAGTACCTTTGGACAGCCAGCGCAACTCTGTGTGAAGCAGCAGTCGGTTGAAATCTTCATCATTGGCAATGCAAAGCTGACTAAATAATCTGTCATTCAACGAGTTACTTCTGATTTTATTAACTGATCTGATGACATATTGCAGTGATATATGGAGGCGTTCATTCGGATTTTTCGCAACCAAATGCTGGCGATGAATTACGCAATGCACAGCAAGCACGTTTAGGAACTTTATTTTTTAAGCACGCTATGAAGTCTTTGTGACGCCCTGTCATAGCCGGTGCGCCATCCGTAGCAACTGACAAAATATTGTTCAAAGGAATTTCCTTTTCGGCACAAAACTTTTCCAGAGTATTAAATATAGTTTCTCCTTTTGTATCCGTTTCCAAATTTTGTAGCAAACAATAGTTCTTGAGATATTTTCTCATCCTTAATGAACCTCACGTATGACAATAACAATGCTTCATTGGTGGGTAAAGTGAACTCATCCAGCTGAATTGAAAATTGACAAGTCTGCAGATAATTGCACAATGATTCTTCAATGTTTTTTAGCCGTCTCATCAATTCGTCTTTGCACAGAACTATTGCTCAAAGGAATTTTTCGGATAATATCTGCAGCTGGTTTATGGAGTATAGTGGTTATTACTTCTTTGATTGCTGGTAAAATTAAATCTTCCCCAATAGTGTGTGGTTGTGGTTTTAGCAATCAACAATGAGATATTGTACGAAGCTCGTAGTCCGTCATCGTCTTACTTAGAAGCTGATGAAAAAAGTTTTGATATAGTTGGCTGAATTTCGTACTTCTTTTTCATGTCTTGAAAATAGGTCACATCTTTGTCCTTCTTATTCGGGTGTATTTTATTAAAATGACCTTGAAGCCTAGAAGGCTTCATCGCTTCATTTGAAAATGTTTTTTTACAAATAAGGCACAAGGATTTGTAGGATTTTCGATAAATCCGTATTTAATATAATCCGCAAAATACTGCCTGTTTTTTTGTATTATTTTGCTTCCGACATGGTTTGCACTTTACAGATACGAGAGTAAAAGATTAACTTTTTTTTTTTCATCAGTTTTAATTTCATCTTGAAATAATAAAAACCATTCGGAATAAGCCATTTCAGTGAAATAAATCTGAAATTTTATGTTAGGGGTTGACCGCGGCCCCAAACCGGTTCGCTGCCAGTTTAGATTATAAACATACACAAAACATCGATTAATAATTGAATCAGGTATTTTGAAACCACACAAGTTCACTTTTTGGTAAAATTGAGTTAATAGTATTTTTATGCTGGCAATCCTGGCATACACCCTTTGACTAAATTGAAACAACAGAAGTCCTTTTCCTTCCACGTGTTTTGGTAAGCTGAAGCTTTAGAAATATTTTTGTAACAACACAAGTCCTGGACTTATGTTGTTTCTATAATTTCTTAACCCATTACTCCTATCTGTCATATCACAAGCAATGTATAAGTTTGATATAAATCAGCTTTGTAGACCTTAGTCTCTGAGCAAAACCACGGACAGACAGATAGACAAACAGACAGACAGACAGACGGACAGACCGGAACTATAAGGGTTCCTTGTTGACTACGGAACCCTAAAAAGTGATCTCTGAAGAATCAAAGAGGGGTTTGTAGGGACAAAAAACAACCTTTTAATGTTTCTGAATTTCGTCAATTTGATTGCACTTCAGAATTTATTGGTGCAGTTAAAGCTCATCCATTCATAGACAGTCCAATGTTCCACACATTTAGGAGCATTTAGGCTGGCAAAAGATGCTTCTGTGCCTGTTATACCTATGGAAAAAGCATATCTATTGGGAAAAATACCAATAAATATTTAAAAAATTGATGATTTGAAGATAATTGAACAATACTTACCCCCTGAAGAAGATATAAAAGAATTTTATCAGGAAATAGACATGTAGCCACATCACAAAATGATGATGAGGAGGAAGTAGTTGATTAGTACATTATTAAGTAGCCTAAGTACATTATTTTTCCAATAAAAGACAAGATATCCTATACTGTATGTTTTATTTTCAGAGAAATTCTAGTAACAACATAAGTCCATCACATATAATTATTGTTTTTTCAAAAACCTGATTTTTTTTAGTATCCAAATTTTTTGAGAATATGTATACTTGTGCATATTTTATATTGTCTGAACAAAACTATTATGTATCCTTCGTTTTTTTGTCAGGATTCAGTTTTTTATCTCTCCTCAAAAATTTGATCTCATGGAATTGTGTGGTTACAAAAATACCTGATTCAATTATTAATTAATGTTTTGTGTATGTTTATTTTATTATAATTTCAACAAATATTAAGTAGGTATCTTTTGGAAATTAAAATTTATATAATCTTAAACTGTGTACTTTAACCTCGATTGTAGTACTTTTTATTTTATAGTTTTTAGTAATGATGATTTTAATCCATTGCCCGTCCTACCAAAATACGTGCACACGTGATAAAAATGATTACAATACCTACAATTACAAAAATTAAACGATATTAATTTTTATTTTACTTTAGTACGTGATTAGCGTGTATTTTTTTGCCTTTTTAGGCTATATTAATTTTTTAATCTACCCACGCCCCCTCTGCGCCACGCCCCCTCTGCGCCATCTCAATGCCCCCTAATTTTCACTGGGTCTTCTACTGCCCCCCCGAAAGTCTCAAACGCCCACAAGGGGGCGTTATAGCCCACGTTGAGAACCTATGGACTCTAGACCAGGGGTCTCCAAACTTTCCAGCCTTAGGACCATACTGATTACTCCAGTAAGTTCCGAGGGCCAAAACCATATTATCATTGTTGCCGGTGGTAAAAAGTGAAATAGTCCACTGATGAAAAAAAAGTCCGAAAAAGTACGTAACGCTTAAAAAAGGCTGCAAATCGGACTAAAGTCCGCAAAACGGCAACACTGCATATTATTAATTTTCCTGTCATTATCTGTAATTTCTAGATTAGTCGTAGAGTACGAGCCATGAGGAGTAACGTGACACGACATTTGGTGGACACAAGCGGAAATAGGTAGTACCTTCTATCGCTAACAGATGGCGCTAATAGCATGTACAGAATAATCTCGTTGGTTCGAGAAAGTTCTGGTGTCTTCCACTCACTTCTAGATGGTAGTAATTGGAATATATAAGAAGGCTAGTGGCGCAACCACAAGTCAGTTCTTATCACACTGTTGTGAAATAAAATAGTGCGTACCTCCTTAAAACGTGTTTGTGCGTGTTTAAGTTTAAGACATCTTTGTAACAGTATTTTGATTTGAATTGTTGCTTTTGTGTGTGATTTAGTAGTATGGAAAAGAAGCGAAAAATTGATAGTGAATGCAGAAAATTCTAAGATCAGTGGAACATTCAGTATTTCGTAATTGAGTCCAGTAACAAGGCGCTATGTTTGATTTGATGGCGCAATGAAAGCATAGCCGCACTCAAGGAATATAACATTAAACGTCATTATGAAACAAAACATTTTCAAAATTACTCAAAATATACAGGAAGTTTGCGGACAAAAACATTCGAAGCTATGAAGCGCGGATTGAAATTGCAGCAATCTTCATTTACAAAACTCAAAACTGAACAAGAGGCTGCAACTCGTGCCAGCTTTCGTATGGCTCTTGAAATTGCAAAACGTGGAAAACCATTCACCGATGGAGAAATGATCAAAGAATGCATAATTGCAGTAGCCGAAGAAATGTGCCCTGAAAAGGTAAATTTATTAAAAACTGTCAGTATGTCAGCAAACACTGTGGCTCGAAGGGTAGAAAACATCGCTGAAAATATATCCTCTCAACTGTTCGACAAAAATGGACATGTTGAGTGGTTTTCTTTGGCCTTGGATGAGTCAACGGATGTGTCAGATACTGCTCAGGTGTTGATTTATATTCGAGGAGTACAAGCTATGAAGTGCATGAAGAACTTCTTGATATGTATAGTATTCATGGCACAACTACTGGTACAGATATTTTTAAAGGAGTTGAAATGGCCATTAATCAAAAGAACCTTCGATGGAAAAACTTGAAATGTATTACAACTGATGGAGGCAAAAACATGAGTGGGAAAGATAAAGGAGGGGTCGCTCTTGTGTCAAAGGCTTGTGCTTGTGTCAAAAATGACGGTGGTTCAAAGCCTGTGAAAAAACAAAAAACACCATGTTTACAGATCTAATTAACTGATGAGCATCTTAAATCTATGTCAATAATTGGTAAGTACAAGTGTAAAAATTGTCAGTGAAATAACAATTCATGAAATCTCATAGTCATTAGTCATGTCATTATGCTTGTTATAAGCTATGTTTTTATTTAAAATGTATAAAATGTTAGTTGGATTCATTTCAATAATTTGTTAGTTATTATATACTGAACTTAAATTTTCTGCATATTATACATGTCTTTACTCATTACAATTCTGTGTTTCTTTATCCAAATTATCACAAAAACAATAACAATAAGCCTACAACAATGTTATGAGTAGTTAGCCCATGACCATATCAATGTAGATGTCATATTAATAATTATTCAACATAAAATTAGAATACTTCAGTAAACTAAATTTAATTTGCTATAAAAAATATGTTCTCTAAAAGAAGTTTTCAAGTATGCTAGCTCTCCGCGGGCCGGACAAAATCTGTCCGCGGGCTGGATGTGGCCCTGGGGCCGTAGTTTGGAGACCCCTGGTCTAGACTCTAGCTGGGCGCTCAATGCATATCCCACGTTATGTGAATTGGGTATGTAACGGGCGGTTTTCGCGATGGTAAGGCCTGGTTTGTAATTAAGCGCTGTAATGAGGGACAGGTTCCAGAGGTAGGTACCCCTCGCAATTAATGACGGACGCGGGAACCGAACGGCCATGATAGCCAGGGCTGCCAAACTGGAACTTTTTAATAATCAGACATGATACGCGAGCTTTTGACGAAATATTATAATAAGGTTGGCAACCTTGATTACATTATTGGGATGCAATAATATAATAACGAGAAAAATCGTTTAAAATAATAAAGAGAAAAGATGTCTACGACAGGTCTCGATTTGTCTCGAGACTGAGACATCTTTTGCCTCAATAGGTATTATCTCTTCATTTAAATACGAGTTCATTTTGGCTAGAAATAAACATTTGGAATTGTGTAGTTGCCTACATGTAAAATAATTTTAGTTTAATTTATATGTTCTGAAATATTGAGGCGCTATTACTTGATACATGTAAAAATATATAAAATATTGTGTTGTTTTGTAATTAGGTGCATTTCAATTTTCAAACGTAACAGTATGCGGTTCCTGCTACTATAATAAATGTGAAAACTTGTGAGGATGGATGGATGGATGAATAGTTGTACCTCGTAACTCTTTCAAGAAAATACTACTGAACTGAACGGATTTTAATGAAATTTGGTATGGTAGTAGTTTAAGCTCTGGATTAACACAAAAGCTACTTTTTATCCCGAAAAAGTACAGTGTTCTCGACGGATGCTGTATTTACGCGGGCGGAGTCGCAGGTAAAATAAAAAAAAATTATACGCCTAAACAAAATTGGCTACCTAATAAATTATTTACATTGTACTAATACCTTCATTGCTACTAAACGGCGGTATAGTCCCTGATTTCTACACTCAAAGCTAATTATAATTCAAACTTCTGGCCGAAACACATTTGCGGCAGATATCAGCCGCCATTACCGATATCGCTAATTAGCGGACGAAGATTAACCGTCCACTTAGTGACAGAGATCACCACAAGCCGGTACAGAAGGGAAAAATCGTACAAACTACAATAATTCTTATGGGACTGAATAATGTTTGTACCCTTATTTCGTGTTTGTACGTTACTTCGTGAGTTTTGCTTCTTTATTTTTAAACTACATAAAAATAAAATCTTTAGTAATTAAACTATCAAAAAATCATGTAACAACAGTTTTAAGCGTTAAATGACAGCAATTCGATGCTCAAAGTTCTCAGTGGACGGACGCAAAAAATGCGGCGAGCGTAATATTCTATTTCACCGTAAGGTTAGCGCTCATACTTCTTAAGCTCACAGAAAGGAAAAGAAGATATTTGAATAAAACTTTTAATGGTGCATTTATGTGTTCCTCAGCAATCGATTTGATTTATAAAACAGTCTTGTACAAGTATAGAATTCCATTCAAATAGCAACTATTCAACTCACGAAATAGCGTTCAATTTGTTTTTCGGTGGTTCCTTAGTTCGTGTCACTACCGAATGAAGGATATAATAATAATGTATATGTAATATGTAATAATAATAAAATAATTAATATTCTAGACATATTTTTGTCGCTTGTGTATTTGTATAGTGATGAAAAATATTAAAATGTCAAATAAAGAAGTAATAACATTAAGTTTCATATGACCTAAATTAGGGATATGTTTTGTTCAATATTTTTCTTATAATATTAAGAGCTTGAAGGATACCTGAATTCACATTTTTAAGGTTAATTAGTATAGGTAACAAGCATAGTTTACTTTTTGTATTCAATTTAGGTGTTTAGTTTCATTTGGATATTTGATATATAAGATATAGGGTACACCAATACATACTATGGTATATACCTAGTCTTGCCATAAATACTGAAACAAAGAAAAAAAATCTATTGCAAATAACATTTATTACTTTTACAGTGTGTTAGTGTAATACATAAATATAAAACAATTTAAAATATAAAAAGCTTATTCGAAGAGGTCTCCATTGGCTACAATACAGGCCTTTAAACGTTGAGGCCAGTTATCAATAGAAGCACGCACTCTTTCCATGGGAAAATTCTTCACTGCCAATCGTACGGATTGTTTTAGGGACTCCAAATAATCATGGCGTTTAGAGCAAGCCGTACTCTCTAAAACTGACCATAAATCATAATCCAACGGATTAAGATCGGGACCAGACGACTGCCAGTCTTCAGCTCTGATGAGGTCTGAAACGTTCGTTTCCAACCAAGACTGCATAGACCGAGCTTTATGACCCGGCGCCAGTCTTGCTGGAAGGACCATTCCTGGTTATAGAACATGGTGTTGTTTAGGGGCTTCACTACCTTCTCAAGAATGGTATCTTGATACACTTGTGCCGGATGTTTTCATACCTTTTGACGTGATAACGTCTTATAATTCGATGGAGCCGGCTGCACGCACGAAAAAACATGACTCATGCGGCGTTACCTCGCTCTGAGGCGTTCCATTTAAGGCTTGAAGTGCAAGCGAGAGCGTGAAATCTGTCTCTCTCCTACTTGAGTGAGCGATCCATCAGTATTTTCCTATGACGTTGTCACGTTCAACTATCGTCAGTAAGCCGAATTTACAGACTACCGATTTTTTCACAAAAGTATGGCTCAGTCACTCCTTCATAGCTAATACCCCACCAAACCATCACTGAAGTCGGATAGTGACCACGTTGCACTCTGTCGACTAATTTTGAAGCTTCCTTAGAACTTTGAGCATAAATACGGTCATTTTGTTTCTTAAAATGTTGCTCAATTGTAAAAAAATTCTCATCCGTAAACAAAATTTTTCTGTGACCTCCCTTTGCGTACCGCTTCAGTAGTTGTTTCGATTTTACGACCCTATTCTTTTTTAAATTATCAGTTAAGAAATGACCAGTACGTCTCTTAAAGACAGCAAGTCCTAAGTCATCTTTTAAAATACGCGACATGGTTCTAGGTGCTATCTTCATCTCCCGAGATAAAATCTTTTGCTTTCGGACAGGATTTCTTCGAATTCTTTTCCTTACTGCTTTTACCACCTTTTTCGTACGAGCACTACGTGGACGGCCAGATCTTTTTCTGTCACAAACAGAGGAGGTCTCATTGTACCGGGACACAAAACATTTTACTAATACCAAGCGTATGGCGAGTTTTAAAAATTGCATTTGGCTCCATACCTACTTCCTACATACTACCTACATAAAATGAGAAAACACAATGAACAATCATAATATTCCAAATTCCAAATTCAAATGTAATATTTTGTTTATTTTTAATTGTAACAGTATTTATGGCCAGACTAAGTATATAGGGCGACCCATTGCTATAGCAATAAGGTTCAAAATTAGTACACCGGCATGTCGACAACTGTACAAAATGCCGTACAAGAAGTATACCTCGTACCGAAAATTTAGACCAAGCTTTGGCATCAATTAGGAGTGGTGAAATAACAGCATACAAGGCTTTCGAGGTCTTTGTAGTGTCGTACCAAACGATAATGGAGAAATTAAAGAATACCCATCCAAGTAGCTGTATACTATGTGTAATATGTTACTACTTACTGGTATAATTTAAAATACATCTTTATCCTCTCTTAATTATTTAATTCTTTCAATATTTTCTTTGTTTTGATAATAAATTGTCATAACGTTCTATAAAAAACACTATCACGAAATAGCGGCCAAGAGCCGACGAATTTAAAAGCAGAGTCATATTTTATCACGAAGTAAGGTACAAACAATAGGTCCAAAAAACAGTAAAATAAAAAAAAAGTAATTGAATATAATTTATCCATTAAAGTACGGGCATGTAATGGTATTCTTAATAAAAAACAATTAAACCGATATCTTGTTTAGTTATTTAATAAAAAAATATTGAAGTCATAAGAGCATTACGATCCCGAATATAGGGGCTACTACCTTAAAACTAGAAAGTAACCCCGTTACTTATAAAAATATTTACACAACGGACAACTTAAACAACGTTGCTGTCTTTGTCTGTCAGGTGACATTTCCATCGTATCAGAGAAAGACAGCAACCTTGTATAATTTGTGCGTTATGTAAATATTTTCATTAGTAAGGGTGTATGACTTTAAAGCCTGATCAGTATTATAACATTAGGGCTTAATTATTTTTTGTGAGAAACACTACGAAAGGTCCTCCAATAAAAAGGTATAAAAACTTAAAGTCTACCGTAATATGATTGTGTGATGTGTCATTGTTTTTTAGGTAATTAGGTGACATTTAAATTGGTAGCATCTTAACGACCTATTGTTTTCTTTGTTTACGTTATAGATTAAATTGGATCACGGGGTATAGCACGAACAATTGGGAACAACGTATTGGCAACGTTATCGAATGAGAATTGTTTGAAAATCATGACAGCGCCCATACAATTTTCCTTCGATAACGTTAGGAATATTTTGTTGTCAATTGTTGGTGTTAAGTCCCCCGAGGTGAGTGACTCCATTCCCTTGCTCCAAGTGTTCCCTCTACAATACACACGCCTTGCTTCAAGTATCCCCTTTACAATACACACACGTTGCTCCAAGTGCTCCCTCTGCAATACACACACCTTACCCCAAGTTTTCCCTCTACAATACACACAACTTACTCCAAGTGTTCCCTCTACAGTACACACACCTTGCTCCAAGTGTTCCCTCTACAATACACACTAAATGCACAGATTAAAGAAAGAGGAACAGATAAACAGTTACATAGTTAGATGTCGATTTGATTGCCCTACTACAAGCATACGGTGTGTCAACGATTGTGTGGAAAAGTTATGGGACGTTGAAGGGGACGTCAAAATTTTCAAATTTGGATCGTTTTGGATCGTTGTATGAAAGCTGTTTCTCTGTACGTACTACGTAAGCATATTATATATTTTGTACTCAGTGCTAAATGTGTGTATTGTAGAGGCAACACTTGAAGCAAGAAGCGGGTTGCGCGCGTGTCCCGTTGGGAGATAACCCGCCTGACAGAACATTAGTCACATTTAGCAGGCTCCTCCGCGCCGACTGCCGCGCGGGACGATATTATGTAGAATATTATAATAATATAGAGAACTGGCTGAACAGTGAACAGCGGCAGTTCATTGACAATATTTATAATAATATATCTGTGGACGCCGCAGACCACGTTAGTCTGGCCCCGTGCTTAATATCCGAAGAACTTGTGTTACGGGGACCAGACAACGGGAAGGATTTTGCTTCATGTATCAATAATAATAGTAAATTGATCAATTATAATATATGATTATAACGTTCAAATCACAGTATGATTCCAGTAACAGTGTATTTTGCTGTGTAGGTAATTAGGTATAGTGTGCGTGTGTAAATTAAACTGAAGCCATGCAGCATGCTGCGAATTTAAATTTTTCAATTACAATTACGATAATTGGGCCCAGTCCGTTTCTGAATATTACGTAATGTTGACGCAAAATAATTTCAACCAAAAACAAAGGTTGAATCTACACCTAAAATATCATCGACAAATCTTACCGGTGAAGGGATTAAGTTACAAATAAAAGTCACGCAGAACATACAGCTTCTGTGTCTCTACAGTAGCTGTCGTTTTGCACTTATAAGTCTTATGACTAAACGTTTCAGAGAATTTTATATTTATAGCCATCTAATTGTTTAAACCAGTTTACGCGCAGAAATTGGCAGCGGTTGTTTTGAATTGAAAAATGCTCTGGTGTTTGTAATATGTAAGTTGTACCTGAGAACTGAGTTATGAGTAAGGCTTTTCCTCGTGGCTTCGTGGATGAGAGACATATCCGGAGCTTTAAGGCTCATTTTTTTTCCCAGAGGTAAAAGCCTTAAAAACTCGGAGTTCTTAATCAAAAAATAAAACTGGACAAGCGGGTGTCGGACTCGCGCACGGCGGGTTCCGTACAAAATGACCAAAAAAACACGTTTGTTGTATAGGAGCCCCACTTGAATATTTATTGTATTCTGTTTCTAGTATTTGTTGTCATAGCAGCAGTGGAAATACATCATCTGTGACAATGTCAACTGTCTAGCTATCACGGTTAACGAGATACAGCGGACGGTGACGGGCAGACGGACGGACGGACGGACGGACGGACGGACGGACAGCGGAGTCTTAGTAATAGCCAATAGAGTACCGTTGTTACCCTTTGGGTACGGAACCCTAAAAACAAAGAATAATATAGGTATATACTATATATATACTAAAACTAGCTTGCAAAATACCACACTTTTCAAATTTCAATTCTTTCGAAACTATAAAAGTTAGAGATTTTAAATAAAAAAGTTTTAAAACAAATTTTAATAAGCTTCTACTAGTTTGGAAAAGTCGACAACATTTGCTTTAAAACGTTTTTCATTTGAAATATCTAACTTCTAGTTTTGGAAAAATATAATTTTTAGGGTTCTGTAATACTCAAAGTTTCGCTCTGTCCGTCCGTCTGTCTGTCTGTCCGCGCTTCTAGCTTCTGTAATCATGAATATAAATGGATGAAATTTTGTATAATTAAAGACTGTGTATACATCTCGGTTTTGGCATCATCAAAATAATAATTTTACAATTTACTGTAGTGTAGTGAGTAATTGTCTTTATAATATTTTATGTGTAACTTATAACCTTTATAACCTTTTAGGTCAGCATTTTGTTTATTGTGCAACGGTTGCGTTTTATGTATGTTCATAATTATAATGTATTTTTGATTATTAATAAACTGGATCCCGAATCGTCTTGACGTTTCTATCAACCCTGACCAATGTGGCCTCACTAAGTCACATCTCAAAGTGTCTACTCCTAGACACATCACATTACATACATTTGGCTCTCCATACATGTGAAGGGGGGATGAAAAATATTTTATCATTCAACCCCATCGTGTGGGATGTCGTTGAATAGGTCTTTTAAAATCAAGGCAAGGTTTTATACACGACTTTTTTACTAAGTCAACCATTTTCGAATAATCGGCCTCCAAATTGGTTTGCAAGTTGGTGGCATTTCTAAACTATGAGACTTAGAAACTTTCAATTTTCCATGCTGATGACAGATCATGCTAAATACTCTTTAGGAAAATTATTTTGAACGAAATCGGACAGTAACTTTTGAAGAAATTAAAAAAAACCTATTACGCGTTTATAGTTACGGAGCCCTCCTTAGACATGTCCTGACATGCTCTTGGTTAGGTTATCAAAAGTGCAGTAGGTACTTTCTTTGGCAGGAAAGTGTAACATCTGACAATGATCATGAGAATGATGATCATAAGGCTTATTAACCGCATCATCATCAGGCTCATTCATTAATGATGTAGATTAATAATTAATCCTACTAATATTATAAATGTAAAAGTTTGTGAGGATGGATGGATGTTTGTTACTGTTTCACGCAAAAACTACTGAACGGATTTTGATAAAATTTGGTATGGTAGTAGTTTAGGAGTCTGGATTAAAACATACTTTTTATCCTGGAAAAGTACAGTATTCCCGCGGGATACCCGATAGTATATTTACGCGGGCGGAGTACAGCGGGAAACATCTAGTTAATAATATAATATCTATGGACGCTTTCATACCACGTCAATTTGGTCCCGTGGTAAGTTCTCAAAGAACTTGTGTTACGGGTACCAGACAACGGAAATATATTTAATACTTTTATACTATACATATATTTAAGATTTTTATTATTTAATACACATCCATGACCCAGGAACACAGAAAATTTTTATGTTCCCTGGCGGGATTAGAATCCGCGACCTCCAGCTTGAGCGCCAACGCGCTTACCACTGAGCCACAGAGGTCGGCGATGATAATGATGATGATTCCAAGGAAAGTATAATCCGCATGTACGTAATCGCGCGCCCGCGCCGCCGACACGCGACATGACTTTTCAATTAAAGGCTTTTAACGAAAAAATTACAAGCGCAGGCAAAAAGACAAGTGGCCGATTGGAATGAGGTGAACAATTTAAACTTCGGACTTCGGACTTCGGACTTCGGGGCAGCGGCATAATGCAAGTAGTTACTATTAGAATTATCAGTGCAAATGTCAAAATTAACCAGATTACTAAGACTCCGCTGTCCGTCCGTCCGCCTTTCCGTCTATCCGTCTGTCTGTCTGTCACCTGATGATTCACTGCGTCCTCGACGCGAGTGTAGTATCATCATCATCATCATAATTAATATAGGTACTTACTTACCTTTATTGTCAATACGTGAAGCTGAGCGTGAAGCAACAACTTTCAGTACAGTGTTACCTACGAGTATTGTGCGAATGGAGGAGTGTGAAATTTGGCGCAGTTAAAGTTTATGTGGAGGAAGGTGTGCAGAAAGCTAATAATCTTTAAAAACTAGCTCTTGCTCGCGGCTCCGCCCGCAATATTTTATTTTCGGTATAAAAAGTAGCCTATGTTTTAATCGAGAGCTCAAGATACTACCATACCAAATTTCATCAAAATACTAAATATATGAAAGAGTAACAAACATCCATTCATCCTTCCTTTTCATTTATTCATTCATACATCCTCACAAACTTTTACATTTATAATATTAGTAGGATAATAACTACACACACTACCGATTGATATATATTGATATATACGAACTTTTAATATATAACTAAGAGGTCGATCGAAATTCGCCCGCAATAATTCATGTAATTTTAAGTTTGAACTTTATAAGGGTTCTTTGTCTCTTAGAAAAATATTAAAAAATGTAAATATAAATGTTGCGACAGATTGACAAACGCTACCGTGTAAAAAAATTGTTGTATATACAACAATTTTTGTTGTACCTATATGCAAAATATATTTTTGTTGTATAAGTATATTTATGATATCTAAGAGACAAAGAACCCTTATAAAGTTCAAACTTAAAATTACATGAATTATTGCGGGCGAATTTGGATCGACCTCTTAGTTATTATATTAAAAGTTCGTAACACGTTAGAACCCGACCCCTCGGTACAGATCTGCGCTTGACCAGACACGGACCGCATGCCGCGGCGTTCACTGGCAATTGTGATCCTTTGACAGGCCGCCGCGTGTGTCCGCCGGGCGCCGACGTACCGGCGTGCTCGCAGCTCGACGTAAGAGCTGCAGCACACCACGCGTTTGTGACACATCTTAGGCTGGGACTATATTGTCCGGAATCCGTAAGGCCGGGGAAAAAACAGACCACTGAAAATGGAACTGGACTGAACTAATGCAATAGAGTCGAGTCAAACGTCAATGTCATATATGACAGCTCGACACTCGACACTTCGATTTTCAACCCTATTGTATTAGCGCAGAGAGAACTCCGTAAAGAAAATATAAATTTTCATTGGTCTGAATTTTCTCCGGCGTTCCGGATTCCGTATCATATAGTCTTAAGGTAGCCTGAACGAACGAACGAATGAACTCTTGATGAACTATTAATTTATATGGAGCTCAAAACAATCCCCGCGACCCGCGTCGCGCTACCGGTGAGCGTGGCCAGAGAACCTGATGACGCATGCTTGCCTGTACGCTTGTTTTCACTTCTGTCGGCAATCCTGGAGTGCCACTGTCTCTGTTTGCAAGTGACAGTTAAACTGGCAGCATTACAGTGTAGATACTATTGTATTTTGTTGGAAATTGGAATATGATTCTGAATAGAGTATATCAGTATATTGGCTTTTTGTATACGTGCATTTCTGGGCAAGATTGAAAATCCCGATGTTTTGGAAGCGTTGTCCAACACACTTTATGTCTTAGTTACCTATTAATACGGTAGAACAACAGCGCTACGATGGAAAAAACATACATTTTTAGATTTTAGATTAATTAAAAACATAGATTCGTTAATTTCATTAATTACCCTTCCTTGTGGCTTTGTCGCAGAACTGGGTAAAACCGGCGGGTAAAAACGCGTCGTGTGTAAAAGCCCTAAGATAGTGGAGCCCCTGAGGAGTGAGGAGTGATATAAATCAGTCACGACAAGGGCGTCTTTCCTGTTCACTGTTCATGTGAAAACATGGAGCTTTGTCAATCAAAACACAATAATGATGTTACCTTGATTAGTAACTGATATGCTACATGGAGGATTAATAAACGCGGTAAATGCATTCCATCAGGCGATCCGTTTGGTCTTTTGCCAAAAGTGTCCTCACACACAACCTTAAGTCTAGAGTAATTTTTTTCGTCATGCAATTCTAAGTTCAGACTGGTTTCTTATCTGGCTTAAACACTTAGTAAGATTTGGAACATGTCAGAATGATAATTTTGTCTCATTAAGAAAAGATAACCAAATATCAACGTCTAATATAAATTAATAATGTTCTGAAATAAGAGTTTACTGCCAAAGTGAGTAATTTGCATTTGTTAAAAAATTAGGACTTTTTGGGTCCAAACTCCAACCCAATGATTTCAAAACTAAGGATGGGCTATGGGCGCTATGGCCTATGAAGTACGTTAGGCTAGGACTATATTGTACGGAATCCGTATGACTGGGGAAAATTCAGTAGAACTCTGGACTAATACAGTAGAGTTGAAAATCGAACACACGAGTGTCGAGTTCTCATATTTGACATTAACATTTGACTTTCTCACTCATTTTTAGCTCTATTGTATTAGCGTAGAGTTCTATTTTCAATGATTTGAATGTTCCCCGGCCTTACTGATTCCGGATCATATAGTCCCAGACAGTAAAATCTTCATACAAGAAAAAGTTTAATCAGTGCGTATTTAACGGACTGATTGAACTGTCTATTAATCTAGTTGGTAGACTAGTTGCTCGACTGAATTTGATAGTTTATGTTAATTTAGGAATTGAATAAAATTCCGACATCTATTAGGAAATATATATATAACTAATGTTAGGTCATTACATATGAAATTGGCGTTTTGTAAAGGAGGAACATAAAGCCAAATTTTTTAAACATTATATATTTATTTAATCAAAGTATATACCATTGCTATCTATGCACTTTTGCCATCTCATAGGTAGTTCATTGATTTCTCTACTAAAAAAACCATTCGGACGGGAATCAATAAAATCTTTGAAGGCGCTTTGGACTGCCCCTTCGTAGTTGAATTTTTTCCCTCGCAAGAAGTTATCCAAATTTCGAAGAAAATGGTAATCTGTTGGAGCAAGGTCCAGGGAGTACGGTGGATGTCTTAGACATTCCAATTGAAGCTCCTCTAATTTGGTAGCCGTCTGTTGTGCAGTGTGTGGTCTAGCGTTGTCCTGATACAGCAGTGGTCTAGAGCGAATGACCAACCTCGGTTGTTTAGCAGCTAGCTTTTCCATCATGATTTGCAGTTGCTGGCAATAGAAATCGGCCGTAATCGTCTGGCCAGATTCAAGAAAGCTGTATTGATCGACACCCAACGATACCAAAAGTTACTTGGGAGCGTTTCGTGGACTAGGCACTAGTCCACGAAACGCTCCCAAGTAACTTTTTTTTAGTCAATTTTCGCTTGGGGCAGGCTTTGGCTGGTTCGCCAGGGTTCAGCCATTGCGATGAGCATTTCTGATTATCGTACAGGATCCACTTTTCATCACAGGTAATTTTTTAAAATTAATTCGATTTCAAATCCCTTTATTATTGTGCCGGTTGAGTAATGTAACGCAGCAGTCGACGCGCGTTTGTCGCTTTGCAGCACTTAATTCATGAGCTACCTACCTTTCAAGCTTTTTCACCTTCCCAATTTGCTTCAAGTGGATTAAAACAGTTTTATCACTAACACCGCAGCCTGCAGCTAGCTCGGACGTGGTTTGCAAAGGATCTGCTTCCACAATAGCCTTCAATTCTTCATTATCAACTTTGGTCTCCGGCCGTCCACGGGACTTGTTCTGCAGGTCGAAATTTCCAGAATGACAACGTTCGACACCGTCGCCATACACATCATTAATCCTTCGAGCCTTTTCTGCAGCACTGGTGCCACGGTGGAACTCGTACTCGAAAATAATGGCCAGTAAGACAAAATGCCAAATTCATATGTAATTCGCTCCTGAAAGTTTGTACACTTACTGTAAAAACATCCTGGATATACATTTCCTAGGAATCGGCTACTTGACCTTGTTTTTATTTATGTCCTAAACGCTTCATAATTATTGTTTCATGACACAAAAAAATATATTACAATATTTTAAAACCTAAAAACCTACAAAAAATATTTTAAAAATACACTTTTTAAAAACCGCCGAAAACACTATTGGCCATGTCGGTTTATATGTACACCGTAGTAAAATGGCGGTGTGACGTTCCGTTTGACGTTTTGACATAAATGTAAATTATGTAAATATAAAGTTAAGAATTTTGGAACATACATGGAAAAGAACACAGGAAAACCATTTTGAGCTAATTCAATAAAGCATGGAATTAGAGGAAACTAAATACATAACAAATGACTTGATATGATGTCATGAACTAAAAATTTACAGAAACACGTTTCGTTTCACTTACCTCATATGTGTTTAGTATGTTTGTATCGTCACATCCTTTACGGAAGTTACTTCGAGGTGTTTTCAACAGCAAAAATTAAAAAACAAAAATACATATTTTTGTTTTTCAACTTTATTTATCAATCTTAAGTTTTTAATTTATGATATCGCTATAATACGTTTTCCTAAGCCAAAAGTACTAAAGGTAATGATCCTTTAATGTATGAAATTAAATATGAGTAAAGTAGCCTATTGTGCACAATGACGGATTATATAAATTTCCTGTAACATGTATAATTAAGTTGGATTAACTAGTACTAAGTCGGATTTAGGAACTATATATACCAACCATCAGACTCAGTCGACCGACTAGTCTAGTAGACAGTCGACTCACTAGTTCCCAGTACCAGGGAGGCATAATATGCTTCGTAACTTATAATTATTGACTCATTAATAACAATCACTATGTAGTTAGGGTTTCCTAGATAATTTCACTAAACAGACACACGCAAAAACATCGTTAGCTATTTAGAGCTGCAATTAATCTGCTTAAGTTTAGTTTAATTGATTTAATATAATAATTGCTATCCATTATATCTCAAAGGCTCCAGAGTCCAGAGTCCAGCCACATGCGAGGCCCAACCTGGTTGGCCCACGCAAATTCTCCGCACACAGTGATCCCGTAGGATACTGTATTCACGCGGGCGGAGCTTCGGGCAAAAGCTAGTTGAGAATATGTCAAGGAATAAACACGAAATTTTTACTAAAGCACCATATTAATGTGATGTTAAATATTTAAGGACTTTTATTAGTCTTACGACAGCATAGTCATAATCGGTGTTAAAAAGGAACATAATTTAAAACATTCTATTACGAAAAGAAACGTTTCAATGGGCATAGGCCATATAAGTTGGTCAGGTTTTGACGTGTCTTTTTGTGGTCGCGACAGACAAAACTGCACTGTAAATAGACCTCTGCGCTAGTAAAATGGGGCTGAAAATCGTAGTGTCAAATGGCAGATTTGACAACTCTACAGTGCTTTTTTTTGTCGCGACCACAAAAAAACTCAGGTAGGAACGAGGGCTTAGAATCTGGCAAACGAAATTTGGGCCTGAAAATGGCGGCAAGAATCTAAGTGTGACATCTTTCTTCCTATGAAAAAATTGGAATAATTAGTCATCAATCGTAACACCAGGTGGTGTAACGATTGATGACTAATTAATGAGTACAAACATTTTAAAGCAAAAACCACAGAATTCTTGCCAAATAGCCTGTAAGTGTCAACTTGACTTTGAAGTTGAGTTTGAGTTGACATGTCAAGTAACCCCAGGTTCAACTGTCGTTAACCAGACTCTAATGTGAAAGGGTTACATTTGGAGTGAACAGAAGAAGAGTAATTAATTGTAAACTTGTCGCAGCCAGGACCAGGTTTTGACTTTTGACGTGGTTAGAATGCAACATGGTTGTAACTGAATCTATAGCCCTCGATGGTGAACAAGATACAAACTCTGTCGTATTAGCAGGAACCGGTCCTGTCGTAAGTGCAAGACTCACTGGCGGTTGGCAATAATTAATTATACTTGCCACTTGCCAGTAGGAACTGCCAAAGCCATCCTATAATAATTATAGTATACATAATAATTAATAATGTTGAAAAGGAAATGAAAGTATCACAATTTAGATACAAGTATTTAGGTAGGTCACAGGGACGAGTAACACAGCTTGAGCACCGACGAATGTCAGCCATGTTGACAAAACTCTTACACAACAACAAACGTCGCGTCAGACAAATCATTTATGATATGAAATAATGTTATTTATGTCAAAGCACGAAAGTTATTCTCTTATATATTACTTATTATTATATATTACCGTCTACCAGGGTGACCCTGGTACCCCCGTGAAAACAAGTCTACAACTATGTAAACCCCGCACACATCTAGCCGGTTACATATTGCCGGGATCGATGTGTATGCTATTTTTCGTGTATGTCCATAGAATGTCCAATTTTTACGTTAGTAATAATAATATTATTCTGTGGTTAGGTTCCGATAGAATAACTTTTGTCTGAAAATATTTAATGGAAAGTGCGCGAAAAAAGCAGAATAAGAAGTTGTAGGGCCCGTCGCCGCGAGCGAACGGATTTCTCTAATACTAAAGCAGTCGCTGCTCGGTAGTTTATCGCACTTTAATATATTATTGCAGCCAGCAGCCGTAATTACGCTGGATTTATTAGTTCCTGCTGGATATAATAGATAGCTCCGATTTAGAGAGGCGGTAGAAATTGTCACAGACCCAATGATTTCAACACTAACGTTTGGGCTACTACCGTGGAGCAAATATTTGTATACAAGAAAAAGTTACACCATCTTGACTGGAGAAGATTTGAAAATTAAATGCGGACTGTCGGAGTTTTGCCGGGGAGTACAATGGATGATGTTGTGGAATTTGTAAAACTTCATAAATTTGTATTATTTCGGTTCTTAATGTGTAATATTGGTAGAATAATAACCATTAAATATTCGATATCGTGCACAAGTGTGGGCTAGTGGTACAACTTCTAAAAACGTACTATTTTGTTTTTCCCGCCAAAACTCCCTAGGAACTTTCAGTAAAGCTTCTACCACTTTACTGAATCGACTGACATGACTCATAGACTGTACTGACTATAAATTTGGACTTTGACTAGACTTTAAACTTACTTGAAAATTGAAACGAAAGTTCTATTTCCCGCATTTTTAACTTGACACTGGCAAATGGTTATAAGCCGATGCCATATATAAAAAAAAAAATACGGACTGTCAAAATTTTAAGATGACAAATGTCAAACCTCGACTGCCCCAAACAACATCAAAAGTAGGGTAGTTTAAGTGTGGACACTTTATCTCGAAATGCCTAGTCTATGCATAGACCACCCATGTAGTTTATGTTTATTATGCTGTGATTAGGTTATAATTGATACGTTTATGGCAAATGACCGGAAAAGTGAATCACGTGTAGATAAGCTGAATAATATTGTGTGCTGAATAATTTCATAATCTTTATGATAGATTTGTGGGACCAGACGTTTAAAATTATTTCGGTGTCAACCATATACTTTCGTCAACATGGCTGACATTTGCCAATCGCCAGTGCTCGAGCTGTCATTTGTAGAGTGTCGTCCCTGTGCCAGCATAGACATTTGTGAATGCTGGTCACTTTGGTGACTATTCCTAGACGGTTCTCTTATCTGTTTATGCTACAATGCCACACTTTCAGCATACTGCATAATCAAGAGGTCGGTAGAGGTCGCCCCCAATCGCCTAATATGTGTCGAATAGCTTATCTGGAATTTTTGTCGCTGAGACAAAACAAGCAAATAACATATCCGATTCATATCAGTAGAGTGTGAAACAGACCTTTAACAAAATAAATTACATAAATTTTGGGCACATTACACAATGCATACTCCTCGACACTCAGAAGGTCATTGACCTCACACAGCTGATTCCAATTGATTGAATTGATATATTTTTTTAATCAGCTGTGAGGTCAATGAGCTCACTGTCGTGCGGAGGGGAATTTAATTTTATTTTTATATTTTTTTTCGACTTTTATAATCATATTTCTGACTTAAGTCTTACGGCCGTGACATATTAAGGTGTAAATCGTCAATCATGTGATAAAATTTCTGTAATTAATTTTGCGAAACGTTACAGTATAAACAGTTGACTGTTGTACCAAGTAGGTACCTAGCTATGTAAGGGTTTGCAGTACATCCTGTCTATACCATCGACGAAACTATTGGAGACAATGTATTATCTAAGCATCCACCTTCATCACCGCGTCACCCGCTGCGCCGCGCGCGCCGGCTAGTCAGTGGCCACACTTTACGACCGTTTACTAAGCTTCACTTAATCAGGAGTAACCTAACACCACCAGCTCCCGCGGGCAACCAAATTTATTGACCACTAGCTTTTGCCCGCGGCACCACCCGCGTTAATACAGTATCCCGCGGGAACACTCTACTTTTTCGGGTTAAAATGTAGCCTATGTGTTAATACAAAGCCTAAATACTACCATACCAAATTTAATCAAAATCCGTTCAGTAGTTTTTGTGTGAAAGAGTAACAAACATCTATCCATCCATACACCTATCCATCCATCCTCACAAACTTTCACATTTATAATATTAGGTAACATATGGTTCGGTAAAATAAACTACGAATATTTTGGGTCTAGGATCTACTGCTTATGTATAGACGTTCATTCTAACAACAGCCTTTATGTCGTTGTTGGTATACAGCCCATTTCAATAACCTATCTACCAATAACTATTTGTTAGAAACGTCAAATTTGTATCGCAAAAAACCGGCTAATGATTGAATGACGTCGTTTTTCACAAATAGTTCAATAACTACCTATATTGCCGGTTTCAATAACCTATCTACCAATGTAGATAGGTTATTGAAACCGGCCGTTAGTCTGTTCAGATCCAACTTAATCTGAACGTGAACAAAAACATAAAATTCGACCAAACTAATGTGTTACTGTATTTCTTTATTGCGCGGTCAAATTTAGGTGATATTTAAATTGGTAGCATTATGAAGAAGCTCTAAAGTTGCCATACCTTTTTATCCGACTACGGCGAAGCCAAAAGTAAGGGTAATGACTTAGCTAGCAGTAGTTGACTAGCAGTCTATGTATGTACCTATTATGCATAAGTATGTATGTCTGTTCCAGCGTAGCGCCTATGTCTGTAACTCCGCTGCTTTTTGTTCGTCAATCGTTTCTCACTAAATTGTTGAATACTTCAGTGAAATTTCGTGCAAGCCGTAGCGGCGATGTGTAACAAAAAGCCAGTCGGGGTTCTTCTCAGAAGAACGAGGATTCTTATGATTTCTAACCGGCTAAGGGTATGAAAGCTTGGACTACTAATTAATTTTATATATGTATAAATATGCGGGCTATGTGTAATGTGCATTCGCGGCCAGTCTTATCCGCTTGTAGACTGTTGCGGTTAGAGTTCCTTGCGACGATGTAATGATTGTAAATAGTAATCAATACGTGAAGAAAAAACAGTTTTCAGTACAGTTTTAGGAGAATTGTTGAACGGGAGAAGTATGAAATTTGGCCGGTAAATTAGTAGTAAGTTTATGTAGAAACAAACAAATAAAATGTATAAATATTTCAACAGCTCAGATTATTAGCACAGACTCCCGCGCGCTCGGTAGATACAATGTTGTGACAGGCTGGCGTTTGAATTTGTCACAACATTTACATTATTTTTTCCATCTTAGAGGTAAAAGTATTTATTAGAGTACTTAAAAGTGATAATATGTTTTATTATGGGCAAATTTCGACGACAGGCCGACGTCTAGTAGTAATAATTGTCTCATACCTACACCTGCTCCTCGTTAATCTGGACGTTTCTTGATCTTTTTAACTACGCAAATATTTTTTTTGAAAATGATAGATCGTTTAATGATATATCATTGTCTAAAAGCTAATTATTATTAACCGCTCATATTGCTAATTCGTAACTGAATATGGTTCTTATATTACGTGCTACCATCACGTAAAGTTTCATGATATCGTGACTGAAATTTTACAGCAATGTAGTTATAACGGGCAAAGTGTGAAAAAATTAGGTATACCCGTATTTACGCATTTCTTTTACCTATCTACTGGTAAAAGTTATAAACATAAAACAACTATTATACAGAACCCGCTATTTCCAACATTCCTCGATCTTGACAGGCTAGTTTTTATATCCCATGCATCGGGGATCCCGTGAACCATTAGACACGTAACTGTCTGTCTGTCTGTCATTAATTTAGTATCACTGACAACGGTAATACGAGGGCGGCACTGAAAATTTCGGGAATCAAGGAAGTGACACAACATTACTATTTAAAAATGTATTTATTGCTTTTCGAAGTATTCTCCGCGAAGTTTGACACATTTTTCCATACGATGGAACCAATCATTGATTGAAAGCAACCATTCCATTCGGAAGTTGGGGTCTCCAAAATGGCCGTTTTGTAGGCGTCCACAGCTTCTTCAGGTGATGAAAATCTCTGACCACGCAATTTATTCATTATTTTAGGGAAAGTATAGAAATCATTAGGGCTTAGGTCGGGGCTGTACGGCGGATGGTCTAATAATTCTATGATTTCTTGCTCTGAAAACTCTTTTGTTCTGTGCGCGGTGTGAGAACTCGCATTGTCGTAATGGAGGATGATGCGGTGGTTGCAGTTCTCTTTACGGAGTTCAGAAACGACCTGTGGCAAACAAATGTTAGCATACCATTCTGCATTAACCGTTCTTTGTCCCTCAAGAGGAATAGTCGCAACATGGCCGGTTATGGAGACAAACGTGGCCACCATTTTTTTTGCAACACTCCGTAAACAATTTTTGTTGGCTTTAACTCATTTTCGAACACCCAAACTCGTGACTGGTTTTTTGTTTCGGGTTCGTATGCGTATATCCAGGATTAGTCACCTGATACGATGTTGTATACAGCATTTGAGGATCCTGCGTGGAATCTTTCGAGAGTTCTGACGCACCAAGTAACGCGAGCCGCTTTTTGCTCTTCACAGAGCAAATGCGGTATCCATCGGGAAAACAACTTTTTTACACCTAATTGTTCATGCAAGATTATTTGTATTTGACTCATGCCAATGTCTAAAGTTGCCTGAATTTCGCGGTATGTCACATGTCGATCTTCCTCAATCAGCTTACGCACAGCATCAACGTTTTCTTGGGTGACTGCAGTTTTTGGACGACCTTGACGGGGATCATCACTGAGCTTGACACGTCCACGTTGAAATTCAGCAAACCAGCGATAAATTGTGGTTTTAGTTCATCACCAAATGCAGAAATCATCCGGTCAACACACTGTTTTTGTGTTAAACCACTTCGAAAGTCATAATAAATCATCGCTCTAGAATTTTCTCGAGTCAATTCCATTTTCTCAACGACTAAACAAGTTTGACAAGACCTTGTGACAAGACCGAGAATCTTTTTTTAAATAAATAAACGGTATTCGATTTTTAAAACCAAGGAGTTTTAAATTAAAAAGATTTTAATATGACGGGAACAGTGGAAATATTCCATTCCCGATACTTTTAGTGCAGCCTCGTACTCATAATTTTACGAACGTCACTAAAACTCTGTCCGTGGCGTGGCTCACGTTACAATTCGACATAATAATACTTTACGATAAATAATTAAGCGGTAAATATTTTAAGTTTTAACGCTCTTGTTATGTTATTAATTGTAATTGTAGGTTCTTGGTGGAAATTCATGTTTCACAGTAGTTAACACACAGAACAACAACACAAACAACAACAGGCAAGTCACAAGTCGCTTTTTTTTAAAGCTCTTTCAAAAATATTTTATGACTAGATGTTACCCGCGAAATCGTTCGCGCAAAAGTTAATCTCGTTGAAACAGTACATTTTTCCACGACAAAAAGTAGCCTATGTCATTCCCCGTAGTCTACTCTATATCTGTGCCAAATTTCATCAAAATCGGTCTAACAGTTTCGGAGTATATCCAATGCAAACAAACAAACTTTTCCTCCTTTATATAATATTAGATAAGATTAGATTAGAATTAGAATAGACAAACAGTTGAACGTTGGATATAAATTAACAATAAATACTTTGTAGACGTGAAGAAATAAAAATTTTCACTAACCCCCTAATTGTCAAGCAGTTAGGGGGTGCTGATGATGATAAATAATAATAGCCAAGTTTGGATAATAATAAATAATAAATAAAAATGATATAAAATAAAAAAGCCTTACATTTCTTGTAATTTAGTAGTACAATAATAATTATTGTTAGTCGGTATGTTTTATTCTACAGTTAAGTTAGTTTGTGTACACTATTTATTTTAAAAACTTATTTTTAGTATCAATAATAATTAATTAATTAAAGTGTAAAAAGTTAAATAAAGAGTAAAACAGTTAGATAGGAGTTTAAACAAATTATAAAGATAACATAATCTTATTCTACAAGAACCCCCTCTTCAGAGGTGAAGGCCATATAATTTGGACCAGCCGTTTTCTTGATATCGTCATCCCATCTTGTTCTTCCTATGCGTATACTTTCTGGTCCTTTCCACGACGACACTACAGTCGCCCAGCTCTGATCAGTCAATTTCGCTACATGTCCAGCCCATCTCCACTATAGTTGTTTTGCGAAACGGTGGGCATCTATAAATTTTGGGTCTCCCTACCTCACTTTTTTTTTGATGGGTAAGCTCGAGCCAAGGGTTTCTAGTTTTACCCTTCCTGTGCTGTTTATGTAAAGGCTCTTTAAGACCTCTATATACAATATTTCTACTCCTTGGTTTTCAAGCGTATGAAAATATTATTTATAAATTTAATTTATAAATAATATTCCATATGCTTTCATGTGAGACCATGTCAAAGGCCTTCTGATAATCAATATAGGCAATAAAGAAAGGTCTGCGTCTCTATTCCTAAGTATATATATATTGTCGATTGTTGAAAAACCTTTTCTGAAACCCGCTTGCTCGACCGGTTGACTAAGTTCTAGAGTTTGGCTTATCCTCTTATTAATAATGAAAAAAACTTGTATGTGGCTGGTAGTAAGCTAATTGGTCTGTAGTTTGATATTTCTTTTGGATATCCTTTTTTGTATAAGAAGATAATATTTTATTCGGTCCATTGTGAGGTGTTTCTGCGGTTGTTAAAATTTTGTTGAACAGATTTGCTAGAGGTGGAACAAGGACTTCTTGGCCCGAAGAGAGCTTCGAGCATAAGAGCTTCGTTGGTTACGCAGTCTAAGCCTGGACTCTGGGAAGTTTGGCTATTTCTTCGGTTATTTATATTTCTGTAATTTCTTTTACTTTATCCTTTTCGACTGTATATATCGGTTTTATTGTTGTGTTTTTTGTTTAGCGGGGCTAATTGACTTGTATTGCTATATAATGCCTGCTCTATAATCTCGCTGTGGTTGAGTAGAGTCTTTCCTGATGAATTCAATCCTTCTATCCATGATTTTTTTGTTGTTAATTCTTTGTACGCCTTTTTGTAGTTTCCTGTTTGATCTATATATTTTATTATTGTGTTTTGTCTATACTTGGCATAGTCGTTTTTAATGTATTTGTTGATAAGCTTGGATAAGGCGGTGAGTTCATTCTTTGCGCTTCGAGATTTGATTTTCGTTTGATGTAGTTTTCTTGTTCTGTCCATTAGCCATTTTGTACGTGGGTATAATATAGCGTGTGTTTTTTCGGTAGCGTTTGATATTTGAGTTTCTTTAAGACTTTGAGAAATTGCATTCATTTAGTTATTGTATTGTTTTTGTATACAATTAGCTTAATGTTGACTCTGTTGGTTTGCTGTATAAAAATTTCTCTCTCTCTATATATATATATATTTGTAGATCATTGTCCTTGTTTGAAGTTACTATTTTGTTGTTGTTATAATTAGCTTTACTTTTTTTAATATGACTTTTTTTATACACGCTCTGAGCGGTCTGTGTTTGGCATATTTAGGACTTCGATATTTTGAAATATGTCCGGGCGGTTTGATAGTGTGTTATAGTCAATCTCGTTTTTGTACACATCGTTTGGCGAACGCCGTTCGGTTCTTTCTTATACAACGTGTTTAATATTTAAAGTTTGTGCTCCATGGCTAAGTCGATTAGTTTTTGGCCTATGTCATCCCTCTCACCATAACCGTGAGATTTCATAACCGTTATTCGTTTCGCAAAGATATTCGTTTTTTTTGGGATGGCCTATTTTGGCATTAAAATCTCCCATTAAGATATAATTCCTTGTGTGATGCGTTTATAGCATTCCTAATTGTGTTATAGAATAATATAATCTCGTCGTCTTTTGCCGCTTCTGTGGGTGCGTAAACCTGTATTATCGATAGCTTATTTTCTTTGATCTTTAGGTTGAGTAGAGCTACGCGATCCGTGAAACCATTGTTGCTCTCAATATTTTGTCTCATAGTTTTATCCAACACGAAACCGACGCCGTACTTGACCGACGTTGTTCCAGTATAGCACAGTATGTAGTGTTCATATTCCTCTATATTAGTACCGAGGCGCCTCACTTCAGACAATCCCATTATGTAGCATTTTATTGTTTTTATTGCTTTTTGTAATTCTTTATAACGTTCATAGGTTGAAAGTGTTCTAGCATTATAGGTAGCGATATAGAGGTCGTGTTTCTGGTTGTAGTTGTAATGCTCTTGGTTCTGTGAGTTTTTAGTAGAGTTTGTATCTGGAGGGTTTTGGTCATGATCCTCCACGGTGATCAACCGGCTTGAAAGATTAAGGTTACTTTTTGCTGAATTTTATCTATATGTGTAGAAGACAGGCAGAGGGCTGACAATTAGTTTTTTGGAAGTTCTTCGTCTTGGTTTGGTCCTTAGTTGTGAAGGACGCAAGAAACTTGTCATATTCTGTGCTTTCTTTTTCTTGTGGGTTTGTTTTACATGCTCTTTACTGTTTCGTATCTCTGGTATTGCTAGATATATTAATTATTAAATAATATGCTACGGATCTATCAAACACATGGTAGTGTGCGTTGTTGTTATTTTTATTAATTTTATGTATTTCTTATCATTATTTAAGAAATATTAGTTCTCTGCACATAAACTTTAATTTGCCGGCCAAATTTCATACTCAATTGCACAATTCTCGTAAAACTGTGCTGTAAGTTTTTGCTTTCACGTGTTAATATAATAATTTGGTCAAACACGTCTCTAGAGACACTCGTCACTAGAGTCACTAGTCACTAGAGACACTAGTCACTAGTCACTAGAGACACTAGTCACTAGAGACACTCGTCACTAGAGTCACTTGATGCCAGCCGGCCAGGTTAGAAGAACCAGTTTAGACGGCCGGTTATATTTAATTTTAGGAATTACCCCCTTTGCCAATCCATTTATCAAATGGTACGTTTGGCGATTTATTTACGTCGTGATTCAGTAATTTGGCGTTTTTTGCGAATATCTCGACTCACATAGAAGTTAAAATTTACTCAGACAATATTGTTGTAATTGATGTCATTATTTCTATTCCGTAGTAAATTATTGTATTTTTTATTACATAATTTACTAGCTTTTACCCGCATCTTCGCCCGCGTGGCAGTGTTCGTGGCAAACAAACTTATTTAGCAAATATACCTGCAATATAGTAATAGCACAGAGTAAAATATATACCGTATAATAAATTTTCACACGTACTTTTTAATTTTAAGATATCTCCTAGATATAATCTCCTAGATAAGGATAGTTAAATTGTATCCGTCTAAATAGCTTCTGAAAATACCGCATTATTTCTGATCATTTTGTAAAATTAGAATGGGTATAGTAACCTATCCATAAAAGTTAGACATATCTATGCCATCGCGGACTTTTTTGTAGACCTATAATAGAGAAACAATCCCACCATACATTGTTTTGTTATTTATCTCCAACGGGTTAGGTTAGGCAGCGGTTTCGATAAAAGTCCCACACGGTTTGATTTTGTCCGACACCTTTAACAATTATCGTCATAAATCAAATAATTTCCACGAAACCTTAACAAATTATTATCGACCTAAACCTTCTTATGGAACCACAACCACAATTTAAACGCCAAAAAAATCCTTTCAGTAGTTTTTGAGATTATCACGAACATACAGACAGACAGCCACGGCAGGGTACCTAAGCATCCTATGCCCGCCCCTGGTTCTAAGCTACCTCCCTACCAATTTTCAGCCAAATCGGTTCAGCCGTTCTTGAATTATAAATATTGTAACTAACACGACTTTCTTTTATATATATATATATATATATATATATATATATATATATATATATATATATATATATATATATATATATATATACTACTGTACGTGTATATGTCACTGAACTCCTCCTAAACGGCTGGACCGATTTGAATGAATTTTATGGTATGCGGTGGCGCCTTGGATGCTTTAGATTCACAAATCAGCCCGGCAGGACAACGTCTGTCGGGTCCGCTCGTATAATATATAGATTTTGGTAATTGATTTATCAAAAATCTATAAATGATGCAGTATTAGTTATTATGAAAATTTCGCACGCAACCTTCTTCCGCGTTTTACGCTATTCCTCATAGTTACGGATTTCGCCTACCTTGCTCACTTGAAACATTCACCGTGTATGTCGATTGCAGAAACAAGCGTACTACTATTATAAATGTGAAAGTTTGTGACGATGTATAGATGAACGGATCTTTGTTACTTTATCACGAAGAACTACTGAACTATTACTGAATATTTGGTACGGTAGTAGTTTAAGCGCTTAATTGTTAATTCAGGCTTACTATTACTTAATAGGCTACTTTTTATCCTGAAAACGTAGTGCTCCCTGGGACACTCTATTTACGCGTGCAGAGCCGCGGGCAAAAGCTTGATAATAATATTATGTTCCCATAAGAACATTTCTTTTAACTTCTACTTTTAATAAATTTTCTTCATGATTCTTTAGGTTTTTTTGCATCTTTTTTCTATGGTGTTGGCCCGTCGCGCGACGGGGTCAATAAAATAGAATATGACCTCGTAGCAATGAAGGCGGGCGTGGTCACGGTGTTACAGCCAGCCAATAGCAGGAAGGTGACGTCACCGTGCGCTGTGACGTCATCGTGAGTGATGGCCAAATATTTAGGCTGGGACTATATTACCGGAATTTCTCCGACCGGAGAAAATTCACAGCATTGAAAATAGAACTCGGGACTTAATCATTATAGCTGAAAATCGAACACACGATTTGACGACTGTCACATTCGAAATTGACATTTGACTCAACACTCGTGAGTTCGATTTTCAACTCTATTGTATTAGTCCAGAGTTCTATTTTCAATGCTCTGATTTTTTTGCCGGTTGGAGAGATTCCGGTAATATAGCCCCCGCCTTAAGGTACAAGGTTGTTTATGATGAATGAATTACTTACAATTTTACATACGCAACATTTGCGTTGTGAATTTAGTTGAACCAATCGACGAGAGATGGCGCCGCGCGGTAGATAACTCGCGCTATAAGTTTTTTTGTAAAATATCTGGCTATTGAAACGAGTCACAACTTGCAGAATAGTTGTGAGTTGTGACTTGTTGTGACTAGTTTGACGTTTCAATAGCCAGAACCTCAATTCTCGTATTTAAAGTAGACTTTCATTTTACTTTGATTGTATTTCATACTTTAAACAAGACGATCTTGTATATATATAATCGGTATCTTGACAACGGCTACAAGTATTATCATGGAATTAAGTATGCAGGAAGTTTTAGGGGAAAAAAATTGATCTAGCTAGGTCTTATAGGTCCCTTAGAAACTGCGCGTTTTTAAGCAATGTATGTTTTTTTATTTCGTATGCACGACGATCGTCAGCACAATATATCAATAATTTCGACTCCCTTACGTCAGCAGTCCCTAATTAGCAGCTTGATAGGTATGCGTAGCCACTACCTACGTATATTTTTTGCATTGTTAGGAAATTCGGAATGTGGTGGTTCGAATAAGATAAATAAGTAAGATAAATATTTTTGTGATTCTTATTATTTCTTCTTCTTTTATATATATAATAAGATTATTTAACAATATTTAAAGAAACAACATTTAATGCTAATATTTCACAATTTAAATAATATTTTATACAAGTAATTCATAAGAAATAAAATATAAGTCTCATTCCCTTGACAGTTGACATTCATTGTCCAGTCTAAAACGCAATGAGGTTACATATATTATTGTTCTACTTAAACTCCGAGCCAAGCTCGGTCTACGGGTACTTAGAATTTATAAGTGAAGCGACTTGTTGTCATAAGCTGATTTTGTGACGTTTGGACCAATCAAGAGGCGTTAGGCTCAACTCACACTGGCGCAGAGTCGAAGCGACGCGACGCGTCATGTCGCGTCACGGCGACGCGCGTCGCGCGTCTGTGCGCGACGGCGCGTCAGTGCCGGAACGAGTTCAGCGACTTTCGAACATTCGTGAACGGTGCTCGCTCGACAGTATATGATGGTTGATATCGATCTTATCATGATTGCGCTAATATCAGAAGCCGAAAAGGAAGAAAGCGAATTTATATCAGAAGCTGAGAATAGAAAAACAAAACGAAAATTTTGGGTTCACGAGTTATGAAAGAAAAGACATATACTTGGCGAATTCAAAACACTTTGTAGTAACGATTTAAGTCTGGACCCAAGATATTTTTATGATTATTATAAAATGGGCTTAGATAAGTTTGAAAATTTGGTAAATATTTTGAGGCCTCACATCCAAAAGCAAGAAACAAATTTAAGAATACCTATTTCAGGTAAGTCAATTTTTAAGCTAGCTTAGAAACATTAGGTACATTTAAAAAATATATATATAGATTGGGAGGCTTGGAAGAGTTAAAAGCATTTGTTTTTATTTAAATAGATTTATTTATCTTTAATCATAATTTTTACGCATTATCATACAAGGTGTAAGGGACAGTTCTCCGAAAACTGATACCATGCATATATCACATCATTTTAATGCATATATAACGTCATTCACTGTAGTCATTATCGCCTTCCCTCCGTTGCCGCGTCGTAGTCCCAATCGGCAATGGTATGTACAGTGAAGGTGGCAGGTAGGTGGAAGAAGTGCTATTGTCGAACTGATTAGGGGTTATGCTGCTGCTACTGGTTGACGTATTTGACTGCATTGAGTATGTGTTAGAAGGAGTATAAGTGGTTGGTAGCTGTGTTAAAATATAATGTTGTTAATACCCGGTATTTGGCTGCATTGTATATGTGTTAGAATTAGAATTACAGTTAGTGGAATTAGATTGTAGCTGAAGACGGTTCGTAGTTCTGTTGTATAGCCGATAGATGAAAAAGTATTTGCTTGCCTTGAGTTGATATTAGTTGTTTCAGTTTGAAAGGTGCACATTTCATTGGAAGCAACTTTAATTTCCGCGTCAGTAACTAAAAGTAATATCTGTCGTTTTAGTAGCGCTTGCATTTGTATAGGCATCCGTTTAACAGTTTTAGACATTGAAAGAAAAAAAGTGTCTGTTGGAACTTCTTCTGTTTTCTTATTTTCCAGATATTGCGCGAATAGCATTTGTGACAGTGGTTGTGACTTTTTTCGAGTAGTATCGGAATGGTTGGATAATTGTGATTCGGGTCGAGATGGCGACGCAACGGAAAGTTGATGTCGGTATCAGTGTTTAAGTCATTTTCTTCGGAACTATCTAAGTTACACGTATGTGGTATGTTCTGCAAGTATGGTTTTAAAAACTCCAATTCTTTTTCAAATCTTAATGGTTTATCATTTGATCTAGCAGAACCACTCTTGAACTGTCTTAATCTATTTAATTAATTAATTGCTTTCTTGTAACAATCTCGAATTCTTTTCCACCGCTTTTGACACTCCGCCTCTGAAAAAGGAACACAAAATTGTAACTCTTATTTTAATCCAATAAAATGTATTATTTATGTGTATTTTTTTAATTGTTACAGATTTATGACTACAGCAATTAGCTTTCAAGCCTTAGCTCAAGGTATCGAGTAGGATACAGCACTGTTATAACAATTGTATATGAAGTTTGCGCAACAATATGGAAACATTTACAGCCACTTGTTATGCCGAAGCCAACACAAGAATTATAGACTAAAATAGAGGAGGAATTCAGAACCATATGGAATTTCTCTAATTGTATAGGGGCAATTGACGGTAAACACGTCAATATAAGAGCTCCCTGAAATAGCGGCAGTTTGTACTTTAATTACAAAAAATATTTTAGTACTGTCTTGTTAGCCGTTGTTGACGCAAAGTACAAATTCATTATTGTTGACATCGGAGCATATGGAAGAAACAGCAATAGCGGCATATTAAACAGTTCTAAATTTGGACAACGATTACAAAATAATACGATTGGTATACCGCCTAATAAAAGGTTGCCAGGTATGATAGAGGAAATGCCACATGTTTTTGTGGGAGACGAAGCATTTCCCTTGTCCGAACACATGAGACCATATCCTGGAAATCAGGTGTCTGACATTCATGAAAATAAAATTTTTATTAGTCAGTTTATTATAAAAAAATATAGTTATTATAAAAAAATAAAATCCTATCAGAAAAATTTGAGATTTTTAAAAATAAAATAAAAATGCAACCGATGTATTTTGATTCTATGGTTCTTGCATGCACATGTTTGCATAATTACATAAGAGAAAATGACGAACTCGAAAACTTAGAATTGCCAAGTAATAGTATATTACAAGACGGTCAGTCGATTATCAAACTACGACAAATGCCATGGTGATCAGAGAGAAATTCAAATCTTATTTTATATCCGAGCATGGGGCAGTACCATGGCAAAACGAAATGATCAGACGATGTTAAAGAAGTGGTCATAATGTTACGTAAATGTTACTGTGTATGCTATTTAAATGTAAAATTAATAAATATTTAGTACTTACCAGAAATTTGCATTTCACCGCTTACTTTTTGCCAGGCATTTTTCCTACAATTTTTATCACTGTAGATTTTCGCCTTGACGTTAAACAGACATTCATATTTGTGTACCAAATAAATTAATCTTTCATCTTCGTCCATTGACGTCGTAGTTCAGCACTGTCGTCCGTCCGTCACTGCGCCCGGGTACGCGCGACGACTCGCGGACCCACCCGACTCCAGCCGAGCGCCGTAGCGCGAATGCGCGCGTCAACGCGCGTCGACGCGTGCTTCCATATTTACATAGCACAAATTTGTACTTAAATAATAGAACAATAGAGATGAATATGCTTTAGACGGAAAAATATGACGCGTCGCGTCGCTTCGACTCTGCGCCAGTGTGAGTTGAGCCTTAGACGCTGCTTTAACGTTTAGGAGAATACCGGTTTGGCAGTTTTAGCGTGATCGGGATTTGATTGTAATTGTATTATTTATTGCAGGTTTTATTTAGCAGAATTGACCCTCAGATTATGGAATATTCGCGAGGAATGCAGTGAATTATGATACACTGGTGACTCACTGTATTCTTTACGCGAATATTGCATAGGGTTCAGACTTCAGTTTATCATTTTTATAGGTCAATTATAGTAATTTTTTGTAAATGTTATATTTCATAAACACCATAAAAACCCATAAATATCCCTTCGACGTAAGTGGAGAGACTGGAGACTTCGTCTTCCCAATTAAGGGAAAGGCTCCCTTAATTGGGAAGACGAATACATATTGTAAAATTTAATATTTTAATTTATATACTCAGAAATATTGAGGTTACTACTACTTGATTGACGTGAGAAAATACATTATTTTATCTGTAGTTTAGTAATAAGACACATCTAAATTTCTAAAACATACAAAAACGTTTTTAGTTTTACTTAAATTAGTAAACAAAACCTACATCATTAGTTTACTTACATCATATACAAAAACATTCATTATGGTAAGTATGAACTTAAACGCACTAATATCGGAGATATTTACAAATATGTTTCTGCGGCTTTATACTTCATAAACCTATAGGCGTGACGTCACGGTTAGGTACGACTATTGTATGGATCGTTTTCACTACACTTGCGAAATTTTGTAAACAAATCGCTGTACATAAGAAAATATTGATTTTTTTAATACTGTGTCCTCGGAGAAATTACTCATATTTAGTAGAATAATAATTCATTTGTGCAACAAAAAAAATCAGTCGTCCTGACTTGAAAGTCTAGATTATTCAACGCATGTAGACTATAGCGGCCCGGTCATAATAATGTACACAAAGCTCAAAGGCCGAAATATAAATCAGGAAATGTGATAGCACCGGGCAAGTATCGATAATATCTGTATAATATTATGTTAATTATGAGGCACTAATGAATTTAATGAGTTCTGAACTGCTTCTGCACGTTTTAAATCGTTCTGTATGCTTTTATGGTCGTATTGAATTACAATATTTTATTACCCAAGTTCCGGTCTACGGTTGATTAACCACGGTTTAAGATGACTGCGGATTAGGCCGCTGACCGTAATTTCTCTAAATTTAGACTATTGGGTTCAATGCGCTTAATTCACAAACCTTATCATCCAGCTATACGCTCAGCCATGGAACTTTCTAGAACCATCTAGAATCTAGATCTTCAGGACATAATTCATCCATCTTTTTGAGTTTTCGGCGTGAAATAACGAGTGTTTCGCCTAGTTTGTGAGGTTACCGGAGGCCCAAGAGGTGTTTTGAGAATTTAGAGGACCAGGATCGCAAGTAAATTCTCTAAGTAACTCCTCTGGTGTTGCTAGTGTCCATGGGCATGTATGGGCAGTAATCGCTTACAATCAGGCAATCCGTCTGCTCGATACTCGTTTTTTTTTTATTTAAAAAAAAAAACTTCAGAGGGGTGGGGGTGGTCCCGAACTATTTACAAGAACGTATTTGCAACGTTATCGAATTTCAATTGCATAGGTGTTGTCATAATTTTCACACAATTCTCTTGCGAAGAGATCAGAGAGACTCACGTACTAAGTACTTGTCAATTGTTCGTGCTATCCCCACATGTCCACAACATAAACTTAAATTTACCGGCCAAATTTCATACTCCTCCGGTTGCACAATTCTCGTAAAACTGTACTGTAAGTTTTTGCTTCACGTCTTAATATAATAAAGAGTCTTCAGTCTGAAGGCATCTACTCAAAACTTAAAAAAAAGTAACTTGACTTTTGTCTTACTACCACTGTGCTTTTTCGGGGTGTAGATGTAGATGTGTAGGTGCAGTGGACTTATGTTTATGCGCCAAGTGGAAATAAAATGTTCATAGTCATACTTAAGAGAATTTCAGTCTGGCAGCAGTTCTTTAAGCTGTGTCCTGAGTCCTGACACGCTCTGGGTTAGGTCATTAGTTTATTAAATAGAGCCTGGTACAGAAAACGTTAACACGTTTAATATATTTTCATTTTCAAGGCAGTTTATTGGAGTCACTTTATATTATAAGAGCTTTTAACATAATTTATTTATTTATTTATTTATTTAATAGATACACCAACAAGGAACAAACATTATTAAAAGCTAAAATTGCACATTCATGCTGTTTACACATCTAAATGCTGCCTTAATTATAGGTGTAATACAACTTGCATCTTTTATAAGTACTAAGCATAATTTCAGGGAGATTAAGTTACTATGAATTAATATAATTTACAAATTAAACATAAATAAATCAATCACTTAAGTAATAAACTTAATAATGAATAAAGTTTTAAGATAACTAAAATAAAACAGCTTTTTGAAGTTACACATAGACTTACATATTATAGACGTGGCATGTCGAGGCAAAAATCTCCCTTAAATGGCCCTAAAAACCCCAATAGTGGGGACTATTGGGGTTTTGGGGGTTTTTGACATTTGATGTATGGTTAAATCAAGATGGCGTAACTTTTTCTGGATGAAGATTAGTTCTGTCAAATGTACGTCCTAGCCCATCCTTAGTTATGAAATCATACACGTTACAAGCACATTGTTTTTAATTACTAATTTACATTTTACTGAATATAATATCTATATCTATGGACGCTTCCCCACCACCTCAATCTGGTCCTGTACTAAGTATCCGAAGAACTTCTATCACAGGTACCAGACAACGGAAATATATTTAATACTTTATTATATTATATACATATATTTAAGGTTTTTTATTATACTATACAAGTATACATACATTTAATACACATCCAAAACCCGGGAATACAGAAACTTCTTGTCCCTTCGGCGGGATTCGAAGCCGCGACCTCCGGCTTAAGCACCGACGCGCTAACCTGTGAGCCACAGAGGTCGTCATTAATGTATCTTTAATCGTAATCTCTCAAGTCAAAAGTGTTATTCGGGCCTTTTGCATCAGTATTCAGCAATTTACTATTAAGTGTCAGATAACTTATTTGCATGTTTTGTCTCTGTAGCTCGATATAAATTAAGCGGCGAGAAAACTTCCAATTAAGCTCTCCGACACTTATTAGCAGATTGTGACACAGCCCACAGGCCTTTTTGTATATTATAAGTACGGTTATTGCAGCAAAAACACTGAAATTTTTCACTCAACAAATTCTTATAAACAAAACTATAACCCGACTATCGTTACAAATCTATTGCCACCTCATTCATTGGAATCTGACCAGTAGTTTAGGTGGAACAAACAAACACACACTCATACATGGACTGCCAAAATCATTACCCTTCCTTTTGGCTTCACCGTAGTCGGGTAAAAAACGTACATCTCGTACCAAAAGGCTAAAAAGACGTTTGTGTAAAGGCAGGAGCCACTTAAATATTAATTTTATTCTGTTTCTGGCATTTGTTGTTACAGCAGCGGCAACAGAAATACAACATCTTTGAAAATGTCAACTGTCACAGTTCATGTGACAGTTGACAGCCTGCTGACAGACGGACAGACAGCGGAGTCTTAGATATAACCCGGCAACGTACTAATTGTTATCTGTGTACGTAAGTTACGCGAGTAATAACTTACCAGTTACCAGATAAGTTTACTCTTTTTCCCATATTGCATAAAAATGAATTGCACAATATGGACCATTAACTTGGTTCAAGGAGTTTTGGCGGGGATGTGAATGTGTGACCAGCTCCATGATGTGTGACGTTGTTGTTTTTGTATGTCCTACACAAATTTGTGTTCTTAATGTGTAATATTGGTAGAATATTAACCATTAGATATTCGTTAACGTGCACAAGTGTGGGCAAGTGGTACAACTTCTGAAAACGTGCTATTTTGTGGTTTCCCTCCAAAACTCCCTAGAAACTTTCAGCAAAGCTTCTACCACTTTACTTAAGCGACTGACTTGACTCATTGACTGACTATTTATGACTTTCACTAGACTTTAGACTTGACGATCTAGGACTACGGTGTTGAAAACATGTACGAAAATTCTATTTTCCCGCCCTTTAAACTTGACACTGGCACGGGTTTTCATGGTATCGCCATATTTATAAAAAAAACTTTAAGAAAAACTCGGTTCAACTTGAACAAAGGCGAGGTTAACTTAACCGTCGAAGAATGCGATGTAATAAGTTTGCTAGTGTACAATTAAAGTAATAATGCTTTTAAATAGTTAGCTTCGGAAGCTGCGGCGTGGCCGTGGGAGCTATCGTCCGTTCAGAGTTATGTTACGTCGGAGTAACTATGAGAATGATCCTTATGTCGTTAGTTTTAAGGTCCTCTCGGAGGTAAAACTCTTGAAGTCTGAACGGGCTGCTGTAGTTCGTGCAAAAAGCTCGACTCTCGAGCAGGTTGTAGGGGAGGGGGCCTCAGTGCGCCCGCGACCGTTGGGCTTTAATGTTGTGTGCGCGCGCATGTATACCTGTATACCTGTGCTCCGTGAACCTGTGCTGTGTACCTGTGCTGTGGATAAATCTGTGCAGTGGCCGGTGGATGTGTTTAGTGTGAGGATTTAAACGTGAGGAATTTACTTAACGTGCCATCGGTAAGTTTAGTCTTGTATTAAGCTAATTATTATCGTAGTGCCTAGGTAGGTACAGTCACCTGCTACACCGACCGCGACTGTACCTAAAGCTTATTTCTAGATTAAGGATACAATTATCGTCCTAGAACGGATAAACCAAGTGCTTCGATTTTTTTATACTCCGGCTAAAGTGAATTCGAAATTTAAATTTAACTTGAACCGCGTCGAAGAAAACTTTAAAATCTCGGTTTCCTTAGAACCTATACATGTATTATACAAAATACCTAGAAATTGTTCCAAAGCAGAACATGCAGAATGTTTTTTAATAATATTCTTTAGCCTGTATTACTATACCACATTTAATAGTGGGCAAAATAGCAGGAAAATCAAAACTGACAGGTCCATGCAGCTGTACGATATCGTATCTAATCGATCTTTTCCTGCTCATGCAAAACGCATTACATTCGTTCGTTAACTCGAAGTTCACTAATGATTGAATGGAAAGTACAAGTTTGAACTTAAACGTACTTTCCCGCCTTTTGTCTGCGAACTGACCTATAATACTAACATTTCCAGAAATTGTAATTGGAAAGTTTTGAAAGGGTTAGCTGATAAGAAATCGAAATAATTGCTATTATATATGGCCGAAATATTAACACTGATCGCTACTTAACTTAAGACGCTCTCAAGTCACACGCTGACCTTAAATGGGCTAACTTTAAGTAGCTTTTCGGTATTCGGCCTTATTTAAAACTTTGTAAATTAAATCCAAAATTTGAAAGACTGTAATGTCTCTTGTTTGTTGCGTTGTATTGAAAGCAAATATTCACATCTCACAATACAGTGACCAGTACAGTGAGTTCTAATAAGGATCTCCGAAAGGACTATAGTATTATACAACTTTTATAAGAGTAATCTTCTTAGATAAGTTTTATAACATTTTACATTGCTTATTCTAATAGACTAGCTGGTGTCCGCAACTTCGTTTACGTGGAACTATGATTAGAAACGTAACACAATATTTTTAAACGGAACCCTAAGATAAGTAGCCTAAGTTACTCGTTATAGCATCCGCTATCTGGCAGTAAAAGACCCGAGGATTCGAGGATCGAGGAGGAACCCGAGATCAGCCCGAACAAACAGACAGACAGGCAGATAGGCAAATCTTTAAAAAAAAAACTTGAGAGGTGTCAAGGGACACCCGGAAGGAACGAAGTTCCTTTCGATTAATTAGTGAAGGAATTGTAATATATATTTTTTGTTATAATAATATTTCTTTTTATTACTAACAAATATAATGTAATATAAACCTAATCAGTAGGCTCAATTTTAGTAATAATTGAGAGAGAGAGAGAGAGACAGACAGAGAAACACGCGCCCGCCGCACGGCTTCAACTATAGCAAAAAGCGTCGTTACAATTTTTAGTCTTAATTTTTTCCGTCTAGCCCCCCTTTCGCAACGCGCGATAAGGAACTTCGTTCCAATATTTTTTTGGTGTAGGTACCGTGTATACAATAAACCTAATACTTAATAGTTAGGACTTAATTATGTCATAAGCAGAGAACTATATGCCCCTAATTCGTCTAATATCTAATATATCCGATCACTACAAAATTAAAATCTTGCGCTTGATGTGAACGTGTGAACATGGCGCCGCGGCCGCTCCTTCGGAGATATTTTACTTTTTTTTTATATGTAGAAACAACTATGTAGTATGTTCAATTCAACCACGTTGTTAATGTTTTACGGAAATCGTATTATTTTCTCTTCGTTTGCCGAGGGACATAAGGAAAGCAGTTGCACTGCACTTAGTAATCCGTACCTACAGTTACTGCCTGCAACCTGCCTAGATGCTTAATACTTTACCTAATGGACTTTCTATTGGACATGTTAATTTTTAAAGTTTAAACCGGCTTTAGTTAAAACAAGTCCGTGTTCACTTGACTTCATGGCTCATTAGTAAACCATAAATCTACACACTGGTCTAGTACTGATCGACGGGGAGTCACTAACGGCCGGTTACTGAAATGCTAATCAAAATTAAGAGCCGTCCTATTCACAGGCTGTCGCTGTCTCTGCTAGCCGAAATGACAAGGACAACATGTGACTTGAGCGTCACTTAGTATAACAATCGTTCCAGTATTCAGACGCAATATTACTATGTAATTAATAAGTACGACAGGCCCGTCGGTACCTTGCAACAGGAATAGGTCGATGTGTCCGCACCTTACAAACATCTAATAGTGTGCAGGCCTCTATTATTGACGTGATAACGTCTTATAATTCGTTGAAAAAAAAAGACGTTGTCACGTCAAAAAAACCGGTTGTCTGTGATGTCGGTTTACTGACGATAGTTGAACGTGACAACGTCATAAGAAAATTATGATGGATCGCTCACTCAAGTAGGAGAGAGACAGATTCGGCGCTCTCGCTTGCACTTCAAGCCTTAAATGGAACGCCTCAGAGCGAGGTAACGCCGCATGAGTCATGTTTTTTCGTGCGTGCAGCCGGCTCCATCGAATTATAAAACATTATCACCTCAAAAGTAGGTATTCATCACATAATAATTGAAACTGAAACATTAAAGTACCTATTATTAATTACTAGCTTTTGCCCGCAGCATCGCCCGCGTGTGTTAGTGTTCTTGGGGAAAAAACTTCTCGAGCAAAAAACTACTCACTACAATATACTTCTGTATACAATATTGAAAATGTTTTTTAGGGTTTCGTACCCAATGGGTATATATCATCTCGACGCGACGAGCGAGACTGCTTGATATATCACATTTTTCGCGCTTGATATAAATTTCACAATGTCTAAATATAATACTATAATTTAAACTGTATGGTTTATACTAATAGAGTAATAATAGCTCCCCACACTGATTTCAGTGACGGTGGCCGGTTTAATTGAAACCAGGCCAGCTACGCAGGAGTTATTTTATAGTGCCCAAGTGTGTGCGCAGTACACAAGAGCACTCTCTCTTCCTTTACTCTCGTAACCCAGTGGGACGAATAACCGACACGACTGGTGAGATATCAGGCGCAGGTCCGACTTTTTACATGCCCATCCGACGCATGGATCATCTTTCTTTATCAGACAATCAGGTGATCAGCCTGCATTGTCCTAACCAAACTTGGAAACAAGATTTTTTGTTATTCCAATGCGGGAATCGAACCCACGACCTCCGAGTCGAGAGCCAAGCTCTAAACCACTAGACCACGGAGGTTTATACTATAATGTGTATAAAATGCTTAAAGTGAGCAACGTATTTAATTTTATAAGGATTATATTGTATCCGTCTAAGTAGCTTCTGAAAATACCATATATAATATAATAAGTATGAACTGGGCACGGGCAGCTAGTATTATTAAGTAAACCACTATGTCCCTGTATTTTAAATCTGTAATATCTTCGAAAATATTAATTTAAATAACATGCCATAAAGAGCCATATTAATATATATATTAAAAGTGCAATGTATTTAAGGTACTTAATTGGATAAGGATTAATGCTGTATTGCTTCAAATCGCTTCGTAAATAAGCCATTATTTCACGTTAAAAGTAAAGAATAATAAATGGTGATTGTAGGTTATCCCTAAGAGATAGACATATACCATCGCGGACTTGTTAAGGTGTACAGTACTGTAGTACATTATGTTGATCTATCCCGGAGGGTCTGGCTGAACCCTGTTTGCAATGTAAGCGCAAAAAATGTGTTTATTTACGACATTAGAACCCATATAAAATTATCAGTGTTCCTCTAATATACCTGGGCTGATTGATAACTGGCCGAAACGACGAACTTAAAAATGATACGCAAAAAAGGAATATTACATTATATTCTGGCATCTTTTTGAAAATAGAACGCCAAATTTGAATTTAATCGAACTGATGGAATTTGTTTGAGAGGACGTAGAACTTTCTCTATCGTAAATTTTCTTAACAATGGAAAGAAACGAAATTCGTGCGGTGATAAAGTTTTATGTTTTAAAAAAGAAAACAGCAACCCAGATTAAAACCAAGCTAGACAGTGTTTTAGGTAATTCTGCTGCTGCATTGAGTACAATTCACACCTGGGTAACTGATTTTAAACGTGGAAGACAGAGCTGCGAAGACGCCCACAGGTCTGGTCGTCCAAATGAAGTCACGAATCCGGACATGATCAAAAAAATTCACAAAATTGTATTGAATGATCGGCGCTTAAAGTTGCGAGAGATAGCAGAGATGGTGAGCAATTGGGAATGAAAAAGCTTTGCGCGCGATGGGTGCCGCGTTTGCTCACTGTAGACAAAAGCAACGTCGAGTGGACGATTCATCGGAGTGTTTGGCGCTGTTTAACCGAGATCCTAATGAGTTTTTGCGGCGTTATGTAACAGTCGATGAAACCTGGATACATCATTATACTCCCGAGACAAAAGAACAATCTAAGCAGTGGACTGAGAGCGGAAAACCTGCGCCGAAGAAAGCAAAAACGGTTTTGTCGGCCGGCAAAGTGATGGCGACTGTTTTTCGGGATGCTCGAGGGATTAGTGGATTATCTGCAAAAAGGAAAAACAATAAATGGAGAGTACTACACAAGCTTGCTGCAAAAATTAAGTGAAGAAATCCAGAAGAAACGACCACATTTGGCCAAGAAAAAAATTTTGTTCCACCATGACAACGCACCTGCACACACGTCAATGGTTGCAGTCGCCAAACTCCATGAATTGCGGTTCGAATTGCTACCGCATCCACCCTATTCCCCTGATCTGGCCCCGTGCGACTTCCACTTATTCCCAAACCTGAAGAAATGGTTAGGTGGCCAGAGATTTTCATCAAATGAAGAAGTCATTGTTGCCGTGGACGAGTATTTTGAGGGGTTGGAGAAAACATTTTATCAAACTGGTGTAACGGCATTGGAGAAGCGCTGGACTAAATGCATCGAGGTAGAAGGAAACTACGTTGAGAAATAAATTTATTTTAAATAGATTTTTGAAGTTTTTCTTTGTCGTTTCGGAAACTTATCAATCAGCCCTCGTATTATGCATGTAAAACCTTCCTCTCGACTCACTCTATCTATTAAAAAGAACCCGAATCAAAATCCTCTGCGTAGTTTTAAAGATCTAAGCATACATAGGGACAGACAGAAAAAGCGACTTTGTTTTATACTATGTAGTGATTATCATCTGAGATCTCATCGTCCACTAACATGATTTTAGAAGTCTCAGTGTCCAAGTAGAGGTCTAGAATTCTATGATATTCAGAATGAGGCATATCGTGTACATTGTGGGTTCGTGTCGTGGCGACCATTACCGATTCTCCGCGCATATCGCGACTCGCAAGCCGTTAGCCATTACCGATATTCAAATTGGAATCGAAATTCTATGTAAGGTGATCGGTGATGTTGTATTTTTAGTGTAGATTGTAGACCAAAATGGTTTTACTTGAAAATAACATTTTGCTAAAGACTATTTTAACCAGCTTAGGCTATGAAAAAGTGTAGTAGTGGTTACGGGAAATAAAATGATGACAGTTGCAAACTTAGGCTAATTAACCGTCAGTCCACACTGAGCCGTGACGCGACGCGGCATATTTGAGATAGCGATTCAAAATTTAACTTTATCACTACACAAGGTGTACTTTTCATTTTAGATTGACAAGCGTTAGAATTTCGTGATGCACGGCGGCGCTTAGCAGCTCTTGTAATGAAACCGTTACATCTTTTTGTGTAGTGAATAAATGGCATCTTAAAAATGCCGCGTCGCGGTGTGAACTGACTTTAAGTGAGTATCATGTGTTAGCAACATAAAATGAGCTACCTAGCTTCAAGTATAGGTGCTTATAAGACCATCGATGTAACTTATACTAGGTACCGAAATCTCGCAAAATGGGGCTCGACGTCTTTGAGTATTTTAATGGCGAAATTATCTGCCAGTTCTTCCGCATAGCCACTAAACTTATTTAATTGACATCCATTACTTTAAGGCAGTTTAAGGACTTATCGTCGCATCCAGTACAGTAGATAACTGAAGTAAACACTAGCAGTAATAGGGCCTAAACACAAAACTGCGAATCGGTGCGATGCAAATACGCAAGGCGCTAACACAATAGAGCTGAAAATTGTGTATAGTTGTCAAATCTGACATTTGACACTTCGATTTTCAGCTCTGTTGTATTAGCGCAGAGTTCTATTTACAGTGCAGTTTAAATGCATACTTTCTTGTATGAATTCATTTTTGCGATGCAAAATCGCGGTTTTATGTGTTGGGCCCTTAGGGGAAGTACATTTACACGATTTTAAACGACTTTGTTGTAAACTCGGGTAAAGTGGAGAGACAGGTGCTCGGAGATGGACAAAAACGAGGCCGTTTAGCACACAATGGTCCACCCCGACATAAACTCAGCTTGACATGTGTCAACCGACAGTGTTGCCAACTTCAAAATACAAACCGGATACGTGAGGGCCCAGGGCTCTGCGGTGACGAAAGTAACTGGACAAGTGAAGAATCTGCACGACGCTTGACGAAATAAATAAAGTTTGAAACATAAAGGACAAAACCGTACTTAAATACAATAAATATTGTTATTTCTTATTAAAATATTATGTAATTCGGTTTTGAAAGGGCAATGTGATAGGTTTGTAGTTTTAATTTCACACGTTTTGTTTTGAAGGCTTATTTACTATTAGACGTTCCCCGCGCTGCGGTCGCGCCAAAGGCAATCGCGCGTAAACCGTACATTTTTCACGATAAAAGTAGCCTATGCTCTTTCCCGTGGTCTACTCCATATTCATTCTCAGACACTGGCAACACCATGCATGGTCCATGACATGATTTAGCTAGGTCTTGTGACAACGTACTACATAAACTTCGGAGCACAAAAACCACGAACGTAATGAATGCCAGTTTTTTATAATACGTGACCTCGTGCGAGGTTTTATTTTTAACGAGCAAACCTGGCATGTTATCGTGAGTCCAATCGGCTTAGTTATTCCTGATAATTTTAGTTCTGAGTCCAATCGTTACGTGCATCTTTGCTTTTCTTATGATAATTATATTAATTTACCATTAAAGTTTTATTAAGGTCTTATGTTAACGCGTGACAGCCTCCGTGGTCTAGTGGTTAGAGCTTTGCTCTCGACTCGGAGGTCGTGGGTCCGATTCCCGCATTGGAATTTTTGGAATTGGAACAACATAAAATGTTGTTTCCAAGTTTGGTTAGGACAATGCAGGCAGATCAACCTGATTGTCTGACAAGAAATATGATCCATGCGTCGGATGGGCATGTAAAAAGTCGGAGCTGCGCCTGATCTCTCACCAGTCGTGTCGGTTATCCGTTCTACTGGGTTACGAGAGTAAAGGAGGAGAGAGTGCTCTTGTGTACTGCGCACACACTTGATCACTATAAAATAACTCCTGCGTAGCTGGCCTGGTTTCAATGAAACCGGCCACCGTCACCGAAATCGGTGTGGGAAGCTATTATTATTATGTTAACGCGTATATTACTTGTAATTAAAAGATTGTTATAGATTTTACGGTTGTCGTATGTTGTGTGGTTGTGAATGTGTGTGTGAACAGATGAATCGCTTTTGATAGTTTTAATTTTGTTTGAAAGCTGACGTGATCGAGAATGTTTTTAGTCATAATTTATCATCGTCACTTGACAGAAGAAGACGAAGACAGCAGTGACGAAAGCGCGTTCTCTAGTAGTAGTTCGTGGTAGCTCTAGCCTGTATAATAGGTAGAGATTTGGATGAGGGTCTTCAAAATGTATGTGGCAAGTGAAGCCGATAGGAATGGAGTTATAGGAACGAGACATGGAAGACAGTGATCATTCTCTAATCATTTTAATACTTTCTTGAATATTCAAAGGGCCAACGTTTTAAATGAAGATTTTAAAGGAAATGCTTCATATAAAATGCTTCATATGTCTTCTATAAAACCACGTATTCTGTCCATAATATTGTCCAGAGGCAGTTTACGTTTTATACCATTCACTTACACTTACTATATTACAGTGATGAGCACCAGGGTTCCACCAGGTTGTAAAGCAATCAAATCTACAACATCATTCCTCGAGCCTCAGTATTGTAGGGTTGCCAGACGTCCCGCATTTCTCGGGACGTCCCGTATTTTAGGTATTATTTGAAACGTCCCGCCGGAACAAGCGCTGTGCCGGAAATCGGGCGATCTAGGGTTAAAAAGTACTCAGTACTCACGCACACAATGCTCGCAATATCCCAGGTCCAGAGTAAAAAAGTCCTCCCATACATACAAATATGAGCTCGGGTGCGCTGAAACTAATCAAAGTATAATGCTGAAACTCGCTCAATCCTCAGATAAATAACAACCAAACAAAATTATTTTTTTTAGTAGGTAACCCCCGAATTGTAAAGCAGTGAGCGAGCTGATGACGACAGAATATAGCTGAGAACACACGATCATGTCAGCTTTAAAACAAAAAAAAAACTAGATCAAAATCGGTTCATCCGTTTGGAAATTACGACGCGACGCCATGGACAGACACGTCAAGCTTATAATATGTATATAAAACAGAGGAGCTATTTTCTAAGGGGGTTAAAAATAAAATCTGTCCTTATTTACTTTTGTTTATTTTATGTCTCGGGTAAAAGATTGAAATTCCGTATTATTTGACCCTTGTAGACTGAAAAAAAAAATCTGGCAATCCTACTCGGTAGGAATGGTCGGTTGTAAACAAAATAAAAGCTACCGAGCTTTGGATAAAATTAAAGCTTTATTATTAAAATCGAAGGCGAGTAAAGTCCTTTTATTAGGTACGCCTTAAGGAGGTATGAGGTGTTCATAAAATTTATTATTATTGTTCAAGCTTTCAATCAATTATAAATGTTTTCAAATGTTTGTTCTGGAGTGTCTGTTAGTACTTAACTATTGAATACGGTACTTTCCTGTATTTTTTTTATTACATAAATGAAAAGTGCTCTGAAAAATAAGACAGTTTACAAAAGGAATAGTTTACTAAAAATCAAAATTTTCAAAGATATTGCGGATTGTTTGAAGCACTTTTGTGAGTCTCGTGAAAATGCCCCATATATAAGTCGCGCTAGTAGGTGACGTCACACGCTAGTAATGTTAAGACGAAATGTATGGCCATATGCACAACATTTCTGATATCTCTGATAATTTAGCGCGTTTATGTCGATACATACCGTAGTAAATCTTTTTGTATTTGATGTAAGTAAACTAATTATGTAGGTTTCATACACTAATGTTTTAAAAATATATTTTAACTTTTGTGTGACTTCGAAGTGCATATAATTACAAAACTACACACAAAATCCTAATTCTTTTTACTTTTATCAAGTTGTAATACCTAATTATTTCTTAATTTATTTAAAAAAAAACAAAATTTTTACATGTAGGAATGTGTACCCAATTGTGATAAAGAAGTGCAAAACTACAACACTTATCAAACCTAAATATTTTATGCATAAAGTATTTTTATTTTAGTAAAGGTGATTTTCAACACAGTGTAAAGTCATGAATTCATGAATCTGTTAGGAATAGGATCAATTCACACCACGACTTTACGCGGCACTGCATTTTTAAGATAGTTATTCAAAGTTGAACTTTATTCACTACACAAAAACGTACGTACGTTTCATTGCAAGAGCGGCGCCTTCGACATTGACTTTGTTTGACTTGGCATTCGAACTCTTGCAATGAAACGCACTTATTGTGTAGTGAATAAAGTTCTATTCAGGAATAGCTGCTATCTTACAAATGCAGCGCCGCGTCGCTTGTCGTCGCGGTGTGAATTAATGCTGCAATTGTTGTTTTATCAGCCAAATTAATGTATTTGGTCGAATTAAATCTTGTTATATTTCAATTGGATCTGTAAGGTCGATTTTGCTAACAAAATCTTACAGTAATACAGTTTCGATGCTGTCTCGATATGTTAAAATAGCAAAATGGTATTCTCATAAACGTCAAACGCGTTTTAATCGGTCCAAATTCCAAAACCAGTTTATGATGTCCAGACATTGAAAGTAAATTGAATGTCTAAATGAAACACGAGAATTGGGGTTCTGTTGGCCTAGCAATAACATTTGACAGCGGCGTAAACGTAACGTTACGTATTTTGACAGATTTCACACAATTGTCATTCTATAACGTTACGTTTACGCCACTGTCAAATGTTCCTACTAGGCCCAGAGAGTATAGAGAAAGGAGTTCTGGATTGCATCTCTATTCAAAGGCAAATTGCGTCGAATATAATTGCTGAGGCTGGAAGGCCAGTACCGATCAGGTCACAGATCAGGTGGAGTCGGAGCGGTTCGCCTTGAGCTTCGTGCGATTACCAAATTAGTATTCACCATTACTAATTGTAGTCTCGTGTACTCAATATGTGTAAGTTTCTAAAATGGCACCGTTTGATAAACAGATAAGTTAGTTAAACTAGTTTTTGGCTACAGTTACGGTTTTCTGTAGTGCTCGGCTAGCCAAAGCTAGTCGATTAATTATCATATAAGTATTATTAATACGTGAAGCAAAAACTTTGTGCCCCTTTTTACGAAAATAACGGAACGTGAACGGAGGAGTATGAAATTTGGCACAGTTGAATTTTATGTGATGGAGGTGTGAACTGACTTTCTATAAAAATTCTAAACACACACACACTCAGAATTCAGATCAATCGCACCACAATACATGAGCTTGATACAATTTTAGTGCTATTTTATTATCACACGTTGACGTGTAACAATCTGTCTGTCACATTCAATAGACAACTAATAATAATTATTAACACAGTGTTATCTGTAATTCCTTCAAAATAAGTCCGAAAAACTTCAATCAAGGCCGTGATTGGTACTGGTTTTTAACGTGATACAGTTAAATTTAACGATTTAACAGTGAGACTCCCAGTCGTTAGTTAACAGTTAACTGTGCGTCCCCCGGTACAGGGATATCAACTGTGTTTTTCACACGGTCATTTACATTATAAACCGAATACACGCGCCAGTAACTGGCATGCTGGTACAAACCCTATAGTTTGCACTTCTTAATACCCGACGTCTCATTCTGTGTGTGTGTATCTGCGTGTGTCTATCCGTGGCATCCCAAACGGATGAACCGATTTTGATCTAGTTTTTTTTGTTTGAAAGCTGACATGATCGAGAGTGTTCTTAGCTATAATTCATCATCATTCAGCTCCTTCACTGCTTGACAATTCAGGGGTTGTTTAAAATGTTTACTTTTATTTATTCGGTAAATTTTAAAAATGTTTAAAAAACTATAGTTGTACTCAATGTTTAATCAAAAACCTATAGTAATGATACGCACAATACTGAAACATTTACTAGAATACGTTATTGGTTTTTAACTTTTAAATGCAAAACATTACGCAATATTATCTTAATAGATTTAAGACTCTTTGAACCAATTCAGTCAACCAAGAGAAACCGGTTAGTAAAAATACTCAAACACTAATTATCAAAATAAATTATCTTTAGCATTAATTAAAAATTACTCAGGACGTTGGAGAATTTTTAATTAGATTGACAAGAGTCAATAATAATAATAATAATAATAATACTATGGACGCTTCACACCACGTCAATCTGGCCCCGTGCTAAGTATCCGAAGAACTTGTGTTACAGGTACCAGAAAACGGGAAGTATATTTAATACTTTTATACTATACATATATTTAACATTTTTATTATATTATACACATATTTAATACACATCCATGACCCAGGAACATAGAAAACTTTTTGTTCCTTCGGCGGGATTCGAACCCGCGACCCCCGGCTTGAGCACCAACGCGCTGAACCACTGAGCCATAGAGGTCGTCAAACCCGACTACGGCGAAGCCAAAAGGAAGGGTAATGAGTAATGACGCAGTCCTTGTATGTATATTTGTTCCACCGTAGTGCCTAAACTAGTGGTCCGATTTGAATGAATGCGGTGTCCCTGTAATACCCCGAGTAACTATAGGCTATATTATAATTTACGTTGTCAGGTTAAAGTTTTTTTATAAAAAATATTATCGTTATTATCTGACATCATGTGTTTTAACCCCCCGACTCAAAAAGATGGGTGTTATATATTGATGTGTCTATCTGTGTCTGTCCGTGGCATTGTAGCTCCTAAACGAAAGTTGCGATTTAGATAAGCGATTTTTTGGTTTGAAAGTTGACGTGATCGAGAGCGTTCTTAGCTACTATTAATCATCATCAGATCGCTCACTACTTGCCAATTCGGAGGCTATTTAATTTTTTTAATTTTGTTTTTATTCCTCGCATACTTACAGTCAGTGGAAAGTCAACGACCAATAAGCCTGAAGTGAAAATAGTCAAATAAAAAGGTGGCAAAAATCTAATTTAGACATACGAATAAAACAATTTGAATTACTACCGAACTCACTACCATTCCCTGGGGATAATACACACAAAAGTGTTACATATTTTCATAACGACGATGCTGCAAAGCCAGCGGTCGTGCGAGTCGCTGGCACGGTCTAGCCGCTGGCACGTTATCACAGCCAATATCAGTAACGCAGCGTGTTATTACGTTCCATGCCTCTATCTTCAATCTCTGTTTATTATTCAACATGTACGAGTATAATCATATGGTATTTTTACGAATTCCTCTATTGGTGTGCCACCTTAGACAATTATTGCTTGTTATTAGAATAAAATATAGCCTATATAATGTAGTCTGGTCGTGTGAAAAATTAAGAGATAAAATCTATTTTTTACATCAAGTATGAAGATTCAAAGAAAAATATTTTAGTAATTAAAAAAAAAAAAACGCTTAAACTAGTATAATAAGCTTTACGCCGATTTCGACGATGACGGTGGCCGATTTAATTCAAACCAGGTCAGCTACGCAGGAGTTATTTTATAGCGCCCAAGTGTGTGCGCAGTACAAAAGAGCACTCTCTCTACCTTTAGGTGCTCTCGAAACCTAGTGGGACGGATAACCGACACGACTGGCGAGAGATCAGATGCAAGACCGACTTTTTACATGCCCATCCGACGCATAAATCATCTTTCTTGTCAGACAATCAGGTAATCAGGCTGCATTGTCCTAACCAAACATGGATGACCAGCTAGGCGGAATCATTGAATAGTATATTGACTTTAAAATTCAAACCCTTCAAAGCCTTTTTAGGCCTGTTATGTCACGACTTAAAGATAACTAAAACTATATTTTTTCACCTCCACCTCGTTATCTAAATTCAAGTTTGTAAAACAAATGGATTATTAAAGCAATATCGGCTGGACTGTACAGTCGCTGGCGCCAGCGCTCCTGTCATTACGCGGCCGCTGGCGTGTCATTACTAGACTACTGTACCATTAAGTACTAACGAATGCCGTAAAAGGCAGTGCAGTTTTTGTAGGTCTAGATTCATGGTTGTAACGCCTCCGTGGTCAGGTTTAGAGCTTGGCTCTCGACTTTGGAGGACGTGGCTCGCGTCGGAACAATAAAAATGTTTGCAAGTCTGGTTAGGACAATGCGGGCTGATCATCTGATTGTCTGACAAGAAAGATGATCCATGCGTCGGAAGGGCATGCACAAAATCGGTCCGGCGCCTGATATCCCGCCAGTCGTGTTGGTTAAATCCATCGCACTGGTTTATAAGAGTAAAGGAAAAAATAGTGCTCTTATGTACTGCCCACACACGTACATTAAAAAAACTCCCGAAACTATTATTATTATTATGTAGATAATAGATATATGGTGATTGGTGTTTATTGTTACATAATATTATACAAGAATGACTGATTTTAGTTTTGCTGCTAGAGGCTCATAGAAAATATGGCCTATACTTTATATTTTTATGTAATCTTATCCTTACTAATCCTACTACTATTATAATTGTAAAAGTTAGTGAGGATGGATGGATGGATGTTTGCTAATCTTTCACGCAATAACTACTGAATGAATTTTGGTGAAATTTGCTATGGTAGTCGTTTAGACTACGGATAGGCCACTTTTTATCGCAGCAAAATGTATGGTTGCGGCGGGTGTACGAAGTCACGGGTAGGCAGCTATAATAGGTAATAAACGACATATTTCCCTCTCATCAGTATTTTCTTAAAAAATGATTCAATTTACATTATGATTCAATTGGATATAAACTGAGTATACGTGGCATGTCTACGTATTATTGGTCTGTGGTGCTGACCTGATGGTATTCGGTAGATTGTGGCCTGCAGCATCAGATAAGGCTGTGGAGTGTGGACGCCCTTACTGTTAACTGAACCTGGATAACAGGACATTAGCGGGTATACTATTAAATTTATATTTAACTTTGTGAGGATGGATGTTTGTGACTGTTTCATGCGAAAGTACTGAACGGATTTTGAGAGGAAATTTGGGATGGTGGTAGTTTAGGCTCTGGATGTTACACATGTGCATTTTTATCCAGCAAAAGTACAGTGTTCCCGTGGGATACATTGCTTACGAGGACGGAGCCGCCGGCAAAAGCTAGTACGCATATATGGTTAAGAACCCCACATTTCTAATTTTTTAAATAACGACACCCTTAACGCACTGGTGGCCCTTTACATTGTCGGCTCTTATACAACAACATATACAACAACAACAACTTATACAACAACATTCTTTAATAAAAAATAGCATACAAACATGACTTGAAACATGTCTAGATTTCACCCGGTCATACCAATTCAGATAAGTGCACATGTATGGAATATGTATGAAATCGTTATCGTAAATTATTCATACAGGCCGTTCACCCAACAGACAAACAGATAATTATTTTTCTTCGAACGCGTTTGTTAGTTTAAACATAAATTCATTTTAACGAACGGAAACTAGCCGTTTATTACGACAGACCCTGTTCAACGCTTAAGGGTCACAAGACGTCGATACGCGACGCGACGCAGCGCTGCATTTTTAAGATAACTATTCAAAATTATACTTTATTCACTACACAAAAAGATACACGTTACATATGAAATCAGTCATACACTGCACACGGGCGGTGCAACCTGACATTCGAACTATTACAATGAGACGTGTATATTTTTGGTTAATAAATAAATTTTAATTTTGAGTAGCTACCTTCACAATGCAGTGCTGCGTCGCGTACCGTCTCGTTTCAGTGTGAACTGACCCAAAGGTCAAGTTATAGGTACCAAAGTAGTATTATAGTCCGGAATAGCTACACGACCACATTTTTCAGCAACAATGTCAGAAACTAGTCTGGAACTTAGCGATTTAAATTCTAAGACCACGGCCATCACGGAAATGGTTATGAGCTTTAATGCTCCATTACCCACTCTTGCCCACGTTCCCAGAAGTGGGCCAATTAGCCCGCCATGTTGGGACTAAAGACGCGGCGTGGCCTTAAACAGCGCAGTGACAGTTTTTTTTTACGGTTTTTAGGCTGTTACATATAGCTCCGGAATCCGGAACGCCGGTGAATATTCAGAGCACTGAAAACAGAACTCTGCTCTAGTACAATAGAGTTGAAAATGGATGTTTGGAGTGTCGAGCTGTCATATATGCCATTGACAGTTGACTCGACACTCGTGTGTTCGATTTTTAACTCTATTGTATTATATTAGCGCAGAGTTCTATTTTCTACGGCCTTCCGGATTCCGGAGCATATAGTCCCAGCCTTAGATAGCTTTCATATGACCATTATACAGCTATGGACTTAAATGTGGTTAAGTATTTTTTAAATTTAATTGAAGTTTTAAATGTGTTATTATATAATACTTAGATATTGTCTTGAATATTATTTATTTAATTAGAAGGCTACTATATCGCATTTATTCAGCTGTTGCTGTTGTTTTCGACGACCTCTGTGTCGCGGGTTTGAATCTCGCCAGGGGACAAAAAAAAATGTTTTCTGTGGGTCATGGATGTGTATTTAAAATTTATATTATATAGTAAAAATCTTAAATATATGTAAGATATAGTTTAAAAGTATTAAATATATTTCGGTTGTCTGGTACTTACCATGGAACCAGATTGACGCGGTGTAAAAGCGTCCATAGACACTTTTTTATTAATACAAACATCTACATTAAATTGGAATAGTCAATATTTTTGATGGTGTCACAAACGGCGAAGATATGATAATATTTTGTCTTAAGATGCCTGGAACCTGGATAGTGGATACATACAGTAGTATCTTAGCCGTCTGCGATGCCCCTTACTCCTTACTCTTCAGATTTGTGAACGTTTGAGAGATATAACCTACTCATAACAACACGACCGACTTTTTTCTTCTTAATAATTAATGTAAAGTAAGTGACCCTTAACACATTTCTATTCAAGAGAAAAGTGTAGTCTTTAAACAATAAAAAACCGGCAAGTGCGAGTCAGGCTCGCGCACGAAAACGACGAAAAAGCTCCGACGAAAAGGTTCCGTACGAAAAAGCAAAAAATCACGTTTCTTGCATGGGAGCCCCGATTAAATATTTATTTTATTCTGACTTCTGTTGTTAGCACAAGTTGTTATAGCGGCAACAGAAATACATCATCACTGAAAATGCAAACTGTCTTTCTAGCCTCGTGACGGACAGACGGTCAGGGAAGATTTAGTAATAGGGACCCATTTTTACCCTTTGGGTACGAAGAAAATAAATGAAGATGGTAAAATATGAAGAGTTATCCGTTAGCGAAATTTAATTAAGTATGTAAAATAAATGAATTAATTAATTTACTTTAATATTAAAAGCCAGCCCACACATTTTATTAAGTTTTAATTTATTTTAATGTAAATATGCAAATCATATAAGCTTATAAGTTAAGTTTAAGTATACTTATACGTTTTACTTATAAGTTAAGTAAGTTTGGAGTTACATTCCAAAATTTATAAAAACATATTATTAGAAATGAAATATATTTTGGCAGTTCGTTAGTAAATAGGCAGATAAAGATAAATGCTGTATTTAAAACTAGATTTCCCGCGACTTCCTTCCTTTGCGCCCTGCGGGAACCGTACATTTATCTACGTTAAAAATAATATCTGCCAAATCTCATAAAACTCGGTCTAGTAGTTTCGGAGCCTCTTCAATGCAAAGAAACAAACATACAAACAAACAAATCTTTCCGCTTTATAATATTCATGTAGATGTAGAAAATGTCACTTTGTTGAAATGAAATTAAAATTAAATAAAATAAAAAATATATGTCCAAATGAAACTTAAGAAGCTTTTTTAGGAAAGGCCATCTTTTAGCAAAAAGATGGAAAATTGTTCTTTTGAATAAAATATACATTGTAAACTCTAATCTATGTTAAATATAAAAAAAGTTAAAAGTACACAAGTACATAGAGACAGCCTTGCAGGGGAGCATCTTCCCAAGGTGTGCAATCGTTAACAAAATCATTTACTTTATAATAAGCTTTAGCACACAAACATTTTTTGACTACTTTTTTAAATTGATTAATGCCAAGGTTTTGAATATATATGATAGGCGTATACATTGGCCCTTAAAGTATTTACTTACTTTGCTAAGTATTACCACTGGTACATCTAGCTTATGCTTATTGCTAGTGTTTATACAATGATTATCACTTTTCTTCTTAAAAATTGCTTAAGTTTTTTCGTTTTAACGTATAATAAATTATTCAAAATATACTGAGAAGCGACGGTACACCTATTTCTTCAAACTTTTTAACCGACTTCCAAAAAGGAGGAGGCGGTTATATAAATATATATATACCTATATAATGTTCAACGATTACTCCGCCATCTGTGGACCAATTTAAAAATTTTTTTTTGATGTAAGTATAGGGTATAAACCCAAATTGGTCCATTTGACATCAAAGTGGTGGTGATGGGATCCATGAGGAGGAATCGAGGGTACACTCCTCGAAATTTATATGAAAACAAATAGTGATTTTGACTTTTTATGGAGTGCTACAAAAACGCATATGCTACCAAAAAGTAATATTTTGCAGCAAGGTATACCCTGGATCCAAAAATACTCAACAGAACTCCTGACTCCTTATCGATACATACATTTGGGGATTTCGGCGTTGTTTAAAGAACTGCAAGCATATGCCACAATGTCAATTAGAGTAATATTATTTAATGCTTATGTTATTTAATGCTTACCTACTGCTACATTTTTGCCGCCGACTATAAGAATAGATAGTAATAATTATTTAATAATATAGTATCTAATCATTATCATCACTAGCATCATCACCAGTGCTGCTGACCTACTAAACTTTAGTAGGTCAGCAGATCGGTAATGCTTATTTGGGGAAATACCACGGCCTCTCAGAAAGCTAGCATAAAATAACGCTTGAGTTTGTTTTGCCGAAAGAGTGAGAATAGCGGAGGCTTTTTTGTATTTATAACAAAATTAAAATGTGTTTATAATAATATAGATAATAAATTTCAATAAAAAGAGAAAAATAATAAAAAAATTTAAACCGACTTCCAAAGTAAAAATGCACAAAAAAGTATAAAATAAAACTTATTTTCTCAATAATTCCCCTTCAAATTCGGCTAAAATTTTAACTATTTCTCTTTACTTTACTTTTTCATTACTTAGAGAACTTTCAAATAAATCGTGTATAAGTTTTTTCATTACAAATCGTCTGTCGATCATTTACTTGGAGAGAACTCCAAATAAGGCTCAGTACAGATTTATATTAACTAGCTATGGTAACCATTGGTTCTCTCACTCTCAGTTAATTCCTAAGTTATCGCCTACATTTATTATTGTAATTAAAATACCTTCCATTACCTTTTATCTCACTTCACCGCTGGCTGTCGTGGTATAACTAATCGCTGGTTCTCGATGGTGATGTATGCAGTATGGGGAATGGGTTATGGTACACGTTACGTTTATAGTATGGCTTTTACATTTAAATAAACTTTGTTTATTATCATATTCTGTACACCTTCAACGTTTTTAAAAGGAGACCTTAAAAATAACTAGCTTTACTAACCTAACCGAGAGCATGTCAGGACTCAGGACCGGAAAAATGTACGGTTTCAGCATGATTAACTTTTGCGCGCACGATGTCGCGGGAAATATAGTTAGATTCACGGCCGGTTTCAATAACCTATCTACCAGTAACTATTTGTTAGAAACGTCAAACTTGTGTCGCAAAACACCGGCAAATTATTGAATAGCGACGTTTTTAACAAACAGTGGTAGATAGGTTATTTAAGTCGGCCGTTATTCATTCATATTAAAATATATCGTCATTAATATTTGTAAATTAATTTTTGTAAAATTAGATTATTTATCTCTGTATCCGCTTTATTTTCTTAAAATGAAACCGGAATTGCTTTTAATAAATTTATTTTGTACGATATTATTTCCGTTTCCCAATTCTGAATATTTTTGGTTTTGGCGGGAAGACGAGTGGTGATGCCGGCTGCCGGGAAGGCAAGAAAGGTGACATTCGGATTCCAACCAGCGAACATATCACACGACGTGTTGGATATTCAATAAATTATTTTGTTAAAGTGTAACAAAGTGTTTCTTTTGCCCATCTGAATCTTTTACTGTCTAGTACTTATAATAAAGAGGAAAGATATGTTTGTTTGCATTGAATATGCTCCAAAGCAACTAGACAGATTTTGATGAAATTTGGCACAGATATAGAGTAGACCATGGGGAAGGGTTACTTTTTAATGCGACAAAATGTACGGTTTTCTCTTTGCGCGCACGAAGACACCGGCAACATCTAGTTAAATAAGTAGTATACGGTTGTCAAATACCTTTTCAAGCCCCGCGTCCGCGTCGGCACGGTGGTGTTTGTCCAGTAATTTGACGGTCAGCGCTAACACCTTACACAAGCTGTTCTGATTGGGAACTGGTTTTCTTCCATCGGTATGAAATATTTAAACGTGAAGGCTCACTTTTCATGGAAGGAAGGATACAATGTATGGAATTTAACGCACCTCATATGTAATGTTTGGCTAATTGACGTTGGTAATGAAATTGGCCGTGTTAATGCGCATGAATAATGAGTAGGTACCATAGATATATTATATTATAGACTTATTATTTTAATGGCCCCACTTTTGGAGTTTTTGGGGCCATTTTGACATTTGAGGTATGGTGAAAACCAAGATGGCGTAAGTTTTTCTTGTATGAAGATTTGTTCTGTGAAATGTACGTCATAGCCTATCTCTAGTTTCGAAATCTTTGGTAGGCACGCTATATAGCATTAATTTTCCTCTTCTTTCATAGCGGCCTTACAACGTAAAACGCCGTTGAGTGTTGGTGTAGGCCAGTGGCGTGCACAGGATTATGACACTGGGTATGCGGCGAAGTACTCGATCACAAAAACTTTTTCGTTTATAGATTTTTAGCATAGCTACAGCCAAGCGACGGATCTCTAAGTCGAAACCATGCCAACAGAGCAAGTCTTAGATGTACTACTATTCATGTACATCTTCTACGGCAACGCAGACAAAACAGCGATCGATCGTCGCGGCGGAAGAAATTCTAATAAGTAAAATAATAAGCATATTTTAAAATATTATAACTACTCACCAGTCAGCTTCAATGTTCACATATTAAAGGTTCCGGTTACTTGAGATTACTATATCCCGATGTAAATTACTAAATAATATGCAAGGAAAACAATATAATTTAATCTTGTGTACACAACCACACAGCCAGTTATACGTTTCATAACTTTTAACATGAAATTTTCGAGCTACATAATTTTTTTGCTGGTTTAATTGTTGTTACTCGGGTACACACCTACCTTTAGACAGAATTTGAATCTTTTCACTGAATGACAATTGTGAGAACTTGTTATTTTTAATTTTTAATAAACACACATTATCAACGCAAACCTCACAATCAAATAACATTTTAAAAAAATCAACAAACGCACCTTGTAAAAGCAAATCACTACAATTATTATAGAAACTCAGTAATAAACTGTTAAATGTACACACTTTCAAATGTTAAAATGAAAAATCTTTTAAGAAAACTATAAATAAACAGGAGCGATTAAATTGTAAACTATGCTTATCACATGAAATATGCTATATGGCCCCCGCGAAACACAAAACGTTTCTTCTATTTAAACAAATAAAACCTTACTAAAAAAAAATGCGTAATGTGCATACATGATTCATTAGATTCGCGTCGTATTGTTTTTACTCGGATTATAGGCATCGAATAATTTCCGACAAGCCAGTTCGGCGGTTTTCGGAAGCGATCGGATAGCCAAACAGAAGCTCTCGGCTCGGCTCTCGGTTCGGCCATCGAACCATCCATCTGCCGCATGAGTTCCCACTATATAAACATGTCGATATTCATGGGTGTGTGCGTTTGCGAAGTATGAAAATTACACATACATGCGACGATATGTCCTGCAGAACGCAACGGCATGAGATGAGTTGCTATTTATAAAATATTAGGTGTTTTTAAGTTATTATATTTTTTTAATTAATTTATTTACTATTAATTAAAGTCATCTAAAACGTACGAACGTTTTATTAAAATATCTGTGAATGACAAGTAAAGCACTGCATTACTGCCTACAAGGAGCGCACGCCCCTGGTGTAGGCGTAGGTGTATACATTATATACAAAAACCCCACAAGAACAGTAAACGCCATTAATTAATGCCATTCATCATCCTAAAGTACGGCGTGTGTCGTTGGTATGGATATATATGGTAGTAACGTCACACAACTTTTATTCTGGTAAATGTTTGTATGTGGGTCGTAGGATAGTTTTCAGATTAAGTTCTTTTCGTGGAAAAATTAAAAATAACCATGTCAGATATAGCTTTTAAATTTAAGAGAAGTCGCGGCCATCGACAAGTGAGTCAGCAGCTTCCTTTTAAGGGTTCCAAAGGGTAAAAATTATTACTGAGACTTCGCTGTCTGTCCGTCGGCCTGTCTATCTGTCCGTCCACCTGTCGGTCACCAGGCTGTAGAGATACAGATACTTAACCGTAATAGCTATACAGTTGAAATTTTCACAGATGACATATATCGCTGTTGCCGCTATAACAAATACTAACTACAGAATGAAATAGATATTTAAAGGGCCACTTCCCATACACAAGACTGTTTTTTTGCCTTTTGTACGGAACCCTTTGTGCGCGAGTCCGACTTGGCCGACACTTGGCCGGTTTTTTTAACATGATGACGTCACAATTGAGAGCACATTAAGTCGAGATACCCTCGCGACCACTTCATACAAAGTCTAGACTGAATGCATTATAACCTAGGGGCTAGGTCCTAGGAAGAGCCTTTGGTAGTGTTACGCGTACAGCGTTTAAATTAAATTAAATATGGCAGCTATGTTAAAAGTGAAAATGTTCAGTTGTTGTTGCTTTAAACAACAAAGTTTACATTTGAACATAAATACTTACTTATTTCTCATTGTATAGCCGCGGTAACTTCAAAGTGCAAGTGGATTATAAATATTATGATCCAAATTGGTCTCGCCTCACTTCGGAAAAAAATACAAAATGGCGAATATCTTAAAAACGGTCCAGTATCGGCTTTACAAAGTATATTTCACGGACTGACTTCCACCAGACATTCTAACCTAACGTAACCTAACCTAACCACAAAATATAGTTTTAGTAATCCATTCAAAGATTTCAAAACTAAAGATAGGCTATGACGAACATTTGACAGATCAAATATTCATACAAAAAAAAGTTACTCCATCTTGTTTTCATCATACCTCAAATGTCAGCCATCTTGATTTCACCATTGGTACCTCAAATGTCAAAATGGCCCCAAACAACTCCAAAAGTGGAGCCATTTAAGTGGGGACACAGTTTTTGGCTCAACATGCCTCGTCTATAATATATATACTTCTATAAATCTATTTCAAAAAATCTTTTAGCCTGACTAGTATGACCAACTGTCATCAATCAATCATTTAACTCGTCCACAACTGAGGTAATATTGTCAGAACACTTGAACTAAATGTTTACAGACGGACGGACAGGGGTGTTCCATAACTGTGCGGGCCACGTGTGCTGTGTTTGTTCATTATATTTGTGCGGGGCGCGCCGGGTGAGTATGTATGCGTGTCACGACTTTTTAGTACAGACGTGTGACAAACCGCAAGGGTATTTTACTAACTTATTTTAAAATATTTCTGCCTGGATTCAAAAGAGACGGACTCATAAGGCATGAGCCTAAGCTTCAGTTCATAGTTCACACCGAGACGGGATGGGACGCGGCGCTCTATCTGTAAGATAGCGATTCCAAATTCACTACGCGAAAATATACACGTTTGTCTCCGGATATCTTAATATTAGATAGTGGTCGCGATTAATCTAGCCATACACGTGACGGTGTACCTGACAGGTTTGTCTGCACAGGTACTACTTAGTACGACAGGTAGGACTTGAGCTGAGTAGTGTGGAAACCTGCACAGTTGTGCAACATACACGCTCCGGTTTGCCTGTACAGTTGAATTGTACAGGCAAACCGGAGTGAATGTGAAAGTACTGTCAGGTGTACCGTTACGTGTATGGCATTTCTAGCATTTGATACAATAAAAATGCACAATATTATAAATTTATCCTTGCATATTGTATGCAGGAAGTAACAAATAGGATCGGATGATATAAGTATATTGTCCCATAAATTCCTCTTCTTATGGTCCGTGGTGTCAACGATTACACGTGTCCGCGCATTCCGTAAACACACGACCCTGTATAACGACGGACCGACTCCACATCGACTGTACAATGCACTGTGTAGGAGAACGCATCCACAATACGTGACCACGTTTTACCCCTCTCTCCTCACGGTGAATATCCGCCTTCCTTTTCACGTAGTATTTACTAAACGGCGTCACAGACGGCGAATACTGTAATATTTCATATCAGTACATCAGTTGTATTTAGTAGAAGTATGATATATATTTGAGTAGTTTATTTATAGATGCATGGATATATTTCATATTACAGTACGTATTATGGAAATATATAGTATCTTCGTCGTCTGTGATGCCCTTACTTGCCGTCGCGCAAGATTTTCCTAGAAGTGCCGTTTTAATCGAGATGCAATTACGCTTACATCTTACTTAATTTTATCTTTGGTCGCCGTGGGTAATAATTACGTTCCCAATGTCCTTTCGACGTGGTATTTAATAATTTCGGTCATCTTATTCAATCATCGAAGAAAACAGTTTCAATCTTTCATTTACCAGGCGTTCGGATTGTCCGTCTATAATTCTCACCTCAACCTGTCTTGTAAGTTAACTCGACCACAATATGAAACTCTTAATTGATTTTACTGTAAAATATTGTTATGGGTAAAAATTAAATAAAATATGTATTACCAACGTGACAAATTTATTTAAATTAAGAGGTCGTGGGCAGAAGGCCGTACGTATCTGGTTTAGCCTCTAGTGTCTTTAGGGATTGGTGGGGCTTTTAAACCGTGGAAACGTGGCGCGGGAACCCAACTTCCGGTGGCGCTTTCGTGTTTTGTGTTCGGGTCAGGAACTCGTCCCGACGTTGGTCGTCTAGGAGCGGGCAGTCCGTGTACAGAGGCCAGACAGTCCTCCGTCTATAGCGTAGGACTCAGAGGGCGAAGTAATAGCCAAGCAGTGCAGAAACCAGGATGTAGCTAGCGGTGCGTTGTACCCGTATCGTAGTTCCCTGGAAATATTCCATACCAGCGTGTGAAAAGTGTGGACCACAGCAGCCATGGTTCTAGCCCCTAACGATCCAAACCATGGGCTGTGTGACCATCACAAAATAAAAGGTAAGCAAAATAATAGATTATATAAAGGACAATTCAAGTATGGATCGGAAAAATGAAACTATAAATTGAGCACGTGGAAAGGCTAATCAAATTTTTGACAACTAATTTTACAATGTGATAATTTACATGAAAGATAATGTGTTTTATTACAAGCGTGATTTTCCAAATATTCACAACACAGATATAAAAAACTACTCACCGTGAAAACGGGATTAAGAATATAAGATACACTTGTATTCAGAAAAACTTGAAAAAATGGATTCAGCAAAAGAAAGGAACTGTCATTTCGCGACAGCCCTTATATACCCACTGTCCTAATGTTTTTTTCTTTAACTGACAACTAGCGGTAATGCATAATCCAAATGCCACAATAAAGAAATATTAGAGATGAAGCTCCAGTTAGAAACGTTTGCTAATAGATGGCGTCGTCTAGCATAAATTAGCTATTATAATTAGCAACAACAGCTAATAGATGACGCTAGAAGCGTCGTTATTGGCTATAACAATACGTTAAAAAATGTAGCTACGCTATAATATCACCCCGATTACATACAAATCTGTTAATCGTTTTCTCCAAAAGTGGTGGGATCTTTTATCAGCTGCCGCCGGTCGCGGTGTGACCAATTAATTACGACTTTACCGAACTGACGGCATTTTACAATAAATTTTTATGGGCAATACTGAACTAGTTTGTAAACCGTTTTTTTTAATAATTAACGTTCTAAATTTAAATGTGGGATAGGAATTTGTGGTAACATTGATTCCGTATAGCTTAAGTCATTGGCATGTACTGTATCAGAATTTACTCCATTTATAGATACCAGAGGTCGGCCAGTGGCCGAAATTAGCCTTTACGAATTCATATATCTTTAAGCCTCTTTTTATAACGCTTTTATTAGTTTCACCTGTATGTTTGCTTGCTTGCTTGTTTGTTTGCAACCGACTCCTTTGGGCTCGATTTTGTCCTACTTTGAGCGATCAGATTTAATTCGAACTTTGCACACCTGTCAAAGACCGATGACAAGGCAATAATTCGATTAAAATATCCGATTATCCTGATTAAATTCGCCAGGATTCATCAATTTCTTTCCGCATCCTTTGCATGAGAGTAAGAGAGATAAACTAGTGCGCGAACTACGCATGCGTGCAGTTCCAGGCTTACTCTTTGGCAAATCGTACTAAAAAGCAAAAAATAAATTATAGTTTATAAAAACAAAAAAAACACGCTTTTATAGAAAATCTAACTAAAAAACAAAAAAAAAATTTAATAAATTTGGATTAAGAATAGTTAGTAAATGAAAAATAAATGTTTATTATTGTAAAAAAGCGTGGGGTGCATAGTGTCAATAGTTATAAACATTTTATTGGCAGATATGAGAAGGATCTTCACTTTGATAATATCTTAAAAATTACTTTAAACGAAATCTGACCGTTTGAAGTGGATCAAAATCAAATCCACTGGAGTCGGTTACATACAAACAAAACGTACAGGTGAAGACACTGCACCCCACGCTTTTTTACAATAATAAACATTTATTTTTCATTTACACTATTCTTAATCCAAATTTATTAAATTAATTTTTTTATTTTTTAGTTAGATTTTCTATAAATGCGTGTTTTTTTAGTTTTTTTAAACTATAATTTATTAATATAATACATCTATCTTTTCATGGCTTAAACTTTACAAGGGTTCTTTAGCTCTTCTAAAAGGTGTAAATGTTGTGACAGATTGACAAATGTTAACGTGTAATTTTCAAAAAAATATGTCAATATGCAAATCAGTATAAAAGTTTCAATAATAATTGATAAAGACGCCAAAACGCTAAAATGTGTTTTATTTATTTGATTAGTACCTACACCATCCATTCTTTTTTTGCTATATTTACTCACTGAGTTAGACTAAGAGAGAGTTATGAAAACAGACAGTTATTAAGATTGTCTTATCAAACAAAATTATTTAATAATATTTAATAAATATATTTGCTACTGTAACAATTGTTTATTTTAAGTACTATACAATAATATTATGTTACATGTAAATTATGCAGTTTGAAAGTTTAAATACATAACAGAGGCGAAGGTTTTAAAGAACATCATTCTTAGCGGCTTCCCTTTCAGATTACCTCATGAAGACCTCCAGCCGAAATTAATATGTGGAAAACAAAATATCTTAGACAAGTCAGTTTGGACAAGCGGTAGCGCGATATAGACCGACTCAAGCGACATCTATGCGCCGCATGTTCCAACTTTGACACGAATATTGGAATCACAGATCTCTTTAAAACCCGATATATTCGGTGTTATGGTGGGAGATCATAGGAACCTTATGTCGTGAGAAATAAAGGTGAAATTCAAACTTGTTTTTAACAGCCGGCTGGCCAACTAAATAACAATATTATTATTAAGATTTGTCCGATGACAGTTCTAGTCAAGCAACAAGTAATTAAGGGCTATTTTTCTGTGACATTAACCCGCAATTTTGTAGCTTTCACCAATGAGGAGCCGTTATTAGTTAATATCACGTGCATCATGAGACGAATTAATTTTTAAAAATTGGCTCGGCGGTACCTCGGCCGCGCGTCCTTGGATGTAAAATCATGTTAATACGTTAATATGTTCAACTATTATTTTTTAAATGATATTGAGCAGTGGGAAGTGATAAATATAATTCGTCTTAAAGTTTAAACTAATACGTATACTACGTAAGTAATATGTATTTATATGTGAATATTAAATGTGAGACTATTTAGTAGGTACTTGTGTTGTGTTTATTGTTGTAAATCGTTTGAATAAATTGACTTTTACGGTGAGCGGAAAGTTGGATACGTACCTACTATCAATTGTAATTTGTAGTTATCATATTATAAGACGATCATAATATTATATATTATTATTGAATAGGCGATGGTACCGTGGAAGTATTTTAATATTATGATTATCTAACAATAGTTAATTAATACACAGAAAAACGTTTTATTATTAAGTTCCTATTTTATATTTTGAAATATATACCTAATTGTAGGTATAAGAATACCGTGTATATATATAACTATAGGAATAGGAACCGTACGTATAACTATAAGAATGGTTGCTGAGTATTAACAATTTCTCTCGGACACGACACATCAGACAACTCTACACGCTTGTAACGCCCTTGACCATCTTACATAATATGGTGATAACTTTCCTTTCAAAAAACTGGCACAACTCACGTTTAGCGAATACGGCTTCCCTCTGAAGTAAAACCACCCTTCGCCACTGATACATAACAATAGTATTGTAACAATAGTAACACACGTTCATGCCGGTTTTATAAACAGAGACTTAATAAGTTAATTCACCTGTATTTTATGCTTATTAGAAGATCATTCTTAAAAGATCTAATTCACTCCTTCTCCATATAAATTCTAACTGTGCCAAATTTCATACACCTCCGTTTGCATAATTTTTCGTAAAGAGGGGTACAAAGTTTTAGCTTCACGTATGAATAGTTGTGGATAGTAATAACTTAAAACTAATCAAAAATAATCAACATGTTAAAAACTACAACCCGAATTCGCTAATATAAATATTAGGCTATCTCACCCGGGCTATTATTACGAATCTATTGAAACCTTATTCATTAAAATTAGATCAGTAGTTCAGGTCATACGGTGGAACAAACATACATACATACATACATAGACTGCCAAAATCAATACTTTTTACTTTTGACTTCGCCGTAGTCCGGTAAAAACTAGTGAAGGTAAATTCATCAGCTCTACAGTCATAATCCTTCAATATTTTTTCCTCAACAGTTAACTACTAATAAGAATTACCTACCTACCCACTTATCTATACTTAACTACTTACATTTTATTGTGTTCCTAAGTGGCACATACTTGTCGACTTAACAATATATTTTACTTGATAGCAATATCATATATTTTACTTAAAATTACCGTGAATACTCAAAATTTTAATAACGTTTGACTAACCACTATTGACTATATTAGGCATTATCTCTATTATAATTCAAATTATGATCGAAATTATTACTAGTAGTATCCTCATCTGCTTACTTACTCATCTCTCCTAATCATAATTCTCAGTATCAAAATATAAAAATACTCCCGAGATAAATGCTATCTGTTTCACTCTTATTAGATTTATCTTTTTCCATTCATTAGTATATCTTCGTCTGCTCATCCACGTTTAGTTTCTCCAGGGCAGCGTCGTATTTCTCTTTCTTTTTGCCTATCATCTCAGCCTCATATACAGTGTCTGGTAGCTGGGTGTTGGCTGTCTCCGGCATAAATAGTGCTAGAGCTCCCGACAGGAGAGAACACCCGCCGAATATTAGGGATGGTAGGCCAGAGTAGTATTGGACCTGGAAAAATTAGTTTAGTTATTTTCAGATGATAATCATTCTAAGTCAAACGATCGATACCCATTAGGTCATCATTTACGTAGTTTTTGGCCGAAAACACATATTGGTACAATCGTTTGGTAGAATTCTGTTCGGAATTAGTCTCAATAAGACAAAATTTGGTGGTTAAACTCACCAAAAGCGGCATCTGCGGCGCCAGCAGCGACCCCACCCGCCCGATGGCGAGGCAGATGGCCTGCATGGAGTTGCGCGTGTACGTGGGGAACAGCTCGCAGGTGTACATGTACACGATGTTGTACGAGAATGTGGCGAGCAGCTCGAACGCCATGAACAGGACTAGGCCCAGCCACGCGTAGTCTGTAACAGAAGAAGAAGGTTATTTGTAGAACCTTATGTATTTAATATTCGCATTCGGGTAGCAGCTTGCGATAAGAAAATCCTTTTTTTCGTAGAACTCCTTACTCTCGTGGATCTCTACTTGCCTAGAGAATATAAAACATAATAAGATTGTTATAATCAGACCTACAAAATAAGCCAATGCTTTTCATAGATCGTATGTAGATATTTGTAAAACATATGCTTCCTAAGGTCGTGAGTTATTTGACCTTATTTTTAAAGAATAAATGGAACACCTAATAAAAGAAACTATTTCTTAAGCTATCGTTTGGTTTACAATTTAAAAGCTATGGAATAGTTAAATAATTCTTTAAGTATAGTTGGGACGTGCTTAAACAAAAGGCTGATGGCAATCTTGTATTTAAATGAATATTTACACTATTGTGAGAATAGCGGACCAACTAACAAATAGGGTTGAGAATAAAGATGGTACCTATAGATAACCTTTCTAGTTTCAAATGCGAAAAAAGTCTGTTAATAAAGTAAAAGAAGCTTACTTTTAGGCATGAATGGCTGCGACACGCAGAATATTCCACCCACTATAAACGACGCGATCAATGGTATCTTTCTCTTCCACTTTGATAACGCCAGTCCGAAGAGCAGATTCGCCGGGATATCCATCAGCATTAGCAGGGCGAAGTTGATGTACTTGTTTCCATCAATGAGTACCGAGCTGATCATCATGCCGTAGTTGATCAGCGTGACAGATAGCCACCACACCATACACACTAGGAACCTCTGCATCATAATCCTCGACTTAAACGTCTTCGCTAGTAGCTTGAAGTGGTTCACTTTAACCGACTTCTCCTCGTCGACATAGTGTAATTTGTTTAAGAGCTGCTTATCAATTTTTACATTGTTTCGTTTCGCTATTTTCTCTATTAGCTTCACAGCTTGATTTCTCTTGCCCTTGCTGAATAACCATCGGATACTCTCGTCCAGGTAGAAGGAATATAAAAGGATAAGAAGGGTCGGAGCGTAGATGACTCGCAGAAAGTGCCGCCAGTATGGCACTGCCCAGGCGATGAAGGGCATGATGATTAGCCCTACGGTGTAGACATTAAGAAGAATCGTTTGATACAACACCGCACGCTCTTTTTCTACTATCTCTATACCTGAAATTGAATTTAGTAATTATTTAGTTAGTTATAACCCGACTGACGAAGTGTAAGGGCAAATTATGTGTGTGTATTTCTTTGGTACGCCACGAAGCTTAAAAGGCTTGATGGATTCTGCCATACGAGGTGTCGTTATGATAATGGATATAATATAAAAATAAAATTGGATATTTGAGTTTTGACTAGCTACCTCGACACACGTTGTTCTGTCTTAACAATGAATTGGAATAAATAACAAACTACACCTACACCCACAACCTACATCAACATCTACACCTACAACCTACACCTACATTTACATCTACAATCTACTGGGGCCGGCCGATTTCTCACCATCTCGTTTTAACCTTCCCCGAACTTCCACAATTATGTCAATATCAAAATTAACCAAATCGGTCCAGCCGTTCTCGAGTTTTAGCGAGAACAGAACAGAACACAGAAATTGCAATTAATTTTTATATAAAAGAAGATTTAATGATTATTTTTGTTTATGAAAACAATAATTGTAAATTACATTAGGCAGTTACTTACTTAACATGTATATCGGAGACAACGCATCACCGATGGCAGCTTCCAATCCCTCCAAGGCGAGGTACACCCAGAAATTAGGTGAGAAACTCTTGGTCAAGCCCAGGACAGCTCCCATGGTGCCGGAGAATACCGCTGCGAACTTGCGACCAAATCTGTTAAAGATCGTAAAACAAGCGTTTGAAAGTACTGAAATTGAGCTAATGGATGATATGACATGACCCGGAATCCTTGAACTTTGTTGAGTTGTCAAATTCGGCAACTCGACAATCAAGTCTAATAATACATTTGACTCGATGCTCGTGTTTTCGATTTTCAACTTTAACGTATTAGCCCAGAGTTCTATTTTCAATGCTCTGAATTTTCCTAGGTCTGCCGGATTCCGGATCATAATATTCTTTGTCCCAGCTTAAAACATAGTAACGGAGAGTGTGACTAGCGATGTTCTGCTTTATGTCAAGAAGTACGTAGTGAAAGTGTTTTATATTACTGATCAGGCCTTAGTCTGGGACTATATTGTCCGGAATCCGGTAGGTCGGAGAATATTCAGAGCGCTGAAAATAGAGCGGAAAATCGAACATACAAGTGTCGAGTCAAATGTCAATGTCATATATATTACAGCTCGACACTCGACACTTCGATTTTCAACTATATTGTATTAGCGCAGAGTTCTATTTTCAGTTCTCTGAATTGTCCCGCTGGATTCCGGATCATATAGTACCAGCCTCAATGATATTATGGTTATGGTACCTGTCAGAGATCTGTCCCTGCAGCAGCATGCCCAGCATGTTGCCGAAGCTGTGCACCGTGCCCACCATGGTCGGCTTCCAGTCCTCGCACGCAAGACCGAACTGAAAACAACTGAACAGCTATAATATCTTCCCGTAAAATGACCGGCGCTCATTGGTCGTCGTAGGTGAGCAAATATTATATATATATAATCGGAATCTCGGAAACGTTTCAATGAAATTTAGTATGAAGGGATTTTAGGGGAGAAAAATCGATTTAGCTAGGTGTTATCCCTGGAAACTGCGCATTTTTATGTTTGTGCTGTTTTGGTCGCGTAATAAGATAATATGAGTGATTTCTATTTCTAAATGTCAAGTCGGCGGCTTGGTTAGCTTTGGACTTTTTTTGGCAAATTTTATATTTATTATTGATTATTTTATCATTCTACCAAAACTCCGAGAAAATGCCGATCTCCTGTTACTTTTTTTTTAATAATATGATTTAATTGAACATATAGATTTGTGGTGCCGTAAATGGACGATCACACCATTTCGAGAGGCACTAAAAGATCAATCATCTTATCATCACAATTATTTACAGTGGTGGTCAGGCTGCCTTCGTTAATAACTATTACGTGTTAACTCAGTCTAATCTACTTTCCAGTATTCGCGGTTATCTAAATACCGTTCTCGATCAGAGATTTAAATCGTTAGTAAGGCCGGATCATATAGTATCCGGAATTCTCAACTCTATTGTACTAGCGCAGAGTTCTATTTTCAATGCTTAGAATTATCTACGGCCTTCCGGATTCCGGATCATATAGTCCCAGTCTTATGCCCTGACACCGAGAGACAGTAGGATTATCGACTCAGACCGAATGAAAAAGTAAATACAGAGTTTTGCGAATGACACAGTGCGTTTTTGTGCGAACAGTTTAGATCGAAACTGTTTGACTAACGGCCAAATACTGGAACGATAGTTAAATTAAGTAGCGCCCATGACATGTGCTGCCTTTGTCATTTCGACTAGCAGAGACAGCGACAGCCTTTGAATAGGAGGGCTCATAATTTTGATTAGCATTTCATTATTCGGTCCTCAGCCATTACTTTTTTATTTGGTCTGTGGACCTGTCTCCTATTTACGAAATGGTAGTTATTATCTGCAAGCCACGTCTCGGCAGGAATGTAATGTCTATGTAAAGATAAATACTATATTCTTTGACTTTTGATAAGTTATAACATATTAGCGCCCGTCACACGTTCAGTTCCAACCCGCGTTCCGAACCGAAAGTGTAAATGCGCGGGACCGACAGTCTGATCTGGCATGTCGAGGACGGCGCATTTTCCACAGTAACCGCGCGCTATGAGTTATGTAAGACGCCGGCGCGGGAGTCCAAATCGTAACGCATTGTTAGTCATAATAAGCATGACTGTTCGATCCGCAGTCCAATCACAGCTCCCTCCGCGGTTTGGAACGCAGTGCGATCCGCTGTCCTAACTTTACGTGTGCAGGGCGCTATTGTGATAGCATACTGAGTGTTTATTCCGTCGATTTAAATTTTAGTGTCGATGTAAATTCCCTCGAAGTTACCGCTATGTTGTGATGGGTAATTGTTATAATTTCGGTGCGTCGGTATATCACGCTGGTCTTGGCCGTCACGACCGCTCTGATAACAGTTATTAGCCCAATCGAACAGCTTTTTTAAATTGAGACGTGTTTTTTAGTGAGATTTGGATGGACTATAGTGGTGAAGAAATTTTGGAACAATAGCTGTGGAGAGACGTGTTTAATTTGAATTTGGAAAGGTCATCCGTCACAGAGTAAAAATAATCACTAAAGCTGGGACTATTTGCTCCGGAATCCGGAACGCCGGTAAAAATTCAGACCACTGAAAATAGAACTCTGCGGTAATACAATAGAGTTGAAAATCGAACACATGAGTGTCAAGTCAAATGTCAATGTCATATACACGGAATATAAAACACAAGAGGAAAGGGCATAGCTAGAAAGATCATTGAAAACCGCTGTCGCTAAACTCACACAAAAACATTTTACGCACACTGAAAATTAACCAATTATAACTGTAATAATTTCTCAAAATCACAATGTAATAACGACTATTAAGAATGATACAACGACCATAACGCCTTTAGAATAATGTAGAATTTAGCAATTACACGTTGTGACCTTTATCGGCATTCCTTCGACGTGATTTCGACCATTTTTACTACTTAATCATCTTTTACTACTAAATATGAATAAAATATACTTAGACAGCTACTAGCACACTTTAATATAAATAACATTTTACATAATGAACAATTTGGTTTTATGAAGGGTCGCTCTACAACAAAGGCAGGCGTTGATCTGATTAGTTATATTTTTGATGCTGGGAGGGGTCGCAGGAAGCTCTAGGAGTCTTTTGCGATCTCTCTAAGGCATTGAATTGCTTTCAGCACACAACGTTGATCAGGAAACTATGCCACTATGGAGTAAGGGGACTAGCACTCGTCCTCTTAAAAACTTATAAATGAAATAGGACTCAGAGGGTTGAGATAAATGAAAAAATATCCACAGGTACCAAAATTAAGATGGGAGTCCCACAAGGATTTGTTTTAGGACCCTTTCTTTTACTGGTCTATATAAATGACCTACCATACCTTATTAATGGAAAAAACGGGTTAGTCCTATTTGCCGATGACACGTCACTTAATTTTAATATTAATCGCCAAAACTCTAGGCTAGGTTATTAAGGCTTAAGGCTATGACGAAGTAAATAATGCTCTCTCAAAAATAGTACACTGGTTTAGTGTTAATAATCTTTTGTTAAATAGCAAAAATACTAAATGTATAAAGTTCACGTTGCCGAATGTAAAGCAAACTGAAACCAATGTACTATTGAATGGGAAAGGTATGGAACTAGTAGATACAGCTGTCTTTTTAGGTATAACATTAAACGCAATTCATATTGTTGGGTTGGCCGATAGACTCAGTTCAGCAGTGTTTGCAGTAAGTAAGATAAAACAATTTTCAGACTAAACACAGTAATATTTTAGTTATTTCCACAGTATAATGTCCTATGGGATTCTACTGTGGGGAAATGCTGTACATATAAATACTATATTTGTGCTGAAGAAGCGAGCTGTCCGGGCAATCTACAAGCTGGCCGCCAACACATCATTGAGAGAGAAGTTAAAAGAAACTGGAATCCTAACTGTAGCTTCTCAGTATGTTCTATCAAATGTATTAAATGAAAAAAAAATTTTGCCTATTCAAAAATAAACGAGTGATAGCCACAATAGAAATACCCGAAATAAGCATAAGCTTGATGTACCAGTGACTAGACTTAGGAAAGTAAAAAATTCGTTTAAAGGCCAATGTATACGCCTATACAATAAGATCCCAGAAAGCGTACAAAATTTTGTCAATCAATAAATTTAAAGAAGTAGTTAAGAACGTTTTTGTGCTAAAGTCTATTATAAAGCTAATGATTTTATGAATGATAGCACACCTTGGTAATGAGGTGGCCCCCTGCAAGGCTACTTCTAAATTACATATATTATTGTACTCTTGTTGTGTAGTTTTAGTCATAACATTGTTATATATAGCTATTTTAAAAGAACAATTTTCCATCTTTTTGATAAAAGAGCGCGAGTTTCTTAAGCAGGTTCTTCCGCCAGGCTAGTTCACGAACCGGCATCATCAGGCATTGTAGACGTTACGACGTTCCGTAACTATCATCGCGCAAAAGGTTTTTGACGTGAAAACGTCTTATAAATCGATGGAGCCGGCTGCACGCACGAAAAAACATGACTCATGCGTTACCTGTTACCCGTTATCGTTACCAAGTACCCAAGTACCAGCGTTACCTCGCATTGCCTTTACCTCATTATTATTATTATTATTATTTTTGCTGTTCTTGTTGGTGTTGTTGTTGTTGTTGTTGTTGTTGTTGACGTTGTCACGTTCAACTATCGTCAGTAAACCGACTTTACAGACAACCGGTATTTTTTTAAATTACAAAGAGTCCGATTAATCGAAAATGCTTAACTTTATGAAAAAGTGTCTCGTGCATACCTATTCGAAGATTCCCCTCACAATGGGGTAGATGGATTTTTTTTTTCATCCCCACTTCGCTGGTATGGGGATTGAGGACTGGGGCACCACCCCAATTTTTTTTAAATTAATTTAAACTGCAAAAAATAAAATCTTTAACCAATCGATAAGTGTACAAAATTTCAAGAAGTTAGTAGGGGCGGCAGACGTCAGACGGACCGACAGACAGACGGACGGACACAGCGAAACTATAAGGGTTCCTTGTACTGCGGAACCCTAACATTGACATTAACACTGTTTGATACCTTAAAAAAATAGTAAATAAAGCATATTTCTTGTAAAGTTTACAACAGTTCTGGCTACAGTTAAGCGCCAGTCGGCAGCGGAATAAAATGTTGGCTAATGAAGTTCATTCTTCGTATTCGAATTATGTTGAATTTCGAGTTCATTTATAGTTTTTGGGGTTCTGTACCTACTCAAAGGGTAAAAACGGGACCCTATTACTAAGACTCCGCTGTCCGTCTGTCTGTCCGTCTGTCTGTCACCAGTCACAGATTATGTATTCTGTTGCCGCTATAACAACAAATACTAAAAACAGAATAAAAGTACCTACATTAATTAAGTGGGGCTCCCATACAACACACTTTTTGTTAGCCGTTTCGTACAGAACCCTTCGTGCGCGAATCCGATTCGCGCTTGGCTGGTTTTTTATTCAACTACCAACTATAAATGAAGCAGAGTTGCGGGATATTGTGCAATTTGAGATACGCTCGTTAGAGTCCCATTGGAAGCAACAAATTCCCTCCGCCAGCTATCAGGCATCGCAGTCACGAGCGGCGAGCTTGCGTTTACACGAGGGTTACATAAACGCATCGATAAGTTGACGGAAATTATTAATAATACTACAGTAAAAAAACATCAAGTGGCACATTACACAACAAGCTGTGTCCATAAATTAATGAAATTCGATGAAATTTTAATCTACCTTAATTTTATTAAAGTGTTCATTTTATTGCACGTAAAATTTTGATACTACTATCTCATTAACTCGTACGTTCAACATCCTGGATAATATATTTTTAAGTTATCTTGTTTTATCACTTTTCTAGGTAGTGTCTATAGTGAAAGGTTTCAGTTTACAATCCGACGATACGCGACGCTATGCGGCGCTGAATTTTTAACATAGCTATTCAAAATTGAAATTTATTCACTACACAAAAAGATACACGTTTCATATGACACACAGTCACAGTATATACACTGCACACGCGCGGTGCAACTTGTTATTCGAACTCTTACAATGAAACTATCTTTTTGTGTAATTAATAAAGATCAAATTGAATGTAACTTAAATCTTTAAAATGCAGCGCCGCGTATCGTTTCGTTTCGATGTGAATTGGCCCTAATAGAAATTTGATAAATTTTATAAATATCTAGAAAATTAATATTTTCTCATTAGTTATCTTGTCTTATTACTTTGCTATGGTAACGTCGATAGAGAAAGTACCTGATAGAAAATTAATAAATTACTTACTATTTAATAAATTTTATAACTTTCCTATTATTGAAACATTTAACAACGGTTTTATAGGTCCCTGAATTTATCTCTAGACATATAAATCTGACGTTTTATGAATTTAAGGTAAAAACAATAATTCTCAGAAATAATTTCAAAGTAACGTTTATAATTCATGATTTGCCAATAAATTTCTTGCTTATAAATCTTAAAATAATATTGTAATAACTAGACAACCTATGCCATCGGTTGATGGAACGGCTTTCGTGTGCGCTATAAGCCTGTGTAAATGAAGTTTTATGTTCCATGGTAACCTTTACTTTCAATTCTATACTGTGCTGTTATTGTATACTATCGTGAAAAGAACTGTAGGTATAACTTTAATGGCGGTTTTTAGCTCCAGCCCCTCTGTATTCGTCGGGGGGTTAAAAACCGCCATTACAAATTTCACGTGTCTGACTGCGTGTGTCTGTTTCGTGGCATCGTAGATCCCAAACGGATGAACCGATTTTGACCTATTTTTTTTTGTTTGAAAGCTGAAGTGATCACGAGTGTTCTTAGCTGTAATTCATCATCATCAGCTTGCTTACTGCTTGACAATACGGGGGTAAATACCCATTCCGTACATGCCGTAACCTCACTGGTGTTGAAGTGGCCACAGCTGTCCAACACTGGATGAAGTATGCACTGCCGCACACCTTCTGCTACGTGGTCAAGGGCAAATATGTGCCAGAGGATATAATATACTTCCCGGACTTTCCTGATATAATAGCGGCTGTACATGTTAGCCCAGCGTTGCCTAGCGATGGCCAACGCAAACGTGTATTCAGCCGATTTGCCTTGCCTCGTCATCGCTCGGTGTCGCTCGCCTAGTGTGCCGAGTGAAGCCCAGCGCCAACATATTGTGTAGGGCACATTTGCCGCAACTTGTCTTCGCTCGCCGTCACTTGTGATCACTTGCCTCACTTCGGACCGGTGTCGGTTTTTGTGCACAAGTCAAAGGTGTTCGTCTGCGCTCGGCCAATGTGTGGGCAGCTTGACAAAACACTCGTCTACATTGGCCGCCGGCATTGGCAATCAAGGAACTTGTCCAACGTGTGAGCCGACGCTCGTATTGGCCTACACTAGGCCAACATGTATAGCCTACATAAGACCAGGGAGACCACATCACAAATCTTAAGTATTCAAAAGACCAACCTCAGCAACAAAACTGTTGGGTATATCATACACCCACTCGGTGCACGCTGTCACTTCACTGGTGTTGAACTGTCCACAGTCGTCCAACACTGGATGACGTACGCACTGCCTTACTCCTTCAGCGACGTGGTCAGGGGAGGAGATGTTGGTCCAGAGAGCATCGAAGGTGATGTTTTGAACGTCGCATGCGGGGATCCTGCACCTGGAAATAAATTAGACGTAGAGAAGAAATTGGGAAATTCGTCAATTAATGTGATTCCTAAGGTGGTAAAGTCTAGCCTAGAACTAGTACATACCACAGATTCATCCGGTCTTGGGTCTCTTGATATAAAACTTGTAACAAATAACATCGCATATGGCAGTTGGTGTTTATGAACCATTAAATAAACTGCCCGCTTTAAGGCTGGGACTATAATATTATCCGGAATCCGGAAGGCCGAAGAAAATTCAAAGCGATGAAAATAGAACTCTGCATTATTACAATAGAGCTGATAAAAGAACACTTGATTGTCAAGTTGTCAAATTTGACATTGACATTTGAGTCGACGCTCTTGTGTTCGGTTTTCAATTCTATTGTAGTAGCGCAGATTTCTAATGTCAGTGCTTTGATTTTCATCGGATTCCGGAGCATTTACCTCCAGCCTAAATCTTCCTCTACAGAATAAAATAGTTACTCACCTATAGTTTACCTCCTCAACGGCGAACACGTAGTTGATGTTGTATATGGGGTTGGTGGCGTACACCAGCGCCAGCATGCTCATGGTGACGAGCTGGTGCGAACCGAACGCGCCCAGCTTGTGCAGCACGCTGTCCAGCTGCACCACTTCCTCCCCGTCGGGGCTGGACATCCTGGGCAGATAATTACCTGGTCAATACCTGGACTATTGTCCATGTCAGCAGTAAACAATGTATCGCAACTGGTGATGTTTGCGACCACCTAAATGGGGGTGTTTTGTCGATACAATTAAACATATTATCTGCTGTAAAAATCTCCTAACCTCGAGCGGGAACACACTGTATAATATATACTTACATATCCTTGATTAAGGTTTAAGTACCTGGGTAACCGAGCTTTGCTCGGAGCTCTAGTAGATTTTAAAAAAAAAGCATCACAAAAATATTTTACCGGTCTTTGAACCTACCACATTCCGAATTTACGAACAACGCAAAAATGAACCAAACTGCCAATTATTATTAGAGTCGAAATTATTGATATATTGTTGCACGACGAAAGAAGAAATATATATATAATATCTTAAAAATGTGCAGTTTCTCAGGGATAAAACATAGCTAGATCGAATTTTCTTCCCCAAAACTCCCTGCATACTAAAATTCATGTAAATACTTGAAGCAGTTTCCGAAATTACGATTATATATATACAACATTGTCTCGTTTAAAGTATAAGATTAATGGAGAATTCCTGAATAAGTTGTGTTTTGTTTTTATAAATAGCGCACGTCATATATGTCATATTATTTGTATGTATTGTAACATACAAACATCTGTATGTTTGTATGTTACAATACATACAAATAATAATAACAACATACACACAAATAAATAAGCGCGTAAACATGTCCATTATTGACTTATTTATTCTTTATTAGACTTAACAACAGCAAAACACACAATTTCACTATGTTTTGTTTCAGTATTGAAACAAGATAGCGTGGATGACAGCACTGGTCTTGCCGCAAGATATATGTACAACCATAGACGTATATGTTACAGACGAGGCATGTTGAGGTGAAAACTGTCTCCACTTAAATGACCCTCTTTTAGAGTTTTTGGGGCCATTTTTAAATTTGAAGTATGGTGAAATCAAGGTGGTCGGCATTTGGGGTATGGTGAAAACCAAGATGGCGTAACTTTTCTTGTATAAAGATTAGTTCTGTGAAATGTACGTCATAGCCTATCTTCAGTTTTGAAATCTTTGTGTACAACTAAACAATATGGGTTAAGTAAATTAAAATTACTTATCACGTGTTGTATCATGTGTGTCATCTGTCACTAGCCTTTGCCCGAGGTTTCGCTTGCATTTTCCTCCAATGATCTAGTAATGAAACGATTTAAATGTGAAATCGTTCAATTATAATAAATATGGAATAGCTATCCCAAAAATGCAGCGCCTCTTCGCGTTCTGTCTCGTTCTGATGTGAGCTGACTCTAAGGTTGGGAGTATATGCTCCGGAATCCGGAAGGCCGTAGAAAATTCTGAGCTTTGAAAATAGAGAACTCTGCGCTAATTCAATAGGGTTGAAAATCGAATACATGAGTGTCGAGTCAAATGTCAATGTCATATATGATAGCTCGACACTCGAAACTTCCATTTTCAGCTCTATTGTATTAGCACAAAGTTATATTTTTAGTGCTTAGAATTTTCACCGGCGTTCCGGATTCCGGAGCATATAGTCCCAGCCTTAATTTTATTTACGTGCTCAGTTCCTCTAGAGTCTAGGTGTTCCCCAACAGCTAGTCCGCCGTTATCATATAATACGAGAAGCAAAAATCTTGTACTCTTTTTTACGAAAAGTATGCAAACGGAGAAGTATGAAATTTGGCACAGTTAACGTTCATGTGAATGAGGTGTGATCTGCACTAGTATTTTTCTATCACAATGAAACATTACACGCACTATAAGCTCAAATAAATTACTCGCGCTAAGTACTATGCGTTTGATGCCGTCTTCCACATTCAATGTTGGTTGCTCTAAGCATCAATTCATCATCAATAGACAACATTTACATGTATTTCTTGTATCTAAGATGTAAAAGAGCCCTGATAAAGTTTTAACTTAAAAATTAAATGAATTATGGTCGTATTTCGACCACAGGGCGACCACTTACATGTCCGTCCGTGCGTCTTCGGCTTACCTTCCAAACGGTTAGTGCTAAAAAGAAGAAACTGCGTGGATATGTGTATTTACCAAGCCAACGAAGTGCTGAAATAAAATTATTTTTGTTTGGGGTATGTACCTAGCTATCCTACACGTACATTGGGGATGTTTCTTCTCGCGTCTACCGTGTGGCGTATCATTAAGGTCTTTTAAAAAAATTTAGAGGTTGCGAGAATATTTTTGACGTGATAACGTCTTATAAATCGATGGAGCCGGCTGCACGCACGAAAAAACATGACTCATGCGTTACCTGTTATTCGTTATCGTTACCAAGTACCGTTACCAAGTACTTTACCTCATTATTATTATTATTGTTGTTGTTGTTGTTGTTGACGTTGTCACGTTCAACTGTCGTCAGTAAACCGACTTTACAGACAACCGGTATTTTTTTTGGTTTAGGTATCCGTTTGCGAGATATTAGTCTCGTATTATTTTGTCAAAATACGGCGTCCCTTCCTCTAATCGCTAAACGTAGTTCAGGACTTATAGAGGCCTAACTTGTAAAACGCGCTTACTTGTACAAAAGTAACGGAATAAACATGTAAAATATTGGTATAATGGTACAGACCGTTCGTGCGCGAGTCCGACTCGCACTTGGCCGACTTTTTGTGTTGTAGGAGTTGATAGATAAATCATAACGTTGCAATCACGTACACGTGAAGATTCATTGCCAGGTTTATCAGCTTCACTCGCCGAAGGTACCTCTTGGAGGATGTTACTAGGTAAAATTACTTGCAACTTTGTTACAGTTAAAGTTACAATGTATACAAATGCACAAGTTTTTATTTTATGCTACAATATTAAGTAGTTATTATTTTACACACGTTCAAAGTTTAGGCGTAGTAGCGTGACGTCACGCTACACCTCGGCCATACAATCCGGAGCTCGCGCCGTACTACGCACCGCTTACTCGCAAGTTACCGTCTGAGCCACTTTAAAGTTAAACATCTTGGAAACTAATTGCCGCATCGAAAAAACTCTTACACAAGTACTTTTTATTTTCCACGGAGAATACAGAAAGATTACATTTCAAATTAGTGAACATTCCCCATTGAAATACTGTGACTCCTTTGCATAATAATATTTCGTAGTTGGACACGACCGCGCCTTAAGAAGTAAGTCACTCGTATTCCAAATGGATGGCCATTTGGATATGACCGAAGATGTTTCCTACGCGAGAGCGCGGCAGCAGAACTTACACAGGATCTCGATTTTTAGTATTTCACTATATGTTGCCTGCGACTTCAGTACATTTTGCCGCAATAAAAAGTAAGCCTATGTCCTTTCCCGTGGTCTATTCTATATTTGTGCCAAATTCCATCAACATCGGTCCAGTAGTTTCGAAGCTTATTCAATGCAAACAAACAAACCTTTCCTCTTTATTAGTCGAGCTGATGAGTGGGGTAGAAAAGTTAAGCCAGGACATAAGAAAGGAGACAAGTAACAAATTAAAAGAAATAAACAAGTTAAATCAGGAGGTCTTAAGCGAATGTAAGGGTATAAAAGGGGAAATGAATTGCAGGGTAGAGGAAATTAAAAAGGGCAATCAAGAATTAGCAAAGGAAAATGAGAAAAATTTAAGCAGGGCTGTCGAGGAGTGGGGGGCCAGGGCCGCGGCAGAACCGCAACCCGCGACTTACGCGAGTGTGGTCAGTGGCGGTGGGGAAACCCAAACCACGTCACCGGAACCGAGGCGCGTGACCCTCCACTCCCTGATAGTGACTGACAGGGAAGATTTCATGACAGGATCAGAGATAGTGGCGGAGGTAGGAAAAGTGATAGAGGCAAAGAAAGAAGGAATAAAAATAGATAGAATTAGAAAAGGGAAAGATAGGAAAGTCGTTATAGGATTTAGCAATAGGAAGGATAGGGATAAGGTTAAAGAAAGAATAGAAAAAAGTGGAGAAAAATTAGAAGTACAAAGTATAGAGAACAAGGACCCGCAGGTCGTGTTGTATGGGGTGCTTAAGTCTAACACCAATGACGACATAATACAGGCAATTAAAAGTCAAAACAAGCACCTCATACAACAGGTCCTGGACAGGAAGGAGGATAGGATGGAAGTAAAATATAGGAAGCGAGGAAAGGACGAAAGCACTGAGCACGTGGTGCTGACTGTGTCTCCGGAGCTGTGGCTGTGCTTCACCAAGGCGGGCTATCTATACTTAGATATGCAGCGTGTTCGAGTCGCCGACCAGTCCCCCCTAATACAGTGTTCACGCTGCTTAGGGTACGGACATGGGAGGCGATTCTGCACCACCGCCGAGGAGAGATGCAGCCATTGCTCTGGGACACACCACCAGTCTCAGTGCGAGGGATTGAAGGCCGGGAGCAAGGCCTGTTGCATAAATTGCAAAAAGGACGAGCTACATAATAATGACCATAACGCTTTCAGCGCGAGGTGCCCGGTCCGACAAAAGTGGGACGCTATGGCGCGTGCAACAGTCGCGTATGGTCCGGAGGACCAATAGTGTCAGCACCGCCCATAACAATTAGATGTAATTTAAATTAGATTTTAAAACACTAATTAGATACTATATAAGTGGGCGGTGCGACACTGTTGGGGTGAAGCTGGGGATACATATGATTATGGTGACATAAGGTAGCATATGTACCCATAGCAACCAAAATCTGGTACCATTAGCGTATGCGCGCGCCATGGAGTCCCACAAGGCATGCAAAGGATTCATATTAATATGAACCCCAAGCATACTAATTGTCGGGACGGACACTTCGACCTGGGCGCAGGGGGGCTAAAAAAGTGTAAGGGTAGAGTTGCAGAAGTAACAAGAAATGTAATAAGGATAGATGATAAATGATGGAAATGTAATGGATAGTAAATAACGGTAACTGTAAATGTAAAAATGTAAAGGAAATGTTAAAAAATGATAAATGATGGAAATGTAATAAAGATAATAAATAAATTTAAGAAATAATTAATGTAAAGTTTGAAATGGTAAATTTGTAGAAGGAAGTAAGAATGCAATAAAGATGGAAAAAATTAAAAGAAATAATTAATGTTAAGTTAAAAATTGAGAAAAGGAAGTGTGAATAGTAATAAAGATAGTAAATAATTGTAACTGTAAATGTAAAAAATGAAAAGGAAATGTTAAAAAATGATAAATGATATAAATGTAATGAAGATAGTAAATAATTTTAAGAAATAATTAATGTAAAGTTTGTATGAATTTAATAATAGGAATAAATGTAAGGAAAGGAATGTAAGAATAAGATGTAGTAGAGATAGAAGGAGAAGGAAATGTATAAATAAGAAAGATATGTAAACTAAGAAGGATAGTAAAAATTGTAAGGAATAATTAATGCGAAGTTGTTTTAAAATAGGAAAAAGGAATGTTATATATTAGTTAAATAAATGTAAGAAAAGGAATGTAAGAATAAGATGTAGGAGGAGAAGGATATGTATTAATAATAAGTAATAAAAGAAACAAGCAAAAAATTGGCCCTGCTTATGGTAGGGGGAACAAGACTTATAAAAAAAAAAAAAAAAAAAAAAAAAAAAAAAAAAAAAAAAAAAAACCTTTCCTCTTTATTATATTAGTATAGAAGACAACCGAATAGTTTTTCAACCCCGGCCCCGACGCAAAAAGAGGGCTGTTATAAGATTGACGTTTCTCTCTGTCTGAGCGTGTGTCTGTCGGTGGCATCGTAGATCCTAAAGAAATGGCCAATACAGTGCGGGTTTTTGTTTGAGAGCAGCTGACGTAATCGATAATATGATTCTTAGCTATAATTCATCGTTGTCAGTTCGCTCACTGCTGTTAATGTGGGTGTTACTGAATTTTTTAATTGTTTTTATTTAAACAAAGATTATATCCTATTAAACTGTTTATCTGTCTTAAAACCGGTTATTTAAGCACCATGTTAACCAACCAGTTTGATCGTGAAAAAATATCTGTCTGTTAATAAGAAATGCTTTTATTGCCCATATATAAACGCTGCGTCTATTTCGGCAAATTAGCCCTTTTTCAATTAGCCTAAAGGGAATTCGTCTTGCTCATTAATTTAATTTTTGAGTTCGCTCTTGTCGGTCCTCTGTGCAGCAGATTGGATAAGTGGCTGATTCCTCATCACCGGCTACAATGGCGCCCACAAACGTGTCGTGGGCGAGCGTGGTGTGGCCTGTTGTGACCGGTGGGTGTTAAACGAATCGAAAAATACAAAGAACTAGCTGTTGCCCGCGGCTCCGCCCGCGTAACTATAGTATCCCTCGGGAACACTGTACTTTTTCGGGGTAAAAAGTACCCTATGTTTTAATCAAGTGTATAAACAACTACCATACCAAATTTCGTCGAAATCCGTTCAGTAGTTTTTGCGTGAAAGAGTAAGAAACATCCATCCATCCATCCTCTCAAACTTTTACATTTATAATTTATAGTAGAATTGTATATCATAATATTATGGAGTTTGATGATCAATGGATGGAATGCCATTGAGTTTTCTGCTCATCTTTCATTTAGTTTATAAAATTATTAGTCTGAAATTGTCCTGTCGCTCTTAATCCTAGATATTTGCATCTTTTGATTTTTAACTCTCGACTACAACAGAGGGGTGTTATAAGTTTGACGTATCTGTATGTGTGTCTGTCCGTGGCTTCGTAGCTGCCAAACGGAGGAACCGAGTTTGATGGGCGAGTATGTTGGCGACTGGCTGGATAGGCATAAGTTTGTATACGAATTTTTACTGTTTTGAATTTATATTTTTTTGACGTTTATTTATACGAGTATGACATTGTTTTTGTAGTTTTGTATTAGTATTCGCTCTGAACTCAATACAGTTATTTTGATTTCTTCTTTAATTTGTAGAAAATATGTAGTTATCGTAGTTCCTTATTTTAGCTTCGTTATTATACAGTCACTCGCTAACATTTTTGGTCTTCTAGTTTTTTTGTATGAAAGCTGGCGACATGATTCTTATCTATAATTATTCACCATCAGCTCGCATTTTAATTTTGTTTCTAATAATTAGAACTCCTTCAAGAAATATACATTTTACAGACTTATGAACAAAAAAATACCAATAAAATCTTTAACCGACGAAAACCCGGAGGAGGTTCTCAAGTTAACGCGTATATTTGTTGTGTATGACCACGCATTACTTTTTTGTACAGGAGTAGGCTCGATCTTAATTTTGAATTGAAAATCACTCAAAATCCAGAAAGTAACTTGTTTCATTCACCGAAATATCTGGTAAATTGAATAATGTCGCCTCAACTTACTTGTTTGAACCTACGTCACCTGACACTTTTGATATTATCACTATATTCCTAGGTTCAAGAGGCACAACCTTCCTCCACGTGCAGCACCACCTTACTCCATGTCAAATCGTATACCTACCTATTCACAAACACACATATATACAGTCATATATGACAAGCGGCGACCCCGCCACGCCGCTGTACACATAACACTGACTTGTATACAGGCGCATCCACAGATATACAAAACTGGTAGACATTCAATTAATTAAATTGATGGAATGTTGAATGTTACAATTTTATGTTTAATCACTTAGAAATAATACACAGATAAATAACTCGATTGGCGAAAGCATGAAACAAACAAAGACAACGCTTCTTTACTATTAGAAATTCGTTACAATATTGCGATGTCGAAAGAAAATAAAATTAATGATTTTGTCAATGTACTCGAGATCATTATTAAAAAAAAATTAAATTGCTTTTTAATATCCTCAACAATTTAACTTCGTAATAACAAGTAACTCGGCAGTCAGCAGTCAGCATACGTACACAATTATATCTAATATAAAAGTTCTTATTACTAAAGATGGAAGAGACCATTATGATTTAAACTAGTTTACTAATATAATCAAGCCAATCACAGGATATTATTATGCTATGCTTAATCTATATGAAGGTAAGGTAACTATACTTACTTTAAAAATTGTGTAAGAGTATCCAGTGATTGATTTAATTATTAGTTTACTAGATCAAAGATCTACATTTAAAAATTTATTTTCCATCATAATTATCTTAGGTAGGAACCTACAGTTGGGCCCTAATTACAGGATGTAAGGGCTAATAGATCCCTGTCGGTGCTGACTGTTGAGTAATCCAGATTGAGTCATCCACAAGTATGTGGAGATTGCAGTTTGATTGCGCGCGCGCAAAACCCGCGGTCGGTTTAACTAGGGATGGTTTTTGTCGAGTTTGTTGAGCTTGACGTCGTTGTGGACGGGAATATTGTGTACCTATTATAGCATCATCATCATTGGCATCATCTGTTGTATTTGTTGTATTATCATTATCATCTGCGTGATGTGTTGTAACATTGTAGTATGTTTTTGTGATTCACTTTTTGTTGTTTTTGTTTTTGGCTATTGACTATATTGATCTATTGTATTGGCGCAGAGTTCTATTTTCAGTCCTCTGATTTTCCCGGGCCCGCCGGATCCGGAATCTGATCCGATCCGATCCGAAAATCAGAGCACTGAAAATAGAAATCTGCACTAATACAATAGGTCAATAGAGTTGAAAATCGAAGTGTCGAGTGTCGAGCTGTCATATATATGACATTGACCAAATGTCAACACAAGTGTCGAGTCAAAACTCGACACTTGTGTGTTCGATTTTCAGCTCTGTTGTATTAGCGCAGAATTATATTTTCAGTGTTCTGAGTTTTCCCCGGCCTACCGGATTCCGGACAATATAGTCCCGACGACCCAGCCTAAGGGACTGTATAAAGAAGACTGTAAAAATATGAAATGGACTGTATAAGACACTCAAATACTTTTTAGGGTTCCGTGTTCCGTACCCAAAGGTGTACTGTGACTTCGCTGTCGGTCTGTCCGTCCGTCCGTCTGCTTGTCGGCACAGGCTGTAACCCATGACTCGTGATTAGCTATCACGAGTTTTTTTACAGAAAGTATATTTCTGTTGCCGCTATAACAACAAGTACTAAAAACAGAATAAAATAAATACTTAAGTGGAGCTTCCATACAACAAACGTGAATTATTTAACCGTTTTGTACGGAACCCTTCGTGCGCGAGTCTGACTCGCACATGGTCGGTTTTTAAAACATGAGCTTCTTTTTACATCAAATATCTTTGTAACAAAAAGAGTCGACTTGGCAATTGCGAGTCGGCACAATTTTCACGACGTAATCGTTAACATTTTGCCTCGCAATGTAAAATTTTATGACTGCTAAGTGCACAATTAACTGCACAATTACTATATGATCCGGAATCCGGTAAGCCGAGGAAATTTAGAGCACTGAAAATATAATCTGCGCTAATACAAAAGAGCTGAAAATCGAACACACAAGTGTCGAGTCGACACTTGTGTTGACATTTGGTCAATGTCATATTATATATGCAGCTCGACACTCGACACTTCGATTTTCAACTCTATTAAGGCCTATTGTATTAGTGCAGATTTCTATATTCAGTGCTCTGATTTTCGGATCGGATCGGATCAGATTTCGGATCCGGCGGGCCCGGGAAAATCAGAGGACTGAACATACAAGTGTCGAGCTGTTACATATGACAGTGACATTATAATAGAGCAGGAGTTTAAGGCAAGCTGAAACCTTGGCCTATACTTCTCCTATTGTACCTGGTCAAATTGCCTCAAATACATTTTTGAGAAAAAAAAATTCCACTTTTCAAAAATTTGTATATTGACTTAGCCCTGCGTCTGACCAGCCACTCCTGCAGTCTCGTGTTGGGGTACAGTAGGAGAAGTACAGGACAAGGTTTCAGCTTGCCTCAAACACCTGCTCTAAATTTCCTAGTAACTCTCCATCTATTAGACTCGACAATAGTGTGGTCGATTTTCAGCTCTAATGTATTTGAGCAGAGTTCTATTTATAATGTACTGAAAACCTGGGACCGCCGGATTCCGGATCATATAGTCCCAGTCTAACACACGCTTCTGTCCCCGACTCCGCTGTGAAAAATCTCAGTCTTTATAAAAACTTCAACCTTCAAAAGGCTTAAAAGACGTGCTCCGCAGGACCTGATTGCATGACTCTCTAATACAGTAGAGTTGAAAATCGAACACACAAGTGTCGAGTCAAATGTCATGTCATATATGACACTTCGATTTTCAAGCCATAGAACGGGATTTATAGGATGACTTGGGTCAGTTCACACCGAGAACCGAGACACGAGATACAGCATCAAGATCATCAAGATGGTGTTATAATATGCATTAAATACACAATGACAATATTTAAAACCCTAAGGGGTAATTCACACCGAATCGAAACGATACGCGACATGGCGCTGCATATGGTAACTATTAAAAATTTATGTTTATTCATTATACAAGAAGATACAGGTTTCATTGTAAGAGTTCGAATGTCATGCACCGCGCGTCGCGCCGCACAGCGCATGTGCAGTGTATGACTGATATCATATGAAACGAGTATCTTTTTGAGTAGTAAATAAAGTTCACCTCTTTAAAATATGCAGCGCCGCGTGGCGTCGCGTATCAGCGCGGTGTGAACTGACCCTTAGCCCAAACTCCAAACCAAGATTTTGTAAGTGAAGTCTGCGTTTGAGTTATCTATATAACTTTAAATATTTAATTTTACTTTGAAATATAAAAAACCGACAAGTACATAGCGGCTCGCAATGCGCTGCGATATTTTGCGAATACCGTTGTTCAAACGAATAGTTAGTTACCGACCTTACCGGGTTATTTATTTTAGAAGTTCCCAGTTTATTCACTGGTTTAGCATGAAATCTACTGCAATTTCCATTTTAACACTGTTCTTACAAGCTACAAGCTAACACATATCCAGTGAAAAGTCGTTATATTCAATACTAGGTTTTAGGAATCCCGCGGGAACCGTAAATTTCGATGCGTTAAAAAGTAGCCTTTGCGTTAATCCACAGCCTTAACTACTACCATGCCAAATTTCCTAAAAATCCGTTCAGTAGTTATTGCGTAAAAGAGTAACAAACATTCGTACAACCATACATACAAACTTTCGAGCTTATAATATTAGTAAGGATTACTATAAAACAGACGAAGATTCAGGCAAATTGATCTTATGATCTTTGAATTTTCTTATATATAATAGATAAATAAATGGTTTAATTTTGTGTATGTGCTATGATAAAATCCCTTTGACTGCAACATAGCGTGTCAGTAAGATAATACTTGAGAGGAAATCTGACACCGACGTGGTTGGGGAAAAAAACATGACAGGTTGTAGACCGGGAGCCAGTGCGGCGGTAGCTCGCGGTTTGTGGTGCGCGGGCTCTCTATGTTACTTAGGTCTTAATTAAGAAATAGGCTGTTAGATAAGAGTTGGCGCCTACAGCATGTTAGGTCGTATGCTGTCTATGAATAATCATGATGTGCCACATCACGTATCTAGTGCTTATATTCATATGCAGCACACAACGTAACATGTGTGTACATGTCGTAGGCGCCAAATCTTAGCTAACGGCCTATAGCCATTATATTATGCCACGATATAACCACATCCTAGATATAGGTACAAATAGAACTTTAAAATAATTATAAAAGTTGTTCTAAGTTCTAACCCTTGAATGTATGAAAACATTAATATCCAAAGTATAAAGTTCTATTCTAATTTACCATGTTTCGATGAAACCGCTTCAACTTAAAGTACATGCGTGCAGAAAATAAAAACGAAACTTATTCCTGGAAATAATGAAATGAAAAGTTGGAGAACGGGACAGATAATAAACATTGAAATTATTTAACGCTCCAATTTGTCGTTTAACGTTACTTCGCCACGTCGAATACCCACCGCATTCATACTGTCACACCATAAAATATTCCTGTAATATTCAACACCTCTTATTTAAATTAAAATGTACGCACTGCGCCGTGCATTTGAGCAGGTAATGCGTGCAGATTGCAAGTCACTGGCTCCATCGGCCTGTGCCAGCGCCGGCATGACTGGCTGGCATGCCAGTGACACGCGCTGTGAGGTCCGCTGTCAAGTTTATCCTCTAGCAATGATGATGAAACTATCATAATTTAATTTAAAAGACTTCACACATCTCAATAAACAGATTAAAGTGATAATTAATAGCTGGTACGTGAAGCAAAAGCTTTGGAGGAGTATGAAATTTGTCAGAGTTAAAGCTTATGTGAAGGAAGGTGTGCAGAAAGCTAATATTTTTTAAATAATGCTTAGCTATTAAACGCGGAATAGGTTTTCTTTGAATTACTTCGAAAGTTATTGTGCGATGTCGCTCAAAATAATTTTCCTAAAGAGTTTTTAGCTTGATTTATCAGCATGGAAACTTAAAAGTTTCTATCTCTTATAGTATAGAAATGCCAGGGGGGGGGGGGGGGGGACAACTTGTAGACCAGTTTGGAGGCTGATTACTCGAAAATGGAAGACTTTGTAAAAAGGTAATGTATGAAACCTTACCTTTATTTTAAAATACCTATTTACGATGGGGTAGAATGAAAAAGTATTTTTCATCCCCTCTTCACATGTATGGAGAGCCACCCCTAAAATATAAAATTATTATTATTGTATGATGCCAAAACCGAGATCTATACACAGTCTTTAAGTATACCAAATTTCATCAATTTATATTCATAATTACAGAAACTAGAGACGCGGACAGACAGACAGACGGACGGACAGAGCGAAACTATAAGGGGGCTTCAGTAGAACCCTAAAAAGCTCTCAGGGGTTCGTACCCATTTGAGGATTAACTCTCAAGTCTAAAAGTTTTCAAAGCTCCCACAACCTAAGTCGATGTTAGTTAACATGAATATTAATTTATCGGTAACCGTAAACGGATTTTAACTTGTTAGTTAATGTTTGTGTTAGTTATTTTTAACTCGAAACCTAACCCGGCGCACATGTTTTACAAAAATAAGATTAAGTTACTGCCTGTTTAACTGGAATACAGTCACGCACAAAAGCACATAACTTATGTGAGGTCTGTTAGGGTAAGTGGGGCATATTTTATTTTTCCTTATGGCTCAAAAGGATCCTTGTTTTTGTATGGTTGTGCCAGTTTTTAATCATAGACCACCTTGCTGAAGCAGACAAATCTATTTTTAGCACGTAGCGATCGGTCTCCTGTAGTCTAACCGCCATGGTCCAGCCTGCAAATACAGCACCGGTAATAGGAGCCGTCATTAGTGTCAATACAGAACTAATTCTAGGACCCGCATACCTACTGCATGGACTATATCTGCTTATGACATACAGTTACTTAAAAAAAAGATACAGTAGGAATTTGTATAATGCTGGTAAAAGTTTGCACAAATTAATGTAAAAATGTTTATGATGCTGTTGACATGAATGCTTTGCACCATGAGGGTTTTTAAACTCGTGACATGTGACAGCTTTTTGGCCTACCGAGCGCCGCCTGGTGACAGAAAAAGAATCGAAAATTCTTATTGACCGTTTTTCATACCACTTACGCCACCAGATGACGCTTTGTGTGTGTAGGATCTGCCCCCTAGCGGCAAAAAATATATCAAACATTCTCATTATCTGGCCCGTTAAGTTAATAAAAATAACCAAGAGCATGTCAGAACATGTCTAAGGAGGGTTCCGTAACTATAAACGCGTAATAGGTTTTTTACTAAACGCGTAATAGGCTTTTTACTTACTTTTAAATCACTTCAAAAGTTACTGTCCGATTTCGTTCAAAATAATTTTCCTAAAGAGTATTTAGCATGATCTATCAGCATGAAAAATTGCAAGTTTCTAAGTCTCATAGTTTAGAAATGCCAGGGGGGAACAAATTATAAACCCCTTTGGAGGCCGATTACTCAAAAATGGTTGACTTTGTAAAAAAGTCATGTATAAACCTTGCCTTTATTTTAAAAGACCTAATCAACGATACCCACGATACGACGATATGGAGGATACAACGATACCGCGACACGACGATATAGAGGATATAACGATACTCACGATACGACGATGTGGAGGATACAACGATACCACGATACGACGATATGGAGGATACAACGATACCCACGATACGACGATATGGAAGATACAACGATACCCACGATACGACGATGTGGCGGATACAACAATACCACGATACGACGATATGGAGGATACAACGATACCCACGATACAACGATATGGAGGATACAACGATACCCACGATACGACGATGTGGAGGATACAACAATACCACGATACGACGATATGGAGGATACAACGATACCCACGATACGACGATGTGGAGGATACAACGATACAACGATATGGAGGATACAACGGTACCCACGATACGACGATATGGAGGATACAACGATACCCAAGATACGACGATATGGAGGATACAACGATACCCACGATACGATGATATGGAGGATACAACGATACCCACGATACGACGATATGGAGGATACAACGATACACACGATACGGCGATATGGAGGATACAACGATACACACGATACGGCGATATGGAGGATACAACGATACCCACGATATGACGACGTGGAGGATACAACGATACCACGATACGACGATATGGAGGATACGATACCCACGATACGACGATGTGGAGGATACAACGATACCCACGATACAACGATGTGGGGGGCCGCCCCTAAAATGTAAAATTATTGTTATTTTACAATGCCAAAACCGAGATCTATACACAATCTTTAACTATACCAAAATTTCATCCATTTATATTCATAATTACAGACGCTAGTGGCGCGGACCGACAGACAGACGGACGGACAGAGCGAAACTTTATAGGTTGGAACCCTTATGGGTTCCTTGAGTATTACGGAACCCTAAAAAGCACAATGTTCAGGTACCTATGATTTGTATTTTTAAATCTACCCACATCTGATGACTGTCGAAAACGGTAGTGTAATTTAATATTTCTTGTGCATTTAAAACTTGATAAACGTAGAAAAAGTTTGAAGACTGTGTCGTCTACACTGTGAAGAAGACGTATCATTTTTAAGTATTTTCACAGATTCGAGTTGTTGATCTATTAAAAGTGACATATTGTTGAATATAATATTATGGTTATTATGTGAAGGTTTGTCGTTTTATTCATAGTAAATAAAAAAAATCGCAATAATATTTTACCGGGGTTCGAACCCACCACATTCCGAATTTCCGAACAACGTAAATATTAAGCAACCTTCCAATAGGACTGACATTATAGAGTCGAAATTATTGATGTATATTACGACGAAAGAAAAAACATATAATATATAACTTTAAAAAGGCGCAGTTTCCGCTAGCTAAAACCTAGCTAGACCGATTTTTCTTCTCCAAAACTCCCTGCATACTAAGTAAATCTAAATACTTGCATTCATTGCCAAGGGTACGATTATAATTATATATACAAGATTGTCTCGTTTAATTTTATGTTTATTATTTATTTATAACCACACACATATCTATAATTACAGGTAACCTAATACAATAGATAAATGAAACTTACAATAATAATTAAAAATAAAAACACGATATAAAATTAAAAAACTTAAACATTCAACTTTGGGTATAAAACCCTAGGATAAAAAACAAAATGCGGCTCTTGTGAATTCACTCTGTACAAGAGAGAAAAAGTTAAAGTATGAATTAAACTATTATCACTATTATTTTGGGAGTTTTGCCGGGGAATAAAATGGGTGACGTTGTGGATTTTGTATTTCCTACATAAATTTGTGTTATTTCGGTCCTTAGTGTGTAATATTGGTAGAATATTAACCATTAAATATTCGTTCACGTTCACAAGTGTGGGCAAGTAGTACAACTTCTAAAAACGTGTTATTTTGTGTTTCCTCCAAAACTCCCTAGGAACTTTCAGTAAAGCTTTTACCACTTTACTGAATCGACAGACATGACTCATGAACTGTACTGACTATTTATTTGGACTTTGACTAGACTTTAGACTTGACGATAAAGAAATACAGTGTTGAAAATGGAAACGAAAGTTCTATTTCCCGCCTTTTTACTTGACACAGGCAAATGGTTTTAAGATAAGACGCCATATATAAAAAAAGAAAAAAAAACATTATTTCGTCAAATATTTCAAGCTATATTTTTTAACTTTGAAGCGATTTCAAAATGTACTATATCGTGTTTAAATAAACATATTTGTTGCAGGTACCCGCCGGTGACGTTCCAAAGGAAAAGTGACAGTGTGATCTACATCATTACGTTCAAAATCCAGTGCGCTGTTAAGTACTACCAAACAGACAAGTCACAAGACACATTAATGAAAATACTTTCGAAGTCACACTTCTAATTTATGCATCATCATACCAAACCAAATTGAACCTTAAGGTAACGGGCCACCACAAGTACTCAGGTGTATTTACTTTATAACTTTCTAATGTTGGCTCAATACCGGTTTTATATTGATTTTAAATACATTTTGTACATTTTACACTTGGGTTCCTTTTTACCCGACTACGGCGAAGCCAAAAGGAAGGGTAATGATTTTGGCAGTCGGATGTTTGTATGTATTGTATATTCTATGTGTATATGGTCCACCGTAGCGTCTAAACTACTGGTCTGATTTTAATGGATGAGGTGTATTATTAGGCCGGGTAACATAGGCTATATGTATAATTTACGTAGCTGGGTTACAGTTTTTAACTTTTGATCATTAAACTTAACCTAAAAATCTTTTTAATTATGAAAAAAATCGTGCCGTTTTCAAAATATGCTTAGGCACAATATCGACAAAGTTCCTGCTCGACCAGTTAACATTTTCCTTTACACTAGGACGCCTCAAAATATTTAAACACAAAGGAAGTGACCGCAACGACTGCAGACGTGGTTGAACTACGTATATACATGTGCGCACTAATTTCATTTTATTTAGTGGCAATTTGTTCGATACGGTACACCTTAATATTGTGACTTGTGAAGTACGACCTACATTTTTGTAATGTACCAAGTTTTTTTATAAAATACCATTGTAGTTGCTATACAGTCTTCTTTCTCCGTCGCATATCTGACCGATTACCAAACTATTTCGACTTATCGTCAATTATATTCGATGACCATTTAATTTCCTTAAATCACTTCATGCAACTCTCATCTTTAGCCGTCCATAAATAGGTATCATGATAACATTTTCGAAGGTAGGTTAACGGTTTTGATATCCGTGTATAGGTTTGTATGTACTATGTATGTTTTCATACACATCCATCCGAAGCCATATAATTTGAAGTATAGAATATAATGGACATATTAATTGGTATTTTGACTTGTAACTGCGTAACGCAACATGAACTAATTATACTGATCCATCATTTGTAACGTGAGTCGTGGTTTTAGCATTGTTATGTGCTGGACAGGTGGAATGGTACTGACAAGTTCAGTACCTGTAGTTAAAATATATTATAGTCATACTTAATTGGGTATCGATTCACTAAAATATTTTAATTATAGTTTACGATAATTAATATTCAATATTAATGAATATTAATTAATAATTAATTAATTAATAATTATTTATTATTAATAAATAATAATAAATTAATAGTTATTAATATATTAAATGCGATTAAACGGTTTAACGCTTTTCTAGATTATTGTACTTATGACATTTAAGGCACAGCACAGCAGCAATAACTTTACCACAGAGTAAGTAATATAAATAAGTGCCTACACCTTTTTAATTTCTGAAGTTAGCATCTAAACGTCTGACGTTTAACGATGATCACAATTTAAATAAATGTGAAATGTCTATTATGTGAAAAAGAAGCATAATTTCGAAGTGTGACTAATAAGTGTATAGGCAATATCCCAGTTGTAGGAATAAGCTTTAGATCGAGAAGTGTAAAACTCAATCCGCACTTCTCCAAGTGTGACAAATGACACAGAAGTGTCCATTTCGACAAGTGTAACAGTTGACACGAAAGTGTGCAAGTGAATTTCGACAGAAGCGTGCATCCCGATAAGTGTGACATGACACACAAGTGTGCACCACAAGTGTGATTATGGAGTGTAAGTGTGCGGTGATGTGATGAAGCGCAGCAAGTCGTACACTTGGCTGTCGGGGCTGCTGCGGCCGAAGCAGGAGGAGGAGTGGGGAGCTGGACCCTGGGTGCGGAGCGAGGTTCTGCAGCATGACAGGTCAGTGGAACTCTCAATAGCCTATAGCTTTAATGCCTGAGTTTTGTGGTGAATTTGTCGGTGGTTTAGTTTGTCTAATTTGTAGGTTTTCAATTAGACAATACTGCTGTGACTACTAGACTAGGCTAGACTCGTTATAATTACATCAAACGTTATCTAGCAGTTGTGTACGAGGGGAAACAGGATGACAGATTGTAAACTAAAACATCTGACTAGTCATTTGTAGTAAATCCTCGAAAACTTAGGGCTATATTTTTTACCCAACTACAGAGAAGCCAAAGTGAAGGGTAATGTTTTTTGCAGTCTATGTATGTATGTTTATTCCTCCGTAGCGCCTAAACTACTGATTCGTTTTTCATAAAATGTTGACTCCTCGTCAATAGATTCGGAATAATAAGCCCGGGTAACATAGGCTATATAATTAACGTAGTCGGGTTATAGTATTTTTTTAATAAAAATTGTAGTTCTCTATCTATAAAAGGAGTAGTCCTCACTGACTGACTGATATTGTTATACATTTTATAAAAACTATTATCCCCACTACGTAAATAAAATAGCCTATGTTAACCGTGCTTTTATTACGAATCTATTGACACCTCATATAATATATAAATCGGATCAGTGGTTAAGGCGCTACGGTGGGACAAAAATACATACGTACCAAACTTAATACATAGACTGCTAAAACCCTTCCTTTTGGCTTCGCCGTAGTCAAGTAAAAGTAGTCCAAACTCCAAACTAGTCCAAAGCCCAAATTTTCTACCGAAAACCAAACGGCTATTCTGTATTTTAAGCCGATCAATCTTATCTTATATCATTGGTTTGATTAACACATCAAGGCTCACACAATACAACCTTTAACAATAAACACGTCAACACCCTCTGACCTTTCGACCCGACTGTACTAAGCTTTCTAACGAATTTCAACTTTAAACTGTAGAGATAAGTTTGAAATTCCTTTGTACAAATCATTGGATTTCAACAATCAAAACCTAATTTCCAACATTTTGTGTTATCTTCTATCGGATTTTTTTAATACTTTTCTAAGTAGGTGTACAGTTATGTATTAGGCCCCACGCACACTGAGACATTTGTATTTAGTGAAACTTCAATTTTCGCAAAACTTTCACATAAATCTTGATTTGGTCTCGCTTCATAATATCCTTGACCTTTAATTATAGTTTTTTGTTGATTGTAGTTTTAGTGCGGCTAAAAGTAACCCATTAATAGAATTTGTATCATTTTCGACTTGATTCAATAATCTATTTATGTAAAAGAAAGTCGTGTTAGGTACAATATTTGTAACTCAAGAACGGCAGAACCTATTTGGCTGATAAATGGTGGAGAGGTAGCTTAGAACCAGGAGATGGACATAGGATACTTTTTGTCCCGTTCCCGTGGGACGTGTCACGTGACATACAACGTGGTGTTACTAAACGCAACTGACAGCTAAACGTAATGATGATTACGGGTAGCTAAACGGATAAGTATGGTTGGAAATTTGACAGTTAGAAATTTTGAATTTGACCGGTGGATCTGTTTGTTTTGAGTTTCTATTAACTAATTGTGCCGATATTATCATTAACAATGCCGCGAACAAGACGATCGAATAGACAGACAGACATACAGACAGACGGACGGACAGAGCGTAACTTTAAGGCCTCCTTAAGTATTAGGTACGGAACCCTAAAAATGGATTTTTAATTCCAATTCCAATGTCTCGCTACAACTCGAGAACGGCCGGACCGATTTGGCTAATTTTGGTCTTGAAATAATTGTGGAAGTTCAAGGACGGTTTAAACGGTGAGAAATATTGGAAATTTACTGTAGATGTAGGTGTACATGTAGGTGTAGGTTGTAGGTGTATGTATAGTTATTTATTTATTCCAGTTCATAGGTCAGAGACAGAACAACGTGTGTCGGGACAGCTAGTGTGTGTATAAAAATTACCTACGTTCGTATGTTAGTTTCCGTCACTGTACGCAGTAGTAGGGGAGCCCAAGAGGGATTTTTGAAGTACCTTGAGCGCGTCAGATTAAGATAATAATATAGGTGTCCCACATGTCATCAAGGTATGAAAATCAGTTTACTTGGTTGGTGCGTTAAAAAAGGTAAAAAACGATCAACATTTAATCGTATCAGATTAATTAGAAGATGTTAAGTAGACCTCAAAGAAGCTTCAACTTAAAGTACTGATTATTTAAATACAAGGTAAGCCCGTGGGGACTTATTTAAAAAATAAAAAATAAATGACCATTTCTTAAATAATTAAGCTTCTCAGATATTTTAAGTTTGAACCGGCTAAATTCTATAGTCCTGCTTGCCTAAAATCTGATAATCAATTATTACCCGTATAAGCTACTTTTTATGACATTTTCTTTTCTCTTAGTTTATAAAGGCTGTACCCGCTCATCGCACCACTAAAATAAAAAACTTTCTTCCAATCACCTAATCGACTAAGCTCGAGTTACCACACGTTTAGCATCATGTACTCCTCTACCATAGTTTATGAGGTAACTACGGCATGAAAACTTTTTAAATAGTTCAAATCGCTGCTAAAATGCAACGACCAACAGTGTACATTCACCGTCTTTGTCAGTGTGAATTGAATTCTCTAACCGCAGAGCTTGGCCGCAACCACGAACTTCAGTTCACTCGCCTGTAGAAGGATACACAACTCTATACTCTTGGGCTAAAGTCTAAAATGCAAACGATTAAAATGTAGGCTCAGGTGAAAGGCAATAATTACTCAATACTCAACTCTATTTCATTGAATTAAGGTTTAGCATAAAAACACTTTATAGTCTTAAATGAAAGGGAACTACTAAAGAAGCATTAATGCCTAAGAAAATTCGTTGTGACCACATAAAAAAGTATGGGCAATCATAGAAGACAGCGAAGCATTAAAAAACTACAATATCATGTTTGACTAGCTGGTGCCCGAAACTTCGTTTGCGTAGGACTAAGGAAAACGGAACCCTAAGATAAAACTAGCCTATGTTACTCCTTATAACAGTGTGCCAGTGCCAGTGAAAGTTCCGTGAAAATCGGTCCATACAAAGGATAATAAGTAGTAATACAATACTGTAATAAGGTCAATCTATACGTAAATAAATAAAATTGAAGTGACTGTTTGTAATTTTAAATCAATAGTTTTTCACATAATGCGTAAAGTACATACGGTACTTACAATAATACAAACATATTCAAAATTTTTGTCCGTCCGTTCGTCTGTCTGTTTGTTCCGGCTAATCTCTGAAACGGCTGAACCGATTTTCACGGGACATTCAGGGAACAGTATCATATAATTTATTCTGCGCCTGAAAATAGCCGACAGCCGTGACAGACTATAAAACATAAAAACCCCCATAAAGCTATTTTGCAGTGGAAATATGCTTCAGTTTATAAAGGCGACTCACGTCAAATAAAATCGGGAGATAATACGATTCTCCTGAAGAGATTACAGCCCCAACCCCAGAGCACTTACCATACGGTCGTTAAATTACCACGGTGAGCGATTATCGACTCTAACGCAACGGAATAAGGGTGAAACTAAGAGTGTGACGCTTTGGTGTCGGTATTATTCAAACAGTATTTTGACAGTTTTATTCTTTAATATCGGATATTATGAGGAAACCGCGTTTCCTTTTTTACACCGTCGTGTATCGTTCCCGGAAAATTCTGAAAGACTGATCTCGTCCAGTCTTTAAGCGTCTTTTCTAGAAGCATTTCGCGGCTTTTTCGTGGCCCTTTCAGATTCTTATAAGTATCTATCAATACCATAATCATAAGACACCTGCAATCCCCATAAATGAGGCATGGTCATCTTCATAGATTATGTACTATACAGATATACTATAGTTATCTTCTGCAGCCCATGTCGCTTGTTAACTGTGGTAGGCAGACGTTTCACCCTGATGGCCGTGACTTCCTCCAACGAGGACTGTTCGTATGTGTAGTCTTCATAGACTTAAAATTTTATTCCCACTTAATACCTTACCATTTTAGCGTATTTTATTTTCGTGTAGTTGACTTTCGCGAGGGGGGAAGAGCGATCATTCGGGACACGAAAGTCTTAATACAGTTGTGTCTCACATAGACAAGTCTGTCTTGCAACTAAAACACCTACAGTTTTAAGACAGTTACGTCGCTCCTAGACAGTTTCGTCTATGTGACGTTTTGTTTCGAGTGAGCGCATCTTCATATATTTTGCAACGCAATAGACTCAAGTGAGCACTCACTCTTAAAGTTTGGCTTTCCTACCAATTTCAGATTCGACCATCTATTTTTTTTACTATTATAATAAAAAGGAAATATTTGTTTGCATTGAACAGGATCTAAATCTACTGGGCCGATATTGATAAAATTCGGCACAGATATAGAGTAGACCACGGGAAAAGACATAGGCTACTTTTATAGCGGTAAAAATCTAGTCACTAAATAAAAATACACATGCGCCACGGCTTGTTCAGTTAAATTAATTGTTATGTAACACTACGGTGTAACAACCGTCCTTGCTGTAACTCGTTACGAGGACGCCTTCAGCGGATCCACGCCGCTGACTCTAGACATTATTATGACGCACTGTTTCTGTCGACTTGGCACTATCTCCCCATATTATTGTCACTTTGGAACTTTTACGACGACCGCTACAGGCAAGTCATTCAAAATTTTATTACTAAACGCATATCTATTTATTAAACTCATAGCAAACTACTTATTATAAAGCGCAACAGTTTTTTTTCCAAAGTTAAACTGCTTTAGCGGCGTTGAGAGTGAAATTTCAACGATATAACGTCATATCACGTCACGATTTTGGATATAGCGCCATCTGTCGGAAGCTACTTATACTTCTTACATTACAACTTAACTTTTTAAAGTACGGCTTAATATACAAATGGCGCTTGATGTACATATTTTATTTTTTGTATTTTTTCTTGAAGTGATATCTTTAGGCACGATGAGAGTATTTTTGGATTTTAAATTATGAATGAAGTTTCACTGCTGCCACGTGTCTGCCACTACACGTCGTGTCTTTTGAGAGTTCCGTAATACATAATATCCCATATAGTTTCACTCTGTCCGTCTTTCTGTCTGTCTGTCCGTAATTATGAATATAAATGGATGATATTTGTTATTGTAATAGATTGTGTATAGATCTCGGTTTTGGAATCATAAAATAATAATAATTTTATATTTTAGGAGTAGCTCTCCATACATGTGAAGTGGGGATGAAAAATATTTTTTCATTGAACCCCATCGTGTGGGGTATCCTTGAATAGGTCTTTTAAAATAAAGGCAGAGTTTAATATATGACTTTTTAATAAAGTCGACCATTTTCGAGTAATCGGCCTCCAAAGTGATTTGTAAGTTCATCCCCCCCTAGAATTTCTAAACTGTAGGAGTTTCCATGCTCATAGATCATGCAAAAACTCTTTTGGAAAATTATTTTAATTTTTATTATAATAACGAAATCGAACAGTAACTTTTGATGTAATTTGAAAAAACCCATTACGCGTTGATAATTACGGAACCCTCCTTAGACATGTCCCCACATGCTCTTGGTTAGGTTAGGTTAGGTTATTTTATTTTCTAAACCTAAAATATATATTTACAGGACATTAATATAGTACGTCTAAAATAGGTCTTAGTATAATGGGCATTGGGTATAAACCTTAATTCGTTAAATTCAATATACAAAATCCATAATTTTATTAGCTCCATCAGATGTTTATTTATAAACCCAGTAAGTCTATGCCGTGCTTACCTTCGTCTAGACATCAGAGAAATTATCATTCAATTTCAAACCTTACCACAAAGTTACAAGGTTTAAATATCAAACTCTCTGAAAGCTGCCCGTGTGTACCCACCACTGTCACAAAACTGTTGGTAATTATTTTAATTAGTACCCCCTTGGATGTGTCACCCCGCGGCCCGCGGCCCGCACCTCTCGCCTGTCGTATCGCGATCGATTATGTACATTTTATCGATGCTTTAAAAGCTGTCAGAAGTCAGAACGTAGAGATTATTGATAGAAAACAATTACAGGTTTTTGTTTCTTGTTGATCGATAACATTACGGGGATGTCAAATGACAGCATGATAATATAAGTCTTTATTAAAAAAAAGAAACCTGCTATGGATGAGGTAGAGTACTTCATTGGTAACTGTGGGCCTAGCAGGAACATTTGACAGCGGCGTAAACGTAACATTATCGAATGAGAATTGTGTGAAAATCTGTCAAAATCATAACAGCGCCCATATGTGTACTGTGGATAAAACTGAACGGATTTCCTTAACGGTTTATCGTTTCGTATCGTAAAAAAACGAGCGAGCCTTACAGTAGTCTCATAATATGATGTTGTAACATTTATGAAAATATTTCAAAAAAACACAATCCTTAGTACGATTTTCCAGTATGATAAAAAAAATACGGAAAGTTTTCCATTTAGCAGTGACAGAAATCAACGTCAAATTTAAAAAGGTAAATATTGTTTATTCGAATCTGATGGCCAACTCTACCACTGCGCGCTCATTCGTCATTTCAAGTAGTGCGCGCTTCCGTGACTTCCTGTTACACACTTCCGTCACAGATTAATAAATCTAAAAAAAAATGTACCCAAAGAGTCGAGATTGTGTTGCCGGCCGTGCGACTCACGTTCACACGAATTCGCTAGGGTGGTTTGTATCTATGAGGGATATTGTAATAAAACGAATGTTGTGAAATAATTATATTTTACTTAAATATGTTACTACAAAACACTAAAAAGACAATTTTTGGATACGAATATTTTTGTTATTCGATTCTTAAATAATAAATTACCATTAAAAACAAAAACATGTGGGTACGACAACTGTAGGTATAAAGGAAATAGAAGTTGTAACTTTCGCATTATAATATTAGTAAGTAAGTATTTAGGTATATAAAATAGACATAAACAGGTCCACGAAAAAAGCATCTACCATCATGTTTTTGCAGTCAGTGTGCAAACTTTCACGAGTGAATATACTCTTGAATATAAGCAACTTTTACTATGGGATCAACTTCCCTACTTAAAAATAATCTGCTGTTTCATACAAAAGGTTTACGGCATACGGCATAGATAGCATTTTTTTTATAAGTACTAGGTGAGGTAGCTATTATAAAAACAACACTATTTATGAATAATGAATAAAATGTTATAAATTCCAACAAATGTTATATTTAGATTTATATATAATCTACCTACTCTGTTATTTAACTTTAAGAACTTAGTAAACTCACCTGTTAAGTCCTTAAAGTAACTTAATTTTTCTTTTTAACTTTTTAACCGTGTGTTTAAGATAAACTAGTTTTCTTTGAAACTGGGATTCCGGGATGAGGATAACTTTTATCCCAGCCTACCCTGGGGGTAACTTTTATACCGGGTTACCCTAAGGTAGGGTTGCCAACCCCAAATATAAAAAACCAGGATTTGAAGTTGAAAAACTCAGGGCAATTCAATATAAAAACAGGACGCAGTAATAGAGTTGCAACAGCTAATTTAATAAGTTAAATGAAATACATGGAATGCTAATAATAATATTTTTCATAAAAGTATTTGAATAAAATTAAATTACAAAGAAAAATTGAAAAAGTGGCGCGCGAATTTTAAAATACGCGACTTTATCAGGGCGCTTTGAACCCAGGACGCTGCTTTGAAACTATCCAGGACAGCCCAGGACACTGTAAAACCAGGGCATTTCCTGGGAAAACAGGACGGTTGGCAATCCTGCCCTACGGTAGTCCCATTCATACTATCGCGATCGTAGAGTCGAAGCGCAGGGAAGCGAAATTCTGAATAGGTACATAATAAGTACCTTTATAGCAAAATATTCACTCTTATGTCCACAACGTAATGCACATAACAGCTTTATGTTGTGGGCATAAAAAGGGTAGGACTATTTGTTCCGGAATCCGTAAGGCCGGGGAAAATTCAGGGCACTGAAAAAAGAACTCTGCGATAATACAATAGAGCTGAAAATCGAACACACAAATTTGAAGTCAAATGTCAATAAATGACAACTCGACACTCGACACTTCGATTCTTAACTCTTATTGTATTAGCGCAGGCCGCAGAAATCTATTTTCAGTGCTATGAATTTTCCCGAGCCTGCCGAGTTCCGGATCATATTAAAGTACCAGCCTAAGAGTGAATTTGCTGTATTTGGACGCGTTAACGAAATGTGTTGTTTGACAGTTGTTTTGACAGATGAGTATGGACTGCACCTTCTTTAGAATTTTTTTGTGCAATAAATCCAGACAGTGACCAAATAAAATAAACCTTATTGCCAGTATTGCCACACATTAAGATTTACGCATGAGCGCAAAACACGTAAAAGTTTTGAGGAGATATGATTTAAAAAAAATAAATTATTGTTTATTATTTTTCAACTGAATTTAAGGTGATTATATCCGCTATCTTTTGGGCATTTTAAAACAAAGTCAGCTTACTATTACATAAAAATAGAAATTTAATCCTAAACACGACCTTTATTGTAAATTTTGCGTGAAGAGGTTGTAATATTTTTAACCGATTTTTAAATAAAGAAATACTTTTTTTGTGACAATAATTGTTAGTTTTGTAGGATTTGGTTCAATTTGGCCGCAAAATCGACCGATAAACAGCCAATTTATGTGAAATTTGTAAACGTGCCATTAAATTTCAGAATTTCACTTCACTGCGCATCGACGCGACTGCGCTGCCGCTGGTATGAATTTCCCCTTAAGTCCCGGGGCGTTAAGAATGGCCCCGCATCTGTCACCGATGTAACTTTGAATTTTATATTGTCGACAATGGGATTTTTAGAGGTTTTAGGCTTCGCGGACTTAAATTAAGATATTCGTACGCCAGGGGTTGGAGACTGGAGTAATAAATTATCTCCATGTTGCTTTAATTCTCAAGTGGTTCACTTTTTGTTTTAACTTATGCAGCTACTAGTAATTTACATTCGTTTAAATAACAACCGGATGTTGTCCGTGACTTCGTGCGCGCATAAGAAAATCACGCGGGAACCGTAAACTTTGGCGCGATAAAAAGTAGCCTATGTCTATTCCCGTGGTCTACTCTATATATATCTGTGCCTTATTTCATCAAGATCGTTCCAGTGTTTTCGGAGCCTATTCAATACAAACAAACAAATCTTTCCTCTTTATAATATTAGTATACAACTGTAGATACCAGATGGTGTTAAATTTTTATCGTAACTATGATAACAATTACATATTTATTTCGAATATTGGTTATCATTTCGAATTTGTTTTAACGTAGGTAAATATTAACATTTCACAGACAACTACATACGTTCCTGATGTCTTTCGGCAATGGTCGCTTTTCATACATCGTCTGTCATTTCTGTAGAAAAACAAAAGGTACATAAAGAAATCTTCATAGTTATGATTTTGTTCCTAGGCGTGGCGACGCGTTACTCACTACATCAAGTAATTAATGGACAGTAGGTGGTGAAATGTGAATAGAAATAAATTCTTCTTTTGGTGGGAACATTTTTCAATTATCTCTTTACATGAAGTACAATTTCATTACAAACGCCACAGACTCCGTGGCGCAACGGTAGCGCGTCTGACTCCAGATCAGAAGGTTGCGTGTTCAAATCACGTCGGGGTCAGAGAAATTCTTTTTTGGTCCATTGTACTTAATGCACGATTCTTGAATTAAACTACTAAACTGGATCTCAATTATTGAACCTTCTATCCAAATTTATCAAAAAAATTTGAAAATGACCTGGCTTTTACAAGATTTCCCATTTGAGTAATTATTTTTCATCCATCTTCTTTGTACTCGCAGGTACTCAAGGAGTAAGTATAATATGTTAATCAGGTACAGAACGACCACGATGTTAATATCTTTCGGCAGTCGTCGTTTTTCATACGTCGTCGGTCTTTTCCATAGAAAAACAAAGATTGCCGAGGTCTATTAGCAACGTGGTTTTACTGTACTATTGTTAATTGTCAATTAAGAATGATTTTATACTAGCTGGTGCCCGCAACTTCGTTAACTAATGGAAACGGAACCCTAAGATAAAGTAGCCTAAGTTACTCCTCGTAACATCAACTATCTGCCACTGAAAGTCCCGTGAAAATCGGTACAGCCGTTTCAGAGATTAGCCGGTACAAACAGACAGACAGACGGACAGACATACATTTTACAAATAGATTTTTTATAGTGTGTACCGTATGTACTTTCATATTATGCATTATGTGAAAACATGTTAATTAAAAATTACAAACACTTAAATTTTATTTATTTGTATTGATTATTGAATGTGTCCAAAAGCATCGTCTGTTGTAACAACGCTCAAGGACGAATATTAAAAGCCTCTTTAGTTTTATTGAACCTGAACCTACCCATCTTAAACCAGTCTCTTAGGCCCGTATTAATAAACCGTTCTCAAACTCGTTCTCAAGACCTTTCTTGGCTGAGACGGTCTCAAGTAACGATTAGCTTCTCGAGATGGTCTTGAATTTTTGATGGTCATGATCTCAAGACCGTATCAGTTGATAACGTCATCTACAGGACAAAGAACGAATAAAATAACGTTTCGTTTACACTTCTACAAAGAACGGATTTATTGATTATACATTCCTTCAATATTTCTTTTAAAAAATGTAATATTTAATAATATAAATACCAAAAAAAATTGTCTTAAAATACCAAAAAAATTAGTATTTTTATATTGAAAAAAAAACTGATTTTCTATAATTTTCACGTAAATATTAGTATTTATTATTCTCTAACATAATAATCTCCATATTTTAATAATAACTACGTAAAACGGAATGCGGATCATTGCCATTCGAAAAAGTTCTTCTTCTACTTATTCTTTAAAATGGCTCCTTAGTGATTCGCCAATGTCAAGAGTGTGTTGACGAAAACTCTGCCATATGAGTGGGTTTCATGAATGAAATATACAATAAAATAATAACAAGGGCACGGTGTACTGGATGAAGTCTGTTGAATAATCTAAAACCTAGAACAAACACAAACCACCAGGTTAGTACCACCAGGTACCACAGTTTTATTTTGTTAGTAAGAATATTATATTATGTAGATAAAGTTTCAATAAAAGGAGTATTTACAAAACACAGAACAGAATTAAGGTCGATAGGGCGAGGAATTGTAGGAGTGGGGAATCATATTATAATAAGGATTGGTTTTGGGACAGGGAAAAAAAGATCTGCTGTCAAGTGTCAAATCAAGTCACTTTTGTTTTTACTTTTATCTTTGGTATTGAGTGCTATTAATGTAAAACAAATAGCTAATTCGTTTAATATAAATAAAAAAATAAAATCGAAAATATTTTTATAAATACTCGATACTGGCAGAATGGTGCAAAACTGTTGCAATCGCGATTGCCAAAAAGAAGAAGAAGAAGTATCAACAAGCTACTTTTTTTATAACTTTATTTTGTGTCGAGTACCTATGTATTGTAAATTCTGAGTGTATTTAATTGTAATTGTCTGAGTGTATTTAATTGTAACAACAAATAATATTGTACTGTACCCAAGCCGTCAAGTCAAGGTTTGACTGTACTCACGAAACCGCGTATCAAGTAGCAGTTTGACAGCTATGACACCGTACTTGAGTAACGAGTCTCGTTTATTAATACGTTCGCACTCACTTGATACGCCGTACCTACAGCTGTACTTAAGAACGATCTATTAATTAAAACAACATTTAAGTACTTTCTTGAGAATTGTCTTAGCGATAAGAACTGAGAGATATCTTAGAGATAGAGAGATATTTAGAACCTTAGATTAATAACCATAAGTATAGCATAGGCTCCAAAGGATCACCAAAGCGTGATAACCTTAGAAAAAAACAAAAAGACAAAGATTGTTTTCTCTTTCACTCTTATGTTTTGTGAGAGATGTGTTCGAAATTGAAATACAAAATAGGGGAGATGACTACATCTAAAATATTTAGTTTCATTAATATACTCAGAAATATTGAGACATTACTACTTGGTAAATGTAAAAAATATAATATTTTATGTGTAGTTTATTAATTAGAGATGTTGTGTTTATGTAAAAAGTACAAAAATGTTATTTTTTTGCTAAATTAGTAAACAAAACCCACATCAGAGTAGGAAAAAGTCATGATTTAAAAAAAAATTATAAAGTACGATTTAAAAAAAAACCTAATTAATCACGACTTTTTTTGATATTTTCGATTTTTTTACGTTTTATTATTAAAGCAGCAGCATTAAAATATAGCAGGTGTTTGAGACAAGCTGAAACCTTGTCCTATCCTACTCCTATTGTACCCCAACTCGAGACTGCAGGACTGGCTGGTCAGAAGCGGGGTCGGGAAAAGTCAATATACAAGTTTTTGAAAAGTGATTTTTTTATGTCAAATAATATGTTTGAGGTAATTTGAAATTTTGATATAGTCTTAGTTTAATGGTTAAGTAGTTGGGGGAAAAGAGTCAGAACATTTAGTCGGGGTTTTAACTTTTACATAAAAGTGTGAAAGTAAATTGGAAATATGCTGGCTATCAATTCATGATTTTCTGACATCTATCGGTCATTTTATGAACTACGATCTTCATAATATCAACGTATAGTAGACTCGATCGTAGTTCGTAAAATTCCGCTTATTACCAATTTACTTTTACCGACTGGGAATTGAAAAGGCTGGAAAACTAGCTTTTTTTTATTTAAATATTATAATAATGATATTGATTTCTCAGATTTAAACGTATATTTCATAGTTTGTAGCTTAATTATAATTTCTAAATCTGTTTTTTATGTTGATTTTGTAAAAGAAATTGAAATTAAACCATTTTGATTAAATCATTGATTTTGATTGAAAACATTAATTGATTAAAATCGTAATATAAAGCATGATTAAAATCAAAATGATTTATTCATGCCAACATTAATTTTGGTAAGTATGAACTTAAACGCACAAATATCGGAGATATTCACAAAATATAAGTTCCTGCGGCCTGCGGAGAGTTACGAAATTTTGTATACAAATCGCTGTGTACCTTTGAAAATATTGACTTTTGATATACTGTTTCTTCTGAGAAGTTACTCATATTTAAGAGTACAATTCATTTATGCAATAAAAAAATTCACTCATCTGTCTGTCTGTCAGTCACTGAATTTTTTTGACAATAGTCAACAAGCTATTACGCGAATGGACCATAAACTTCAACACTAGCAATTGGCAAAATATTCTAGATAAAGAAAGCTACCTAAAAAAAGAAGGAGAAGTTATCTCTTGGCTGACGGCGGTAATACACAGTCAATTTGAAATAAAAAAAAAAAACTCACTTAAGACTCCTTAGGGACATGTTTCAGTGAACTAAACTCCCGGGTAGCCACAAATTTTCATTTCCTGAACTCTTAGGCCTCGAACACACCACCTGGCACCACTGACACGCTACTAGTGCAGGACCGACCCAGAACCGACCTTTCCGAGTCGAGGATTCCGGTTTATAAGTTATTGTCTTCAATACAATAATATAAGATAAAATACAAGGCTATCTACATATTTATAGAAATCGTTTTAGCTTTAATGATTTGTGATCGCGTTTTCGTCTCGTCCGGCTTTTGGGCCGTAATTTGTTATCGTTCTTACCACAGAGTATATAATTTGTATCTCTTGCTGACGAGGGCCGATATACCGCAAGTGAATTCGCCCCCAGAGGCGCTGGTGAATGGGAGTTTTGCCGGGGAGTTCAATGGGTGACGTTGTGGAATTCGTATTTCTTCATAAATTTGTGTTATTTCGGTTCTTAATGTGTAATATTGGTAGAATATTAACTATTAAATATTCGTTAACGTGCACAAGTGTGGGCAAGTGGTACCAACTTCTAAAAACGTGCTATTTTGTGTTTCCCGCCAAAACTCCCTAGGAACATTCAGTAAATCTTCTACCACTTTACTGAATCGACTGACATGACTCATGGATTGTACTGACTATATATTTGGACTTTGACTAGACTTTAGACTTGACGATATAGGAATACGGTGTTGAAAATTGAAACGAAAGTTCTAAAATTAAAATTAAATAATTTTTAAAATATTAAATAATTTGTCATACGCGACATTAATTATGAAAAATACGAGTTACGACTCAATATCTATGCTTTAAAAGTGGAGCTGAGAAAAAGACAGTCTTATTCGGAAACTTATGTCCTCCTTTTTATTCCGACCAAAACGGGACTGCGTAGCACTGCGGTATGCTAGTTTATATTTTTATAGTATGGTTTTAAGGTGTTAAAAATTGTCACGTGCGTATTAAGATAATAACAAACTTTGACAGCTATACCTTACTCTACAGTGGCGTCCACGCACGAAAAGGCGGCCCTCATTACACACGTCCGCCATACATAATTGTTAATTACCTTCCAAACTCAGAAAAGTCAAAATCTCGCTTCTTAAAGTTAAGAGGCTCCCAGTGCTGTCCTTGTCATTGTGCTATGCTGAGAACTCTCACTGGACAGGTACTGTTTTAAGGAGCCCTTAGTTTTAAGAAAATTTTAAGAACTCGGTATTTTGAAAATTAACGCTTGAGAAATATCATGCTCAATTATTCCATCCATCACAAATATTGTAAAATACAATTTTGGAATAATATTCACATAATTATTTTAATATATTTTGTTATGTTCTATTTGAATTTGCGTCACTTTCGATAGAGCAAATGAGTTTTGAGTCATAAGTAGCTGAGTGCGGATGGTGCGATTTTGCAACGAATGAGCGAAAAAGGCAGCACATCAATGGCGAAGGCTGATTCTCCTTCATAGAGTAGCCCTAGCCTGTATAATAGGTAGGGATTTGGATGAGGGTCTTCAGAAGGTAAGTGGTAAGTGAAGCCCATAGGATTGGAGTCGTAGGAACTCCACGCCACTGCAGCATATATATGTGGTGTTGACTTCTTTGGCCATTGGCCGCTGTCAAATTGTAACACCAGCCACCAGGTAATCCTAGCCTACGTTACGATATACCTGATAGGTTTTCCTGTAGACCTGCGCAGTTATACCGTTACGTGTATGGCTAGCTAAAGGGACGGAACTATGATGTCGTAGTGAGACAGGTCCTTAAGGCAATAATTTTAAACCTCGGGAACTTGTGCGTGGATGAAGTTATCAGATCATCTTCGTACATGTGAGTTTTCACTTTTATTAGAACGGTATAGACAGAAGAATCTTCATTTCAAAACATGATTCGATGACATTAGTGCTGGACCGCCGGACCCGCCTAGGCGATCACAGCAGCGGCTAACGGGCTAAGCCTTTTAAGTTCGCTAATACCAAAGAATATATTATATTACTAACGTAAATACCAAGTGATTGCCAATACTAAGTCGCCTTAGCCATAAGGTCTAATGCAAACCTAGCCTTCCTATAATCAGTGTGCTGAGTGCAAGTTTTTGTCACTTTGTATGGCATCGAAATAACGCCCCTAGCGGCAAACCATGGTAACTAATTCGATGCCATACGAACTGTAGTTAACTTCTTGACGGCGAGTAGTGACATAGACTCGCGCTCAACACACATAGTATATCTTAAATATTTTACTGCAGAAACGTGGTGCGATAGATGCATTGCATTGAACCTAAAAACTTAGAAAATTGGTATTGATAAAATCGGTTTACAACAACAAATTGCTAATTATTCAAGTTCATAACAAAATTGAAAATATTCAATTCCAAGTAACATCAAAATTGGTTTAGTAATAATCTGGGAGTGGGTTTTCGATTTCACGCTCGAGTTCCCCGTGATACCACACCACGAAAGTGGTGGTGATTTTATAAACTGTAATAACTATTACAATAGGTGTAAGTTACGGCTATCTGAATGTATGGGATTGTATAAGGGGAGCCATACACTATACTTCATGTCGTCCGATGGGCATGACGCTGCCGACTGGATCAGTTAGAACTGGCCGCGTAGGGGCGTGGATTGGCATGACAGTTATACGTTTGTGGTGTATATGGACGAACTGCAGATTGGATCAATCCTGCTGCGTCATGCCGATTGGACGATACCCAGCATGATGTATGGCTACAGTAAGCTTTTTAAATTATACCTAAGCGTCAGTTCACACCGAGACGCGACGCGGCGCTGCATTTTTAAGATAGCGATTCAAAATTGAACTTTATTCACATTGATTGATGTTGGCACCATTCGAAGCGTCGAAAAAACGAAAACGTTATACATTGAAAACCTTTTACTACGACATGACTTATAACGACAAACCGTGTATTGCGACCAAATGTCTGTCATGTTAAAATATGAACATTTTACTATCGGTAATAACGGCTATCGATTATTACGAAAATTAGTTTACACTGTAGCTGGCAATGGTAAGTGACGACTGACGTTAACCTTAACATGACCCTGCTTTAAGTTCCTTTAACATCCCTAAAAGTTGATTAAAAAAAAAACAATAAAAGTAAGTGAAAATTGTATGCCGCCATGTCACGCGTCATAAACGAAAGTCTTGGGTCTACAACCTCGTAGATGTTATCCAAATACGTTATCCGGTCTTCAGTGCACTTCACACTGCTTTTATAAACGCAGTGATTACGACCATTCTTTATTTGAGCATTCGTAAATGTGCTGTAAAGTGCGGAACGTCGCGCGTCGGTTGACATAAGATCGAATCTAAAGTATTATTTTGGGTACAATTTGCTGAAAATTAGAACAGACTTATTAGATTATTAGCTGTTTCTCTTTGGTAAATACCTGTTTTTATTGCCTACAAGTATTTTAGATAAACAAGGCTCATAGAACATTGCTTTCAATTAATTATACATAAATCGCCTTGATATCATAAACTGATTTTGGAATTTGGACAAATCAAAACGCGTTTGACATTAGTTTGACGTTTACGAGAACACCATTTTGCTGTTTTAACATATCGAGACTAGATGGACACTGTATTATTGTAAGATTTAATTCGAAGAATCGACCTAAAGATCCAATATAATCTAAACAAAGAGACAAAATCTCACTGTAATGCTACCAATTACAAATTTCACTTATTTGCAGTGTAATAAAGAAATACAGTGACACAATAAGTTGAATTTAATCTTTTTGTTTACGTTTAGATTAAATTGGATCACCGAACAGAGAGCCTACTACCTACTATCGCGCGTTTGGTGTTCAGTCTGAAGAGCCTGCAAGCTGCACGTCTCTCTTAAAATTTAATTCATTTATTTGACGGCCTCTGTGACTCAGTGGTTAGCGCGTCGGCTCTCAAGCCGGAGATCGCGGGTACGAATCGAAAGTTTTCAGTTTGTTCCTGGGTGATTGATGGATGTGTATTAAATATATATGTATAGTATATATGTACATTTAAAAGTATTAAATATACTTCCCGTTTTCTAGTCCCCGTAACACAAGATTTTCGGATACTTACCTACCACGGGGCCAGATTGACGTGGTGTGAAGCGTCCATAGATATTATTATTACGAGTGAAGACGGCCCTGCGTCATTATAATACGAACTGCTTAACATTAATTTTCCTCAACTGTACAATGCATGGTAGATGCAGCTACAATATATATACATGTATTAAACCGCACTAAACCCAGAGTCTGGCAATACGAGTCACATACGAGTGACGGAGGTTGTATGCTCTCTGCCATGTAAGGCGCGGCGGCTTTTTGCTCTGCCGGTAGTGTTCGCTCGTATAAGTTTATGACTGCTGTCCACCAGATACCTTTGGAATTGATTGTGTGTATTAACTTGTACTGAAAAAAGCTTTTCCATGCGCCACTTGTACACTTATTTGTCTATGACTTATGTATTTGATATCGTAGGACGTAAGTCTACTTACTCAATGGGAACTTTACGTTTTTATGCGATTAAAAGATTTATTATATCAATTATATCAATCCAGTCCACAAAACGATCTGCTTTTGTAAATCTGTTGGACGGTTTTTGCATGGAAGACATCATAAAAATCAATGTTTATCATCACAAAATACCTTGAGAAGTTAACAGCAGTATGCTTAGCTTATGGATTGCCAGTTGCTACTTCGGTGATCTAAATACGTGTTTTATAGCTCTATAAAACAAAAATAATAAAAAAATGGTTGTCAATTAGTTGCCAAAGAATCAGAATCGAATTTATTCTATTTAGTATATCTCTCAGCAGTACCAAGACAGTACTCAAGAAATGGGGCCGCGGCCTAAGTACAAAGCAATGGGCTGCAATCCCGGGCCTTGAGCATTCCAAAGAGTTGATTCCGGCCTTTAACAAAAGGCATACAGAATTGGCACTTTCTATGAGTAGGAATAAACTAAGAATCCTCACCAGAACCACCAGAACAGGGCACAGCAGGCTCAGCACGGTGTTGGTAACATATCGACTTGCAGGTTCTGCGGGGAAAAGGACGAGACACCCCTACACCTTCTCCTCGACTGTCCAGCACTTCAACAGAGCAGAAACAGGTACCTTGGCCAGCACGAATACTCTACCACAGAGGAAATTCGCAGCACCAGTTTATGAGCAGCACAGGTCTGAGGCCGGTACTATAATACGAAGGGGTCACAATGGTATCACTTGGGTCGCAGTGACATCATGGCTTGATTGTGACCTGTCTTCGATTATAAAAAATTCGGTTTACTCCGTTTATAATTTTAGACAATTCATGCCACCTTATATAGAAGCTCATCAACGGCGATTTCTCGAAATCGGCTAGGGCAAAAGAATCTTTGACTTGAATTTTTTTTAAATATATGCCGATTTGGCACTGCCACTTTTATAGAGCTGTCTTTTATGTCATTTCTAATCGTGGATTCAGTCAAAAAATCAAATTCTGCATATTACCTACCTTTGTCCACAAGAATTCTATACGCAAAAACTCAACTCGATAGGGCAAGATTATTCCTACAATGTAACAGGATTTAGTATACTTTTTATTCTGTCCTAGGTTGTTGATACAGGTTGTACCTGGTCGAGATAGATTGCTCTCATTAAATAGATGGATAGATTATTGATTTTAAATGGACGACATTATGATAATTGTAGTGTACTTGTTGGTTATAGGCCCATTATCCTACTACTGTTATAAATGTAAAAGTTTGTAAGGGTGGATCTATGGCTGGATGGATGTTTGTTACTCTTTGACGCAAAAACTACTGAACGGAATTCGATGAAATTTGGCATGGTAGTAGTTTAGGCTCTGCATTAAAACATAGGCTACTTTTTATTCTGAAAAAGTACAGTATTCTCGTGGGATACAAAATTTTCGCGGGCGGAGCAGCGGGAACAATCTAGTAGCACATAATATAAAGACTGTGATAATTAGTGATGTAGGTATATTTAGAACTGGACTAAGGGAGAGCCAGTCTTCATGACCGATAAAGTAATTTCCCTTGGCGGTCGACCAGTTTTGTGTGCTTTGTGCTATATGAGCTGGTGCAGAGTCCTGTTGGAATATCCAATGTCTGGTTTTGAACATTTCAATTCAACTGAAGTTGAATTGTAAAAGAGGTTCCACTAAATTTTTAGGACGGTATTTAGGTACACCGCGACACTGGTTTTTGTACCTTCACAGAAAAATTCCTCAAGTAAGCCCGAATATGAGACTCCTAAACGAACTACGAGTGACGAAAGATATTGTCCTAATTGAACTGTCTGTCCAACCTAACATTACCATTTTGTTTATTGTAACTTTCTTCGATGGTAAAAACTTTTCATCCGAAAACAAAATTTCGTGGTGTTTTTTCCCGCGTACCACCGTAACAATTATCGGGATCTTTCGAACCTAATTTTTTTAAACGCTAGTTCAAAAACTATCCAGCCCTTTTATGATAAGCTGCTAGTACCAGGTCTTCATTCAACACCCTTTTGACTATATAGTTGGACTTAGCCCCATCTACAGAGCTAAGATTTTTTTGTTTATGAACAGTATTTTTTTGGATACGCGCCTTCACTTCACGCGCTTTGATGGTCGCTGGTGTCCTAACTGCGCGGGGTCAGCCGGTCCTCTGGTCCTCTTACGATCTTGGAAGCTTAAATCTTCAATGTAACGTTAGATAGTGCGTGAAAACAAACCGTAGAGTTATTTTCAGTTTTCGAAGAACATTGAAAATATCAGTTGGCGCGTAATCACAGCGGTGCAAGTTGCAACCTATAAACTTTCTTCGATCACTCCACATATGGAATTATTGTCTGCAGGGAAGAGACTTCCAATCACAATCAAAGTGTAACGCAAAAAACATACCTCACATAACGAATTCAGATCCGAAGTAAGTATCCTACCATGGCAAATTGGCAACTATCCGGCTTTTACCCTATTTGAAATTTACAAAACTTGCAAATATAATAATTTTGTACAGTTTAATTTTCTAATCAACAACAATTCTTTTGTAACTCTTACCTATATTCTGTTCAGAATATCCTATTAAATATTTTTGCATTACCTATCCGCTACATATAAAACAGACACTAATATAACTATACCTTTGTCTGTAAATTGACATTATTACTAGTGATCAAATGTCAGTGTGATGTAATAGTATAGTAGGCACCGACAGTGCGCACGCGCCGGCCGCGGGGCCAGCTGTGGACAGGTGCGCTCCGCCACCTGGGGCACCTGGGGCACCTGGGGACCTGACCCGTCATGTAGTAGGTACTGGGATATATCATAATCATCATATATCATAATACAGGTATTTGTTTCTCGGGTATTGAATACTGAAGATGACTTCTTTCGCAGGGTTTATAAATTCAAAATGGATAGAATAACTACAAAAACATACCTATGACGCATTATTATTGTCATGAAAAACGCTGATTACTTTTAATATAAATTTTAATAAAACATTTTATATACTTCCATTTCCATCTCGAAATATGTTAAAAGCATCATAAATAAACTGTAACTTCGTCATTGGCATATCTGGCATATCTCTCTTGGGGTGGAGCCGCCGAACTGATTCTCGTCGTTTATCTGTTCCCAAAAAACTACCGAATGTCGCAAAAACTGTAAAGTCAGTAATTGCGAGCGAGTTTATCTCGGCATCTCATCTTTCATTACAGTTTCCTCGAAGTTCGAAACCGCGACCCGCTAGTCCCGCTACCGAACAGACAGACAGACAGAATTAAAAAAAACGAGCGAGCCTTACAAGTTACAGTAGTGGCATATGATGTGTAACATATTATGAAAATACATATTTCAATAGTACGATTTTATAATATGTAGTATATGTATGATAAAAAAACACGGAAAGTTTTCCATTAAGCAGTGACAGAAATCAACGTCAAACTGTACTCAACTTCAACTATCAACGAAAGCTAATTTATACTGAAATATTTCATTCGAATCTGACGGCCAACTCTACAACCGCGCGCTGTTTCGTCAAATCAAATAGCACGCGCTTCCGCGACTTTCTGTTACACACTTCCGTCCCATTTCACGAAATCACTCACACAAATTGCAAGAAAGCGAGAGGAAAGATGTTATACATCAAATATGTAGTTCAAAATTTCACGTCACATTTCCATTGTACCTACTCTTCGCGGGCCCGTCAATCAAACCTTGATTTTTGGTTTTAGATTGTTGTGTAACTCGATATGGCCATTTTTCTCAAAACTCAGTAAGAATAGCCATCCTGTATTATTGTACCGCTAGAAAGTGTTGATCTAGCTAAGAATTATCGAGAAGGCAAACTTAAGGAAAGTGTTGTATTTTGAAAAACTGGTTCATATTTTGAAGAAATTTATGCGAAGTAAATAAATCTGATAATTAAGCTCTTTCTATAATTTTCTCGAATACAATTACATTGTTACTTTCCAGTATTTTTTACCCATAGCGACACTATTGAATGGTGCAATAATACAGAATGTATTTTTTCAATATCTTCGGGTTCGATTCCTGACAAGGGATATTGCCTTTTACATCTTCCGTGTGGTAAAAACTACCAGTATGTATTTTTAGTTACATTTTTTTTCTCTACTTGTGAACTATATTTTATTAGCATTTTACGAATATCTTTTTCCTAAAGTGTCGAGCTTATCAGCTGCTATCGGCGATCCGAATGACCGATACCCGGTTGACACTCAATATAGCATAAACCGTAAAGTGGGAATTTTATGGTTTATCTATACTCTATATTAGTATATTGCCAACTCCAAATTTAAAAAACCTGGATTTGAAGTTGAAAAACAAGGACATAAACTGGACGCAGTAATAGAGTTGCAACAGCTAATTTAATAAGTTAAATGAAATACACGTAATGCTAATAATAATATTTTTTCATAAAACTAGTTGAATAAAATTATATTACAAAGAAAAATTGAAAAAATGGCGCGCGAATTTTAAAATACGCGACTTTATCAGGGCGCTTTGAACCCAGGACGCTGCTTTTATAAGATAGTTATAAGGTCTAACATAGACTCCTTTTATTAAAAAAAAATGGGTTCTTCCCGTGGGGGAAAATTCCGTTTAAAAAAATTGGGTTCCGTTTTCGTTAGTTCTATACAAACGAAGTTCCGGGTATCGGCTAGTGCTAAATAAACTTGATTAAATGTTAATGTTTTAAATAGCGACAAAGGGAGATATTAAATTATCAACAAAATCTTCAGCTTGACATTTTAATTATGAATGACGTAGAAATTTCCTATCCTACTAATATTATAAATGTGAAAGTTTGTGAGGATGGATGGATGTTTGTTACTCTTTCACGCAAAAACTACTGAACCGTTTTTGATGAAATTTGGTATGTTAGTAGCTTGAGCTCTGGATTAAAATATAGGCTACTTTTTATCCCGAAAAATACAGTGTTCCCGGGGGATACTGTATTTACGCGGGCGGAGCCGCGGGCAACAGCTAGTACTTGAATAATTTATTAACATGTTTAATTTATCTTTGGATGGTAAATTACTCTATCGTTTTGCTAAAACACCAACCGTGCCATCTTTTTATTTGCCAACCATACAATAACAATCTTCAATACATTGATGCTCAAGTCACGTGCTGTCCTTATCATTTCGGCTGGCAGATACAGCGACAGCCTGTGAATAGAAGAGCTCTTCATTTTGTTTTGATTAGCGTCTCAATAATTGTAAGAGTTATGGTACGGACTCGTAAAAGCTTAGATTTTATGTCTTGTGTAATGTTTATTATTGTCTTAATGCCATAACAATAAATGTAGATTCCTATAAATCGTTTAGATAAACTATGGATTCCATGAACTTCCTAAATGAACTCACATACCATGGGAAATAATCACATACTATAATACCTGGCGGGAGGAAAATATACTGTTGCATTGAATACATTAGAAATATGTAAAATGTGCATAGTATTAAAATAGGAATTGGTTGCATATCGCGACATCATAGGTTTTATGGTATAGGCAAACGAGCGGTCGTCTGATGGTAAGGGATTGTCAGATTACCACAGGAGTCCAAAATCTTAGTACCTAGCCGGCATTTGAGTCAAACTTTAATTACAAGACTAAGCATAAACGCAAGCGTTAGTTCATGTCACCTTTCTGTAATAGCCCAAGAGCTACTAGGAAATTTGGAGCAGGTGTTTTGAGGCAAGCTGAAACCTTATCCTAGTAGTCTCCCTCCCCTTGTAGTCGAAATAATTTAGTCGTGCCGAAGCATGGATTTCCCACGTGATGTATTGTGCTTATTGCGAAAGCTTAGCTTCTTGCTAGCCCCGCGCGTGTTTCTTACGCCGGTTCTCGCCGGGTTGGTTCCTGAACCGGTGGCAGGTGAACAAGTAGGACAATTCTGAAAACATATTTTGTTTCAAATTTATTCAGAAATTAAAGTATTTTTCTTTCTTTTCGCTAGGTATTTCTCTATACTGCGCTTGTCTGTTGTGTATATAAATAAATAGTATTTCATTAAAAGTGAAATGGTTATTACTTATAACCCAGTAATAACAGCTCGTAGGCTATTACAGTAGCAGTTACATTTACACTATTAAGTAATAATAAACGTGGACTGATAGTAAATTACAATAATGAGTGAGTATGTATGTACGTATCTACGCGACGTAATAAATCAAGTCCTTTAGTACTGATAGAAAAATAGAGCTCCGTGGCCTAGTGGGTACCGTACCGTTTGATTCGCACTCGAGAGGGTGCAGGTTCGATTACCAGGCTGGGGCGTGTACCAATGAGACTTTTTCAGATCTCAAGTACATTATACGGACGCTCTAACGGTGATGGAAGTCATTGTGAGCAACTTGGGCAACCATACGACATTTAAAAACCAACTGTCCCAGGCACTACAGTATTACAGTAGTGGTAAGTTCGCTCGGAGAATCCTTACTTAATATTATAAATGTGAAAGCGTGGATGTTTGTTACGCTTTCACGCAAAAACTACTGAACGGATTTCGATGAAATTCCGTATAATAGTAGTAGTTTAGACTCTGGATTAAAACATAGGCTACTTTTTATCCCGAAAAAGTAGTGTTCCCGAGGGATACTATACTTACGCGGGCGAAGCCGCGGGCAACAGCTAGTACTGTATAAATCATCCAGTAACGGATGAAAAGGCCTAAAGATAGAAATGCGAAAGTAGCTCTGTTTGTCTGTTACACAATCACGCCTTAACCATCAGGATTTTCATGAAATCTGGTAAAGGATTTCTTGCGGAAGTATATAGACTACTTTTTATCGCGGCAAAAAGTACGGTTCCAGTGCTATGTGTATTTTGGCGTGCAACACCCAGTCCTTTAATATTGGGTAAATTATACAAAACTTTGATCCGTCTCGTAGTCGTGCGCGTGCGAGTGAGACAATATACCGAGACTGGAACCATACTGCGAATTGAACATTTTCAATTACGAGAATCAGCCTTCTGACCTTACCTACTCTGGTAACAATCGTTTCCAGTAATTTATCGCATGTGTGAGTGTTGTATGGTGTATGGTGTAGGTACTGTGTATGCATTGGTATTTATAATTATTACTATTGTATGGTGTACTTCAATATGGAGGAGGATTTCATTACGATAAGGTGTTGCAGTGAGCGCGACGCGCGGGCGCAGACCACGCCTTCGCGCCGCGGATGCCGAGGGAGAACTAAAGGAATTTATAATGATGATCTAATCTGATTCCCGATCCTCGTACTGTATTTAGACTTTCAATTTACTTCCAATGAAATACAAATGAATCGCCTTGATATCATAAACAGATTTTGGAGTTCCAATCAAAACGCGTTGGACGTTGGTTTCACGTTTATGAGAATACAATTTTGCTGTATAAACATAATATCGATACCGCATCGAAACTATTGTAAGATTTAATTAGCAGAATCGACCTGCAGATCCAATATAAGCTGTTTATTTAAATCACACGTTTCTGTGAGATTAATCAGCGCCTTAAAGAGCGCAATGTAATTTTATATAATTATTGTTTTCGGTTTTTTAATCATTTTTAATAATCTTTTAATTATTTTTATATACGTGTTTACATTAAAACACTACATCATATGCCACAGCTAATATCCGTCATTGGTTTTGAATCTTATATTATTATAATCCACAGTTCATGATCATCATCATCACCATCATCATCACCATCATCATCACCATCACCATGTTTTGTGATTTGCCCAGCCAGACGCAGCTCTGTGTCGCACCGCACACGTGGCTCCACCAGACGGTTTAATTGACTACTCAATATTCCCCTGTAATTCCGATCGACCCGCTATTACGTTTGATAGTAAGTAAACTCTATCTAATTTCCCTACTGTTTTGCATTCCTTTGTTCATATAATCTTTTTCATGTAAAAATACTGCCACGATAAGGTTTAGACGGCCTCCGTGGCTCAGTGGTTAGCGCGTTCGTGCTCAAGCCGGAGGTCGCGGGTTCGAATAAAAGTTTTCTGTATTCCTGGATCATGGATGTGTATTGAATATGTGTTTAAGATAATAAAAATCTTAAATATATCTATACATAGTATAAAAGTATTAAATATACTTCCCGTAGTCTCGTCCCCCGTAAGTAGCGTAACACAAGTTCTTCGAGTACATAGCACGGGGCCAGATTGACGTGCCGTGAAGCGTCCAATGTCTATAAATACATATTATTATTATAAGAATATAACAGATTGACGTGGTGTGTTTTGTGAAGATTAAAAGCATAATATTACTCGCAACGTAACGATATGTATGTAGAAAACCGGTTTTTAATATCGATGATTAACACATATACTTAACTCTATTCCAAAACATAATACGGCTGGCCGCGTTTTGGGCTACGTAATTAATAATTGTTACATAAATACACGGGTAATTAGCAATGCTCTTTGAGTTCAAACGAATCTATGACAAAGCAAAATATATCCATAGAAATAAATTGCCATCACACGTAATAATCGAGAAGCCAGTGTAGAATTTCAAACGAAACTATCGCGACCACTAAGGCAGAGTACAGGTTTAGTAGTTCGCGAGCCCATCGCGTGATGACCGCTGCCCAGTTTGTTTACTGTTCACATTACACGTAATAGGTTACATCTATCTTATCTGTGGTTATTAACATAATAATAATATCTATGGACGCTTTTTACACCACGCACTCTGTTCCCGTGCTAAGTTCTCGAAGATCTTGTGTTACGGTAAACATATTGACTACTTTTGTACTATACATATATTTAAGATTTTTATTATATTGTACACATATTTAACACTCATCCATGATCCATGAACACAGAAAACTTTTATGTTCCTTTGGTTTTCCGTTGGTTGGTTGGTCCGATTAAAAGTTAAAGTTCAAGTGCAAGAATTGTGTTTAATTACTTTTATGTAGAGTCACGGAAATTGCTAAGTGGGTGCACTTCGCCTAACATAATATAATGTAAAAATGATTATTAAAAGAATATATTGGAATGAAAAGTTTAATCTAAAACTCTATGAAAATAACCTAACCAAGGGCATGTCTGTCCGTCAGGAGACTCAATCTAAGGAGGGTTCCGCACTATCAACGCGTAATAGGTTTTCTTTTAATTACTTCAAAAGTAATTGCCCGATTTCGCTCAGAATGTTTTTCCTAAAGATAATTTAGTATGCCTTATCCGCATGTAAACTTAAAAATTTATATCTCTTATAGTTTAGCATTTCTGCCAGGCAGTGGGGGGAGCAACTTATAAACCACCTTTAGGCCGATTACTCGGTCAAATTAAGTCATGTATGAAACCTTGGGCTAGTTTTTAAACGATACTGATATTGTAATAGAACTCCTACCTTTTCACAACCCAGGTAGGTAAATATCCATTTACCCTCCATAAAGCTCTGTTATATGCCGTCTACCCTCACAATAGCCGGCCGCCGCGTGTCCGTAACTTGTGCTAAGTCACACCTCCACAATATGTCGCCAGGGAACACCATTTTTGCGAAGTTTGCAGGACTTTCCTAAATTAACAGAATCTAGATTATATAAGATTGTTTAAAATGAATTACGGATATTTTGGGCATATGATCTACTGGTTATGTAAAGACATTTAAATAAAGGCAGAAAAATAATTAAAAGTTTTGAAAATAATAAATAATTGCCCTTTTTAAGGCACTGAGGTCATTAACATCACAGAAACAGGCGATTTAAAGAGGAAGCAAAGTCTTTGGCTGAATAACAACAATACAACAGATGTGTGAGATCAATAACCTTAACAAAAAGCTCCGTATGATCCATGAACACAGAAAACTTTTATGTTCCTTTGGTTTTCCGTTGGTTGGTTGGTCCGATTAAAAGTTAAAGTTCAAGTGCAAGAATTGTGTTTAATTACTTTTATGTAGAGTCACGGAAATTGCGTAAAGTAAAGCGCGTATTGACATTTTGTTTAGTATAATTTTTTATTTATTTTCAGCCTAAACGTTTGGACATAAGCTACTGCTTTAATTCCAAAATACCCGCAATTGGTTTTCAACAACCTTATAGTCAACCTTCTCATAACAGTCACTATTTAATTTTATAAGGTAAACTTTTGTTTACCCTCTGTAAAGCTCGGAACTCTTTGAGAATTCTCCGAACTATTTTCGATATAATCGCGGTTCGGTTAACATGCTGACTCATTCACATATGCGACAAATCGTGCGCGAGCGAGCGGGACAGTCGGAAAATCCAAAAGAGAATTAATCGATAATATTTATAAGAATTGCCCACCAGGTGATGTTCCGTCTACTCTCGGACGACGAGTTGGGCAAAGTCACTCCGTATTATTTATCTAATAAAATAAAATTGTCGCAAAGAGCACCATAATTGCAAAGTTTGCAGGAATTCCTGAAGATAACAGGTATCTTGTGTAGACGAGATTATAGTTAAGTCATTTCAAATTAATGTTGTACGTTGTATAAATATTTTTGTCTTGAATAAATTATGGTGCCAGCAGCTTCGTTTGCACAAAAAAAAACAAATAACATCCACAGGTCGAATATATTATAACCTCCTCCTTTTTTGAAGTCGGTTAAAAAGGAAATCTATCTATCCTGCGAGAGCCGAGAACCGAACGTTCCCGTTAGTCGAGTAACCTTTATTTATCGGCGACGGACGGACAGACACACAGAGAGACAGACACGTCAAACTTATAACAACTCTCTTTTGGCGTCAGGGGTTAAAATCAACATAATTGCCATCTACTATTGCCACAATCAACGCTATTTACCGTTGTAGTGTGGCCCCTGTGTTAAACTTGAAAGTTACTGACTTCCAAGCCATAGATTGTCATAGATGAATATATAGAGAGGCGGACTGCCATTGTTCGTTGCGTCTGATCGGCTCGGTGTTATCAGATTGAGTTTTTACGTCGCGGCTTTATAAACGGTGGCCGCAGCTTATATTTGTGTGATGAATCAAATCATAAATGATCATAATAAGCAGTTACGAGCATTGACTCAGATGCGTGTCGATTTTATCGATGAAGTGTGACAGATATTTTGCTTCATTTTATGTTTACTTTTTCATGCAAATATTAGGCGTTTGTTTACTTAGTAGCCGGCGTATTGTAGCGTATTCTTTGGATACTATACAAAATTTTATGTATGAACAGCGCAACTACTCTCTTAATGCCCCTCAATAATCATCGTTTTTACAAAAGGTAGGATAATGATTTTAGCAGTCTATATATGTATGTATATAGGTCTGTTTGTTGCTAAACTACTCATCCGATTTTAATAAATGAGGTGTCAATAGACTTATAATAATAGCCCGGGTAACATAGGTATATAGTTTACGTAGTCGGGTTATAGTTTTGATAAAGTATTATAGTTATTCTATAGAAATGACAGACGATATATGAAATACGATGGCTCTCGAAAGATATTAAGAACGTGGTTGTACAACACCAGGCTTTAGGCATCTGCTATTACGTATATACCTACGTTGTCTCACAGCCAAATTTTGTTCTCGGCAGAAGGACATTATCCCACGCAACTAAAACGTGCGGTGAGCATAGTCTTAAAGTCCCGCGTTCAACAGCACGTGTGGACGTCGCGGGTTTGCGAGTCGCAAGTATAGGCCTTTTTATGAACTGCCGAATTACGACCGAGCGATGAAACACAGTAAAGTTTTGACGACCTCTGTGGCTCAGTGGTTAGCGCATTGGTGCTCAAGCCGGAGGTCGCGGGTTCGAATCCCGCCAGGGAACATAAAAAGTTTTCCGAGTTCCTCGGTCATTAATGTGTATTAAATGTGTATATAATATAATAAAAATCTTAAATATAAGTGTATTATAAAAAGTATTAATTTATATTATATTTCCGTTGTCTGGTACCCGCAACACAAGTCCTTCGGATACTTACCACGGGGCCAGACTGACGTGGTGTGAAGCGTCCATAGATATTATTATTATTAAAAATAAATATTACCTTTGAGAAGTCAAGATATAACTTACTTTCTTACAGAAAATATTTTTATGAAACAATTTAACTATCCAGTAATATATACGTATATGTATTAATGTAGCGTTGTTAGCCTATCTATAAGTCGATGTATCTATTTATTTATTTTCCAAACAGGCTGGGGCAATAATATCGGGAATACGGTAGGCTGGGGAAAATTAAGAGCCTGAAAATAGAACTCTGCGCTAAAATAATACAGTTGAGAATCGAACACATGAGTGTCGTTCACTTATGGCAGCTCGACACTTCGATTTTCAACTCTTTTGTTAGCGCATACTTCTATTTTCAGTGCTCTTAATTCTCCCCAGCCTACCTGATTCCGGACAATATAAACCGGGCCTTAAGGGGCGCCACCAGCAACAAAACAAAATGTTTAGCGGTAATGCGCAACGGTTAAATCTGTTGCTCGTACAAACTAGCTTTATATGTGGAATTTCATGTTGAATTCATCTCTGGCCAATAAAACTTACGACGCCCTAGGGCTCCGACGGGCTCCGCGCGTTTGTCAACCAGATGTAGATAGCGTGATCCATGTACTCGTATGTTCTGTCGTAGTAAATTATACAGCTAATCGTGTCGTGCAATGACTAGGAATGCTGTGGTTTTGCCAGATATGTTCTTAGTACTTTAGGTTTTAGGTTTCACAATATTTCAATACTATAATTATAATGTTTAAAATATCATGGTTTCCCAAGGGATTAGAATTGCAGAAGCTTTGGACAGGATTGTCATAAAAATTAAAGTCTGCTAAGATCATTAAATTGAGGTCTGTTGCAACTTGCAGCCTTCTAGAAAACCGGCGTGAGAATTGAGCATATTCCTAATACCGGCTTTCCATATGCCGCAACTTTACGGGTTACCTTCTTTTTGTTCAATAAAGTAACAACCTTGAAATAACTACGCTTAGGACTTGCAGTGTTTACGCTTACTCAATCTCTTTACTCTGTAATGCATGTTTTCAGGGATAGTAAACAGCACAAATACTATACATGCGCCGATTCGTGCTGCACGAAGGCTGGGAATATAATCCGGACTCGGGAAGGCCGGAGGAAATTCGAAGCGCTGAAAATAGAACTCTGCGCTATCACAATAGAGCTGAAAATCGAACACACGAGTGTCAAGTCACATGTCAAAGTTAAATATGACACTCGCTCGCTGCTCGACACTTAGATTTTCAACTCTATTGTATTATGATACTACAACTATATGATACGCATATAGTCCCAGCCTAACCGTGTAAATGGCCATTCGGCTAGGTCGCAAAGCAATGTTGCCATGTCAAATGTCAAGGCGATTTGACAAGCAACTCGCCGCGAAGTGAAAATCTACCCATGGAAATACAATAATAAGTTGCTAATTTCGTGTTTCTTTTGTTTATGAATTTGTAACTTATTCCACTACTAACTTAAAGACTATTAAAAAATAGAGAACTCGTGTGATTCCATCGGAATGTAATCTTAAGAAGAGCGTAACTATTTTTTTGATAAAATATAGATAGACAACATAAGTCCATAGCTATTCGTGCCAACAACATTCTACAAAGTATTAGATATATATAAAAAAAGGAAAAATCGTTTAGATTTTAGATATTTTTAAACATTAGTTTCGGTATAGCAATGGTTTTCTGTATAATAAAGATAAGATCATATCAGTTAAAAACAAATGAGACAGTGGAATTGACCAATTAATCAATGTGTGGGTATCACATTTCGGTATACCCAAGCTCGGTCCTAGAGCTCTCGAACCGCGTCTAGCTCCTCCGGGCCCAGCGGTGCCTGGGTATACCCAGTTACCCGAATATTCCAGGAATCCATTCGGGGTATACCCATTTAGCTGGATATTCTAGGAATCCCGGGATCTACGCGTGTACCGTGAGAGAGAGCGGCCAGTAAAGCTTAGCAATATGTAGTAACCAGATCTATGCCTCAGATCAAATAAAAAAGTAAAGACGTGCTTTGTGAAACAAAAACTTTTTTAACCACACACCGTGACAGCTCGCTTTACAACGTAAGGCGTAGTTTTTATACATGTGTGTGTGCGTGATACTGTAATTACACGGCGAGGCGTAGCATAGACCGGCCTCACTGTGTGGTTCGCAGAAGTTCTCGGGCTTTACTTATTTTCTTGGTTGGAGGTCCATGCCAGACTTTTTATATGTGTACTTGGAATAAGGTACTTATGTAATTCTAAAATACTACAGGTCTTTTAAGTAGGTACTAAATATAGTTTGAATTTTCTACAGAACCGAATGTCCACTTTTATCGAAATTACCAATATCTACATTCTACAGTTATTTCTCACCCTGGCAACACCAGGGTTCTGCTGTGAATAATTGCAGCGGGACACGGAATACGATAACATCAGCCACGTCGCGTGAACCGGGGACCGCGGGCTCCGAGGTTTAAGTGATTGCTACCATTCGTTATGTTTTTGATGGTAATCTTCATCATTTATCTATGGCATTTTCTACACGAATTTGGCTTAATAAAAATAAATATCACACAACTTTTTTATACACTTTCCGCTTTATTTAGGTTTTTACAGTAATTTATATAAAAACGACCGGTTTCAATTATCTCATAATCAGAATTTGACATACTTAAAAAAAAAAAAACAGAATAATGATTTCAAATAAACTCCGGACTGTCAAGTAGTGAGCGACTTGATTATGATGAATTATAGCTGAGAACAATCTCGATCATGCCAACTTTTAAACAAAAAAACTAGATCAAAATCGGTTCATCCGTTTGGGAGCCACGATAGTAACGAGGTACTATAAGGTAGCTGGCTAGCGGCGCGTCACGTGCGGGTTGACACAATTCCTCGTACCCCGCTGGTCCTCCGAGCCGGAACATTCCTCCGCGTAGAGCCCGTCGCCCGCTTGAGTACGCTACTCCATGAATACGCTTGTTTACATTGTTCATTATTTACGTGCCATCATGATCAACATCGTAAGCTATAGTTACATTAAGGCATAGACGTATACATTGTAGACGAGGTATTTCGAGGCTTAAACTGTCCCCACATAAATGGCCTCATTTTGACAGTGGACAAACAGCGTAACCCCTCCCCCCGTCCTTGTCACAGGTTTATAACGCGGAGGGGGTTCTAAACCTGTGTCAGTTGTCAAAACAACTCTTGATCTGACGTCCCTCAATCGAAATAGAAGACAGTAATTTTCATTTTTTGCAATTTTTAATAAATTTTAACATATGGCGTCTCAAAGCTACGACAAAACCTACACCTTGTCACACAATATCACATTCGGCTATCGGGGAGGCTATCCCTCCCCTCATTCTTTATTGTAATTTATGGACAACCCCTTAAAAGCCTTTTAAGTTTTATAAGTTGACCCCTAATTCTAATACACACAGGTTACAAGAGGAATTTTTATTGACAGTATTCGATTTTCGTTCCGCGCGGGAAAATTTTTGAACACCCTTATTAGTCTAATAAATTCACAATAACCGTACAGACTTAGTTTAATTTACCCCTTCTTCTGTGACAACCCTGACATGGATAGTTCTATGAAAGGTTCAGGTTCAGGAAAAACTCTTAGGTTCCTCTGTGCAGTGTAAAAATACACGTAAGTGTATATTTTTACACTGCACAATTAAGGTACACGATACAAGAATTAATATTATATAAGTAACGTGTCAAAATATAATTATCGCCGCGATTAGCGTTATCTAACTTTCTCCAAATATAAATCTTACCAAATGAAGTTCTGGATGTTTCGTAGATAGAACAAGACGTACATACGTGTTCAGATAACGCGGTGAAATAAATCTCCCTGTGATATTTTAATCACTTACTAACGAGACTATGTTGGGAGGGGTAACATTAATTTTATCCAAAAATGTGATTTCCGTTTAGTTATCTGTTAGATATCTATTATATAACAAGGATTTTCGTGGTAAACCTGTATTAGATGAGATAATATGAAATATATTAATTAGTCTTAATTTAAATTCATACTATAATTTACCGAAACCATAAGTTTGTCTAGAAAACATGCAATTTTAAATTGGCCTCATTAAGTGAATCGTATTATGAATCATCATCTATTCAATTTCAATATTTGAAATTTCATAGTGCGAATCACTAAATGTGCCCATTTTAGACCTGTAGAAAAAACGATCGAGAAAACATTATGTGTTTTTTTCTACTAATGCGATCGCTTTTTGCCCAACTACGGCGAAGCCAAAAGGTAGGGTAAAGGTTTAGCAGACTATGTATGCAATATGTTTCTTCCATTGTTTCATAGGTGTCAATATATTTGTAATAACAGGCCGGGTAACATATAGACTGTATATTAGGTCTTTACCTATGAAATTGCCGTTTTGTATGAAAAATTTAAACGAATTTTTTTCATGTATTTTTTATTTGTATTAATCGAAGTAATCACCTATGCAATCAATGCATCATTGCCAACGCAGTGGCAGTTTATTGATGCCCTTCTTAAAGAAATCAGCTGGACGGGAGGCAACAAATTCTTCAAAGGCATTGTGTACTGCCTCTCGGGTATTGAATTTTTTCCCCGCCAAGAAGTTATCCAAATTCTGGAAAAAGTAGTAGTCTGTAGGCGCAAGGTCTGGTGAGTAGGGCGGGTGACGGAGAGCTTCCGACCTCAGTTCTTGCAACTTGGAGACCGTCTGCTGTGCAGTATGAGGTCGCGCGTTGTCGTGCAGGAGCAGCGAAGACGAGCGATTGACCAATGCTGGTTGGAGATGTGCCAGCTTCTCCATCATTGTGTTCAGTACACACAGTACACATCTGCAGTAATGCTCACCCCGTTTGGTAAGAAGCTGTGATGAATCGCACCGGCGCTAGACCACCAAACAGTGACCATCACTTTTCTTGGGGTAAGTTTTCGTTTAGGGCATTGTTTAGGTGCTGAACCAGGATCCAACCAACTTGCTGAGCGCTTGCGGTTATCAAACAGAATTCATTTTTCATCGCAGGTAACAATGTGGTTCAAAATTCCTTCATTTGTGTGTCTGTTGAGCAGTGCAAGGCACGTCTCGACGCGTACTTCGCGCTGGCGATCATTGAGTTCGTGGGGCACCCATTTGTCAAGCTTTTTTACCTTGCCAACTTGACGCAAATGGACCAATATTGTTTTGACGCTAACGTCGAAAGCTGCTGCTAATTCAGCCGTAGATTGTGTATCATCAGCTTCAACAATCGCCTTTAATTCGTCATTGTTGACCAAAGTCTTCGGACGACCGCGAGGTTCATTTTTCAGGTCGAAATTTCCAGAACGGAAGCGAGCGAACCAATAACAGGTGGTGCGTTGGTTTGTAGTGTTAGCTCCGTAAACGTCGTTGATGTTGATTTTTAACGTATCCATGATGACGAAAAAGATTGAAATGCGATGAAAATGTAACACTAATTAATAAACAAATGACTACTTTTGGAAAAAGAATTCCATATTTTTAAAATAAAATTAATTTGAAATTAGAATTCTTAGCCAAACAAAAATTATTTTGATTTGAAATGGCCAGTACTGCAGAACGGCAATTTCATAGGTAAAGACCTATTATTTATTATTTTATAGTGTGTAGGGTTATAGTTTTTATAAAAAATATAGTTATTGAGAAATCATCATCAGTATATTATATTAATACAATAATAATTATATACTCCTCTGGTGTTGCGAGTGTCTATGAGCGGCGGTAATCGCTTACCATCAGGCGATCCTGCTCGTTTCCTGGTCCACTTCATAAAAAAGCTTTTTTTAATATTATGCTGATAAATGATGAAATCTGTCCTTTCTACAGTCCGAGCAGTTGGATACCATTCATGCCCGTCCGTCATTAGCCGCGGGTCAGCCATTTTGAGGTCATAATATTTTAACTGCGGGAACGTGACGTACCCAAACCTGACTAACGACTGCGTAAATAACAGAGATTTCCTGGGACAAAGTCCTCTAAAGATAGATAAGATCGCAACTTGGCTGAAGGACCTTTGATTAAGTTAGTTTGGGTTCACTAGGTCAAATTTAGAAGGTTATAAATCAGTCATTGGCTTTTAGGCTTGTTAACATAACCGCGAAGCGTCACGCGATTTCGCGTCATACGCATGGACAGGGGACCACTAACACTGTCGTACAACGCGTCGGCCTTGAATGTTACGTGCCCGCCGCGCAGTATCGGCCGTGCGGTTATAAATAGAATTTAACCATTTTATAGGATAATCTGGTCTCCTTAATTACGTATTTTTGTTTTGAAAACATCTTGTACAGGTACGTACTACTTATTTGTTGTGATATTGAATATTTTTCATTTTAGCCATGAAATACTTTATGAAATATCAATTTATTTTAATACCGTTTTTATAATGTAAAAATTTTACGATCCTCGTAAAATATGAAAAGCGTCGCCGGCCACCAAAATGGCGTCAAGCTTTACTGACAGACTATTATGGGTCATAAATATCCCATTAAAGTTTCTTCGAAGGAATTAACAATAATCTTTACGATGTACGCGCTACCTAATGAAAGCTTATTATAATACTACAACATACAAATGAATACTCGTAAATCTGCTGTAAATGCGGATTTATTATTATATTTAATGACATTGGGAATTTTACTATGGAACAATCCCACGATACCAAATATAAAATTAAGTTAGATGTGAGCGTAATTGTGCAGCAAAGCTGCATTTCCATCGGTTATAATTACATATTTCTTCGTCATCTCATCTATTAGCTTAATTGTTAGTCATTTTAGAAGCTTAAGCGCCATCTTGTAGCATAGCTACATTTTTTAACGTATCGTTATAACTAATAACGATGCGTATAGCGTCATCTATTAGCAGTTGTCGATATTAATAATAGCAATTTGTGCTAGACAACGCCATCTATTGGCAAATGCTTCTAACTAGAGCTTCATCTCTAATATTTCTTTATTGTGGCATTTGTATTATGCATTACCGATAATTGTCGGTTAAAAAAAAACAAATGTCAGTAGAGGTATAAAAGGGTTGTCGCGACAGGACAACGCCCTTTTTCCCTGCCGAATTTTGGTTGTTCAACTTCTACAAGATGTAGTCGTTTATAATAATTATAATATTATAACCCCGTGTTCACGGTGAGTAATTTGAAATATCTGTGTTGTGAATGTTTGCTAAATCACGCTGGTAATTAAAACACATTATTTTTTCCTGTAAATTTTTGATTGGCCACGTGCTCAATTTGTAGTTTCATTTTTCCGATCTTGCATGCTTAGATATTATTAGGATGTTTGTATCAAATTAATTGTCCTTAATATCATTTTATCTTTTTATCTTTTTTTGCTTATCCCTTATTTTGTGATGGACACACAGCCCATGGTTTGCATCGTTAGGGGCTAGAACCATGGCTGCTGTGGTCCACACTCTTCACACGCTGGTATGAATGTTTCCAGGGAACTTCGTTACGGGCACAAGCACCGCCAACTTCGTTACGGGCACAAGCACCGCCAACTTTGTTACGGGCACAAGCACCGCCAACTTTGTTACGGCCACAAGCACTGACAACTACGTTGCGGCCACAAGCACTGACAACTACGTTGCGGCCACAAGCACCGCCCACTTTGATACGGGCTCAAGCACCGCCAACGACGTTACGGGCACTAGCACCGCCAACTTCTTGCCTTCTTGCCACGTGCCAGACCCCTGGACTCAAGACCTGGATCCCTGAGCTAAGTCCCCACGTGGTTTAAACCCCCTACGATACCCTTCAGACACCAAGAGGCTAGACCAGACCGTACGGCCTTCTGCCCACGACCCCTATTTCTTTAATAAACACATTGTCACGGGAAATCTCTTTTTATTTTAATTTCCCCCGTAACAATCTATCGGCACACGCCATTACTATAACGGCGTTAGCCTTACTCTAATGATTAGATTCTTATATCGATTTTTTTTTAAATCTTAGAAATAAAACATTGTAACTTAATAATCTTAAAAAAAACTAATTAAAATACAGTAGAATTACATTATTATATAATATATATTGGTTATTAATATGATATCTTTGATTTGTGGACTTTTGCCCTTTACGCTTTGTCAATTGTTAAAAAAGAAGAAGAAAAGTATAAAAGGCACTTCCCAAAATAACGTTTCTTTTTTCCATTTAAATTCATACGGGATATTAATCAACATGTAATGGTGTAATTTTATTTCTTAATCCCGTTCTACGGTGAGTTTAATATCTGTGTTGTGAAGTTTTGTTTGGTAAATCACGTTTGTCACTTATTATTTTTCATGTAAATCATCAGATTGTAAAATTATCGGTCAAAGTTGATTAGCCGAACACGTGTTTCATTCTGTCTGATTTTGCATTGATATTTTTAGGATAATGAATACAATCAGTGCATTATGCATTATGTTTTGCTAATACTGTTACTGCTATGTATCTTTATCTGTAATGAACCCACAGCCCATGGTTTGGATCGTTAAAGGTTAGAACCATGGCAGCTGTGGTCGACACATTTCACACGCTGGTATGGAATATTTACACGGAATTCAACGCACCAGAAGCTCTATTCCGGGTACAACGCACCGCTGGCTACATCCCGGTTACTGCACTGCTTAGCTTTCACTTCGCCCTTTGAGCCCTACGCTATAGACGGAGGACTGTCTGGCCTCCGTCACGCGCTGCCCGCCCCTGGACGACCTGCGTCGTGGCCAATTTCTGATCAGAACATCAAACCTGAAAGCGCCACCGGAAGTTATGTTCCCGCGCCACGTGTTGTCACACTTCACCGTCTACGGTTCCAGCTGAGTGCCGTGTGGAAGTAAGAAGAAGCCCCTCCGATCCCCAAAGACACTAGAGGCTAAGCCAGACTTTACGGCCTTCTGCCCACGACCCTCATTACTTAAAATATAATAATATAATGTTTTTATAAAATAAACCCGTAACAATTGCATCTGGATAACAACGGCACAGGTTGCAATGGTCGCATATCTGCAGGAGGTGAGGTAAATACTGTGATATTTACCCCACCTCCTGCACACGTAATACAACTCATTGATTATATCCACTACTCCAGGGATATTAATTATAAGAATTACGGGAAACAAAATGTGAATTAAAATTGTAAAATCTTATAGTATTTTGATTTGGGGTCGCCATTTTTTTAAACAGCAGGTAAAAAACTCCCAGTCTTTAGTTGCGGTTTTATCGTAGTTTATTGCGCATGTGAACTTTGTAAAGAATCATGTGAAGTGTAGGGATCATTTTAATAGGGAAAATAATATATTTTTTTGTTTATTTGAATATATCTTTTTTTTTTAATCTAAAACATCAAACTTAAAACTTATATAAATTACTTTTATTATGGGCGAATTTCGATCACACAGGGTGGGTGACCTCGAGTAGTAGTTGGTTTCAAATGTATTATAATTTCCGTGTCTATTTCATTCTGACCAGAACTTCACTTCCTCTTTAAGAGCTTGAGTTAAGTTAATGAAATGTATTATTTTTATTTGTTATGTTTTAGTATATATAAATGAAATATGTCATTCCAACCTAACAAGGATAAAGGATGATAAAGTCGAAAATGTTTTCAGTTCCTGCTGTCACCGCGTCATACTCTTTTTTGCCAAGCTGTCTCCGACTATAATCATACAGGGGCTAGGTGTCTTTTCTAAATATCTATAAATATCTATCTATGGACGCTACCACACCACGTCAATCTGGTCCTGTACTTAGCTCCTGAACTCGGAAAAACTTTTTGTCCCTTCGCTGGGATTCAATCCCGCGACCTCCGGCTTAAGCGCCGAAGTGCTAACCACTGAGCCACAGGGGTCGTCAAAACATCCATACTTTCACATAGCCTGTATACTGTATACCAGTTTGCTTATGATCTACCAAAAAGGCTCGCGGAATAATCAGGCCCCTCAGTAACATCGTGACGAACATAAAAGCCCATATAATTATAGCATCGCTAATAGGCGACATTTGTCATTATCAACTACCATAACTAGGGTTGTCAACATCTGTATTTTATTTTTTAGCATGGCAAAAGCCAACGCAGATTTCGTTATTCTGTTTAGCTGAGACCAAATAAAAAAGTGAAGACAGAGCTCTGCGGACTGCGAACCGCACACGGCACGGCAATAGGCTAGATGACTATTTTTTTATTGCTTAAATGAATAGTACTCTTAAATACGAGTAACTTCTCAGAAGAAACAGTAAACAGAATCCCTACAAATATCTACTCAATGAAACAAGAGTATCACCATTCACCAGTACACTTGTAATACTATTTTCCTATTCCATCATTCACGTTTTTTTTTTTAAAGGGTCTACGCTAAGGGTCGGGTTAAGACCGCTGTAGCTACGTCGGACTATAACTAGCCTGGTAGCTAGTTCATTAATATCATCATTCACGTCTAGTTCCTTCCTTATAATACAATAACTATCGATGCTTCGATAGCGCGATCTAGAAATAAATTCCTGCCATCTATTATAACTAAAAGAACTAAACATTTAAATATAGACCTTTCAAAACATGACAAATAAATTCAAATTTATAAAATAATAAAAACTAAAGAGGTTTTAACAAACAGTATATGAAAAGTCAATATTTTCAAAGGTACAGCGATTTGTTTACAAAATTTTGCAAGTCTCGTGAAAACGCTCCATACTAAAGTCCATACAATTCCATACTTAAGGTTTAAAGTGTATGAAGTATAAGGCCGCAGGAACATATTTGTAAATATCTCCGATATTTGTGCGTTTAAGTTCATACTTACCATAATGAATGTTTTGTATATGATGTAAGTAAACTACTTAAGTAGGTTTTGTTTACTTATTTAGCAAAAAAAAGAGTTTTATTTTACTTTTTAAATGTCTCTTATTACTAAACGACACATAAAATATTATATTTGTTTACATTTATCAAGTTGTAATACCTCAATATTTCCGAATATATCAATTCAACTCAATGTTTCACATGTATTTATCATCCCCATTAAGATGCATTAAAATTAGCAGCATTATGGTCTACCTACTGTGGTCTTGTTTACATTAAGATTAAATTAGATTTGAACAGAGTGTAATTAATGATTTCCACAAATAAAATCCTCCTTGGCACAGATAATATTGTATTGCGTGTAAAATTTATTTCGTGGCGTAACTTAAATGTTGCCTCTTCCTAGATACTGGATACTTAAAAAAAGATCTACCATAACTATGTGAATTCACAAACAGCAGTGTTTTCCCTAAAATGCTTAAATGTTTTTTATTATAAAACCGATTTGTTTATTAATATTTGTTTTAGAATAATAAATATGTTTCAAGTGCCAACCCTTGCGAAGTCTAAATGGATTTATGTATGTAAATGAGTAAATAATTTGAACAAGCGACGTTGGCCAATTTAATATAATTTAAGCGCATCCGTCCCTGCTAATGAGGCAATTTAATATTTTTCATTAAATTAATATTATTAGTTGATTATAAATAGTCAAATATTTACTGACATGCCAGTATTGTAATTTATTTTTATCTAACAGATTAATATACTCGTAGTGTTGTAATTAGAAATGCCTCATATTTTGTGGAGGTCTACGTAAAAATCGAGTGCCCCAGGGGGCACTCAAGATGCGGACATTTTAGCCTCGATATGCCTCGTCTAAGTAACATTATCTTATATCATAACTATATATTAGATGTTTTATAATTTTAAAATTCAAGCTGAATAAAAGGCATTGATCGATAGCTACGTAATATCTGTCGGTGAGAATATGAGTTGTGACCCAGATGTACCGATTGTGATGCAGGACCCGTCTGCCGTCTGTGTTGTCATGGCAACGGCGCGGGACCACCGTTCCTTTTACATTGGGCCTGTTGCTCACAATACGGTGGTTAGAATATCACTAACTTTTTCCCGCTGCTCCGCCTGCGTGAATACAGTATCCCACGGGAACACTGTACTTTGTCTGGATAAAAAGTAGCCTGAGTGTAAAACCAGACCCTAAACTATTACCATGCCAAGTTTCAATTAAATCTGTTTAGTAGTTATTGCGTAAAAAAGTAACATCCATCCATGATCCATCCCTCCTCACAAACTTCCACATTTATAATAGTACTAGCTCTTGACCGCGGCTCCACCCGCGTAAGTAGTATCCCACGGGAGCACTGTACTTTTTCAGGATAAAATGTAGCCTATGTATTAATGCAGAGCCTAAACTACTGCCATACCAAATTTCATCGAAATCCGTTCAGTAGTTTTCGCGTGAAAGATTAACAAACGTCCATCCATCCATCCATCCATCCATCCATCCTCTCAAACTTTCACATTTATAATATTAGTAGGAATTAGGATGTAGGAGGAATCGAGATCACATTATGTGATTATTTTGATAATATCAATGATGTAACGTATTTACATTACATATTATTATTCTTGACGCATTTAATACGGGGTGTATTTTATCCGGAATAAATATACCCAACATAATGCTACAACTTTAATAATAACTCCCCACACCGATTTCGGTGGCCGGTTCCATTAAAACCCGTATGACCGACACGACTGGCGAGAGATCAGGCGCAGGTCCGACTTTTTACATGCCCATCCGACGCATGGATCATCTTTCTTGTCGGACAATCAGGTGATCGGCCTGCATTGTCCTAACCACACTTGGAAACATGTTTTGTTGTTCCAACGCGGGAATCGAACCCCTGACCTCCGAGTCAAGAGCCAAGGCCTTAACCACTGGACCATGGAGGCTGTCAGCTACAACATTACGTAAGTAATGACAGTATGCATTACTAAAAAAATTGGAAAATAACATGGTTAGCATTTATTGACAACTCACAGTACGCATGGACATCCTCACACTACGCATGAACATCCCCACACTACGCATGGACATCCTCACACTACGCATGAACATCCTCACACTACGCATGAACATCCTCACACTACGCATGGACATCCTCACACTACGCATGGACATCCTCACACTACGCATGGACATCCTCACACTACGCATGGAAATCCTCACACTGCCGTACGTCGCGCCGACTTTGACGACTTTGACGACTTTGAAGGTCTATAAATTTTTGTTTGAAAACCATTATGTAATATCTATAGTATATATGTTTTGTCTTTGGGGCCATCCATAAATTACGTCACACGTTAAGGGGGAGGGAGGGGGTCTACGAAGTGTGACATTGTCTGACAAGGGGGTGGGAGGGGTCCTAAATTTCGTGATGTCACATTTCAAAATATATTTAAATCTAAGTGTTAAGTCAAACACGATATTTCAAATATTAACAAAAAACTAAAAAATTATTACTCTATCTGTAGAAATATAATGTTCAAAAATTTTATGTCGACCGCCAAAAGGCAAAAAAAGAACCCTAAAAACGCGAAACTTAAAAATTAAAATATGTATTATGGTCGAATTTCGACCTGGTGACCTCTAGTAATATATAATTATGAGCAATAATTGCTAAAATGCCCATAAACCACATAAAGCGCCAAAGATCTTAAAAATATAGATACGTCAAATATTAATTATTCTGGGGAAAATCCGAAGGCGAAAGTGAGAATCGGACCACCCATACCGCACAATCTTAATATAAAACGGGTCGAGTCGTAAATTATTATTTAGATAACTTTACTGTTCATTTAATTGTGTTTTAAGTTCGAGTTATATTGGTTTGTAACATCGATGTTTGTTTATGTTTAATAATAGATTCTCTACATTCTCTACGGATTTTCCCAAAAACAATAGGCTACTTGACTTATGCTTAATTTCATACATTGAATGAGTATATCCTTTAGTACTTGGCTTAGGAAAACGTAATATAGCGATATCATTAAATAAAGATCATGATGTATAGATAAACTTAATTTGATTATTTTTATTTTTTATTTGAACTGACGAAAACTATTATCTGTGCATTGTTCGATCGGCACTGATATGACGTCATAGTAATAGTATACAAATAAATGTCACTTGTCATAGTTGTCAAACACTCCATAGTGCACTGAGCTGTCAAGTGATTGTTTACTATTAGTATGACGTCAGAGCACAAATTATCTATCGACAAATATAGCGGAAGGCGTTTTCGGCTGTTTTTAAAAAGCGTATTTTTAAATTAAAGTTTTGTGGGCTTTTATAGTTTTAAAATAATATTCTATTATTTTTTTGGGGTAACGGAACAATTAATAATCGTTTAGGATAAAAATAAAATAACCAAGAGCATTTCAGGACATGTCTAAGGAGAGTTCCGTAACTTTATGGTTAATATAGTTGTGGTCGTATTACGTTCAAAATAATTTTCCTAATGAGTATTTAGCATAATCTATCAGCATGAAAAATTGTAATTGTCTAAATCTCACAGTTTAGAAATACCAGGGGGGGGGGACCAACTTGCCAAAACCGATATCTATACACAGTCTTTAACTATACGAAATTTCATCCATTTATATTCATAATTACAGACGCTAGAGGCGCGGACAGACAGACGGACAGATAGATAAAAACTATAAGGGTTCCTTGAGTATTACGGAACCCTAAAAGGGGTCAAGTAGCCTATTTAGTCTTTATTACGTGCTGTAACTTATCTGACACAAGCCGCATATATTTGTGGTTTATTTCACATTGTTAGTTTAATATATACATTTTACTTTTAGCGTGCCATTTTGTCGTGCAAAGAAAATTAATTGCTATGAATATATATATATATATATATATATATATATATATATATATATATATATATATATATATATATATATATATATATATATATATATATATATATATATATATATATATGTATCTTTTTGTGGATCGAATAAATTTCAATTTTGAATAGCTATCTTAAAAATTCTGCGCCGCGTCGCGTATCGTTTCGTTCTGGTGTGAATTGATCCTTACTCTTTGCTGAAGTAATATAGCAGACATACCAAAGTTCTAATAAATACTCGTGATCCTTGGACAGACCCTAACGAGTCTCTATTTCTTCGAATCTCAACGTCAAGTAAAGTTTCGGCAGATGTAAGTGTCCGGGCCTCTGTCTATGTTAGTTTTATGACGTTTTATCGAAGGCTACCCATCCTCCCGCGGTGACGTTTATAGTGGAATTAATAAAAGTGTAATAGCCCTTGAAATGAAAGTTAAGTATATAGTAAGTATATGGGGTCGTAAAGTTTTATTACGTGGGTTTTGTTTTTAGTGTTCCGAAAAATGGAATATCTAAATTTTGTTGACGCTGCTATTAAGTAGGTAATCTGTGATTCTGGATTGTGTCAACATCTAAAATATTTAGTTTAATTTGTATACTCCGAAATATTGAGCTACTACTAGGTACTTGATAAACGTAAGAAATATAATATTTTTTTGTGTAGTTTAGTAGTTAGATACATCTAAACAATACTAGAAAGTTTAAAAATATTGTAAAAAATCGCTGTACCTTTGAAAATATTCATTTTAATATACTGTTTCTACTGAGAAGTTACTCATGTTTAAAAGTAATTCATTTATGCAGTAAAAAAAAAAATTAGTCGTCTAGCATATTATGACATTGAAATTTTGTTGCTGCCTGAATTTGTTCGCGCATAAGGAAATCATACGGGAACACTGTACTTTTTTGGGATAAAAAGTAGCCTGTGTGTTAATCCAGAGCTGAAACTACTACCATATCAAATTTTAGCAAAATCCGTTCAGTAGTTTTTGCGTGAAAGAGTAGCAAACATCCATCCATCACTAACTTTTACATTTATAGGATCCTGTAGTAGGATTGTCGGTTTTCGCTAAAGTAAACATTATTGTTTCCAAAATTAAATCTACAAACCTAAATCAGTAGCGTAAAAAATAGATTGCTTCTCATACCCTGTTTCAATTTCCCGGCACCAACCGCCTTTTCCTTGTCTGTCCAGAGTTGAGTTTGCAGAATTCATTATCCCTAGAGTTTTATTTGCGATATGAACTTTTGTGAACGCCAGCATGAGGTAGATAGATTTTTAGGTTTCCATTAAAAAGGGTAAAAACGCGACCCTATTACTGAAGCTTCGCTGTCTGTCTGTCTGTCCGTTTGTTCGTCTATTCGTGTGTCCATCTGTCTCCAGGCTGTATCTCCTTAACTATTATAGCTATGCAGTTGAAATTTTACTAAAACAGAATACAATAAAAATTTTTGTAATGCTGCCATACAACGAACGTGATTTTTTGTCGTTTTGTACGGAAACCTTCGTGCGCGAGACCGACTCGCACTTAGCCGATTCGCACTTGGTCGGGTTTTTTTTAAATTTTTTGTGTGTGCTCAAGTGGATTCGAGAATGGTTTAGATTTACAATTTGGTCCACTGGATATATATATATATATATATATATATATATATATATATATATATATATATATATATATATATATATATATATATATATATATATATATATCCAGTGGACCAAATTGTAAATCTAAACCATTCTCGAATCCACTTGAGCACACACAAAAATATATATATATATATATATATATATATATATATATATATATATATATATAATAAGAAGTTACAAAGTTACATACAATAAAATATTAATAGTAAAATAACATAGTAAAATGCCCCATGTCCCATAAAATTAGTTACGTCACTATTTTCCGACGTGATACGAGGGCTGCACTAAAAGTATCGGGAATGGAATATTTCCACTGTTCCTGTCATATTAAAATCTTTTTAATTTAAAACTCCTTGGTTTTAAAAATCGAATACCGTTTATTTATTTAGTATACAACATCGTATCAGGTGACGAATCCTGGATATACGCGTACGAACCCGAAACAAAAAACCAGTCACGAGTTTGGGTGTTCGAAAATGAGTTAAAGCCAACAAAAATTGTTCGTTCACGGAGTGTTGCAAAAAAAATGGTGGCCACGTTTGTCTCCAAAACCGGCCATGTTGCGACTATTCCTCTTGAGGGACAAAGAACGGTTAATGCAGAATGGTATGCTAACATTTGTTTGCCACAGGTCGTTTCTGAACTCCGTAAAGAGAACTGCAACCGCCGCATCATCCTCCATCACGACAATGCGAGTTCTCACACCGCGAACAGAACAAAAGAGTTTTTAGAGCAAGAAATCATAGAATTATTAGACCAACCGCCGTGCAGCCCCGACCTAAGCCCTAATGATTTCTATACTTTCCCTAAAATAAAGAATAAATTGCGTGGTCAGAGATTTTCATCACCTGAAGAAGCTGTGGACGCCTACAAAACGGCCATTTTGGAGACCCCAACTTCCGAATGGAATGGTTGCTTCAATGATTGGTTCCATCGTATGGAAAAATGTGTCAAAAATTTCGCGGAGAATACTTCGAAAAGCAATAAATACATTTTTAAATAGTAACGTTGTGTCACTTCCTTGATTCCCGAAATTTTGCAAACTGCTAAACAATTTCCGTGACCACACCCACACATATATTATATAGGATTATATAAAGTAAGTATATATTTTTACTCTGTGCCTACACTGGACTTTTGCTCGTTTTAAAACATTACCTCAAGTGACAAATGCGTTTTCAAATGTCAGTACTCAGTAGTGAGGGGGTAGGATGAAAAATGGGCCCGCGGATATTGACGAGGCCTGGGCCCCCGGGCCTGACGTATGGGGTCTCGCTAATAGATGTAACGGGGCACTGATGATTTGCATCTGTAAACTCTAATGTACAAGTGACTAGGAATGTGACGTAATAATGTGTGTTGAAAATGCGTAGATGAATGTACGTACATACATAAAATAACTACAATTTTTATAACAAACTATAACCCGACTACGTAAATTATATATAGCCTATGTTACCCGGGCTATTATTACGAAAAGAGACTGTCTGCCTGTGTGTCTGTCTGTGGCATCCTAGCTCCCAAGCGGATGGACCGATTTGGATCGAGTTTTTTTTTGTTCAAAAGCTGACACGATCGAGAGTGTTCTTAGCTATAATTCATCATCATCGACTCGCTCACTGCTTGAAAATTCGGGGGCTAGGTACTTAAATTTTCTATTTTGTTTAATGTTATCGGAACCAGTAGTTAAGGCGCTACGGTGGAGCAAACATACATAACTACATACATACATAGACTGCCAAAATCATTACCCTTCCTTTTGGCTTCGCTGTAGTCGGGCAGCTTGTTAAAACAGCTTAGCCCCGCGGCACTGGCGAAAAAAGAATAACCATGTGTTGACTGTTGTACATATTCAAAACCTTCCTCTTGGATCACTCTGTCTACGTGTAAGTTGTTTGAAGATCTCTAAGGGTTAGTATATATGCGGTCAGTACTTACTGTTCCATACTATATTAATGGAGAGGAACATAATATGAATTTCTGCGTATCTTCCATGCTGGTGTAATTTCTGCGTATCTTCCATGCTGGTGTAATTTAATTTTTGCTGCAGAGCAAGCAGAGCTTCCATATCTTATTAATCCTACTACTATTATGAATGTGAAAGTTTGTTAGGATAGATGGATAGATGGATAGATGGATGAATGTTTGCTACTCTTTCAGGCAAAAGATACTGAATGGATTTCGATGAAATTTAGTATGGTAGTAGTTTAAGCTCTGGATTAACACATAAGCTACTTTTTCTCCTGAAAAAGTATTGTGGGATACTGTATTTACGCGGGCGGAGCCGCGGGCAAAAGGTAGTCCATAATATTATGTATTCTGAGACATAATGAAATAAAAGTAATACCAGGGGTACGTTCTCGGCTGTACGTGAGCATCATACCGATGCTAAAGAGGCTCCAATTAAGAGGAAGATGGTTTAATTCGGTTATTATATTAAAGCTATGGCCTATGGTATTATTTAATAATATTAGAAGCATACAAAATGATCTTTACTAATATTATAAAGAGTAAAGATTTGTTTGTTTGAATTGAATAGACTCCAAAACAACTGGACCGATTTTGATGAAATCTGGCAGAGAATTTGGTTTGCTCTAAAACTTTTGCGCGCACGAAGTCGCGGGCAACATTTAGTAAATCTATCTATTTATATAAAAGGCAAAGCTGATTGACCGATTGAACGCACAGGCCAAACCCTTAAGGCTAGAAATTTGAAATTTTGCACACGTATTTCGCATATGACGTAGGCATCCACTTAGGAAGGATTTTTCAAAATTCAATCCCCGAGGGGTAAAATAGGTCATAAAAGTTTGTATGAAACTTTTTATTCCTTGATCATATTTGCATGATATTTCGTATGAATTAAGCACGGAAAAAATAATGAGTTACGTATTTCAGCGTTTTCTAAAATTCAGCCCGTAAGGGCGCTTTTAGTGTCACGCGGATTTGCTCACGCACGCGGGATTGGCCCGCATGCGTAGCATCCGCAAAGAACAATTTCATATAGGTATCTATTGTAAAGCGTGATAAACGCACGCGGGACGCGGGGCGCTGTGCGGGGCGTCACCCCGGTGCGGGATATCCGCATGCGTAAGCGCTGCCTACAACTTCAGTGCCCATTTTAGAGTCGAGCGGGGCGCACGCGCCGTATTGTACTACCGAAATGAAAATCGATACAGAACGAGTAATCATTGAAGTTCATCTGCGGCCCGTTTTGTGGGATAAACGCAATGAATTATACAAAAACAGGGACGCGAGGGAGGCTGCATGGAGAGATATTTTGAAGGAATTGGCACCTAACTACGAAAATTTGAGCGAAGAGGAAAGAAAAGTGGCGGGTATGTGTTTGGTTCATTATTTTATTTATACAAGCATCATTACTTTATTAATATAAGCATAATTATTTAATTCACAAATAACATCAAAAACCTTCTAAAACCTTTTGAGTTTAGTTAATTAATTATATATCGGTGTTGCCAGGAGACTTTTCCTTCATTGATAAAGTAATCTGCAAATATATCTCTGATATTACTTGCCGACGTATTACTACTTTCAGTCTGCTGCCTGGGTAGTGGTCCCGTAAAACCATTTGTGACAAATGTATGGCTGACCATGTAGCCATCCCGTTTCCTTATGAAATTGTGAAGTACACATGCCGCCTTGACTATTAATTGTGCTAGATCTAACTTGACAGTCATGGATCTGTGAAATATTCTAAATTTATTTGACATAATTCCAAAAGTGCATTCTATGTACCTTCTAGCTCTGGACAGACGGTAATTAAATATTTTCTTTTTGTAAGGTAAATTATCACGAGCATAAGGCCGCATCACATGTGATGATAAACCAAATGCCTCATCTCCCACTATCACGAACGGCAACTTTGCTCTTACACTAGATGGATAAGCTACTTCGGGGCAAATAATAGGCAACTCTTGCGGGTCAGGGATACCCAACGTGTTACTTTCCAGTTTCGTATACAATTGACTCCTTCTAAAGATGGTTGAATCGGCGTTGCTTCCACTGGTACCGACATTAATATATGTAAAATTATAATCAGCATCACACATTGCGAGGAGCACTACAGAATAATATTTCTTATAATTAAAATATAGTGATCCACTGTGCGGCGGCCGAATCACTCTTATATGTTTTCCATCAATAGCACCCAAGCAATTAGGAAAATTTGTATATGTGAGAAATCCCTCTGCGATTTCTTTCCATTTGATCCCATTAAGCTGTGGAATACATTCAGACTTTAGTTCAATCCATATTATGTAACAAACTTGTCTTACTATTTCGCTAATTGTTGCAATTCCAATCACATAGGAATAGTGTAGATCAGTGAATGTATTACCAGTTGCCAAATATCTGAAAACAAAAACAATATATTAATAATATGATAACATAATATATTAATAATGCTGACATCAGACATAAGACAGCATGCACCGCTCGAATTTTACTTCAGAAGAAAAATAAATACCCTTAAGGTGAAAGGGCACGGAAGTAGCTAGCGCTAGAAGTTTTTAATTCGTTTTAACTACAGTACTATAGCTACGTTAGATTTCTATGATTTGCCGAAAATGTTATCATAGGGGGGTATTTATGCAGTTATGATTTCATATGAAAAGTTCGAAGTATAGTTATGTATCTCATATCTGCTAAAAGTGGCCACTTTTAGCAGATTTGAGACACATAACTATGCTGTAAATATTTTATAAGAAATCTTCTTTGTATAAATTAACCCCTATGGTAAAATTTCCGGCAAATGAAAGGAATCTAATAAATATATATAATATAATATAATAAAATATCGTTTATTTCAGGCAATATTTACATTACAAGATGGTAATGTAAACAGAGGCCCATAGATATATACCTTACAGACTAACATACATATTATTTTATATACAAAAACTATTTTAATTATTTCACACGTAATGTCGCCGACGTGTGCACGGTGTCAGCGGGCAGCCGCCCTCGGAACTTCCGAAACACGACACCCTGCGGCCAGAAGTCCTCCTTCATGAAGGTTGACAGATGCAAATAAAGAAAATTTTTGTTAAAACAATTAAAAACTTACAGCGCTAGTGACTTCCGGAAGTTTTCACCTTAATTTTGATGATGGCAAATTTTACTGTAACAAATAAACAAATTTCCCGATTCAATCCGGTGTTTTTCCAAAAATCCTTAAATGAAGTTCTAATTATTTTTGTAAAAAATGAATTATTTCCATTCAGTAAAATTTGCCATCATCAATATTATGGGTACTTTTCCTTCAACTGCGGCCTTATTTTTCCACTCTGTATAGGTATATATATATTGCTTGATTTATCTAATGCTTCATGAGACAGTGTAAAGTTGACAACATGTGTGAATTAATGAGGGCCTTTAATCGAATGCAGTTAAATTTCCAACTAATATCAGATTTGTACACACGGCCACAGATCAAGCTTCCCAAAACCAGTATAAACAGGACTCATGCGTTGTTTATTATTAGCAAGTTCCGTTTATTGGTACTGGTTTTGGGTAACTTGATCTGAAACTGTGTGTACTTTTGCCACTTACTTATTATATTTTGTCATTTCAGACAAGAAAATACAACAACGCTGGCGAACAGCAAGGGACACTTACCAGAAAGACAAGATATCTGAAAAAAATCAGCCATCCGGCTCTGGGAGTAAGAAGAAGAAGAAATATTCTTACTATGACATTTTGACTTTCTTAGACAGTACAACGGAAACTGCTGGAGAAGAGTCACTCTGTGAAGAAATGTCTGAACAAAGTAATTTAGAAACACCTAATGAGTCCACGCAACCAGGTACTTCACGTCAAGAAAGTTCTCAACTAACATCACAACGTAATTTAGAAACACGTAATGAGTCCACGCAACCAGATACTTCACGTCAAGAAAGTTCTCACCCAACATCAAAACAAAAACAAGTAAAATCTAAAAAGCAAGCACCATCTGAATTTGAGGCACAGTTATTAGAATGCTTAAAGTCTAATCAACTGGAGCTAGAAAGTGAGGATTTGGCTTTCTTTCAGTCTCTGCAGCCTTCATTAAAAAGATTCACTAGATATCAAAAACTAATGTTCAGAACAAAAGTGTTAAATATAGTTATGGAAATGGAAAGTCAAACACAACCTGCATACTACAGTCCCATACCTACAACAAGTTCTAGTGCTTTTACTGAGCTTGACAGTTTGTCACCGATAAATCAAGATTACCAAACCAATAGTATAATCCAGGATACTTCGAGTCTTAACGACAATGCTATTAGTTCTGCTGCAGTGAATGACAATGAAACTCTTATTTCGACTGAAAGCGGCTTGTTTAATATCACGTCTTATGACGTAATTTATACCCCAGCAACAACATCATCTACAGGCGAAAGAAATGTCAACGCTCAGGATACAAATTTACAAAGAAATGAATGATGTAAAATTACATTTTTTTATTTATGAATAAAACTCTTTTTATTAAAATGAGTACGATTAACTTTTTTTCTCCAGTTTCTCTCTAATTGTTTGTTTAGTCATATGAGTGCGGTTGTACACACGGCACAGATCAAGTTACTCAAATCCAGTATAAGCGGGACTCCGACGGGTTACCTAAGTATGATAATACGCAAGGCGCGAGTTCCATTTATGCTGGTTTTGGGTAACTTGATCTGTGGCCATGTGTACTTTATCAGATAAAAAAAAGGATTGTGTATGTAGGTTGAACGTACCAATCCCAAACCAATTAAGGACTTTTTTTGACTTTAAATTACTGTCATGTGCAAACCTATAACTTTTATCTATATTATAATAAGTAGCGTGTGATGAAAGGTAGGAATGATTCCACTTTAATGGTGACATTTTATGAGTGAAATAATCTTATTTTATGAAATTTCAACAATTAATAACCAATGACGCGTTACTTTACGATATTTCAAACAAAAAATCATTATTATACCGTTTATTTAGACTGGATAATTACTAGAACATGTGTTGTATGATGTCTCAATAGTTGACCACGATGGTCAACTACCGAAAAAATCATTGATTTGATTTTTGTTTAACATTTTTGCAGTTGACCAGAGTACATGACAAAATTTTTTTTTTGCACATGTAAATTTACACATGACAGTAATTTGAAGTCAAAAAAGTCCTTTACTGGTTTGGGATTGGTACGTTTATCCTACCTGTTCAAATCCCTTTCCACTAAATCATAGCAGGAAATTAAATATTTAAAATTTTAAACTTACCTTAATGTAATAGCGAGCCTCTCAATCGGTTGTATTGTAATCCTTCGTAAACTGCTTTTTTGTAGCTTATTCTCAATTTTACACAACAGTTCATCAAAAGAACGAATGGACATTCGAAAGTAATTTTTAAATTTACGTTCATTATTTTGTAGTTTTCCAAAGTGTGTAACAAACGCCCCAGCAAGAAGCCTATTTTCAAGAAAGGGATCAACATGTACTCTTGTCTTCTTGTTTCGTCGTTTGTAAAGTATGTAAGCGACAGATATTCTTCTGACATTGATCATTTTTGAACACGTCTATACCGTTACGCAGCCCGTAGAAAACTGAAACTCATGCTGCGTATGATCCGCAGCGTGAAATTTTACGCATGCGGTCCAATCCCGCGTGCGTGAGCAAATCCGCGTGACACTAAAAGCGCCCTAAGTGGGTAAAATAGGGGATGAAAGTTTAAAACCTAATATCACGCGGGCGAAGCCGCGGGCAATTAATGCTAGTAATATAATAAATAAATACAAAGTGATGTGATGCGATACCACCCATTGGTTTTAACGACTATCGGCTATTACGACCTTTTAATGTCGTTATATTTTGTGTAGTTTTGTAGCCAGAATCAAATGAGATACGGCACACCTACAGCTAGTAGAGACTATCATGCTTCAATTTAAAAGCTTAGTGTTTTAGTTACAAATTTGTCTGTAACGCATAATTATCTTTCAATACGAGTAGGTACAAATAATTATGCGCAACTGTCTAATATTTATAGACATCTTATATTAAGAGTCACTCAAGTTACATGCTGTCTTTGTCATTATGTCAAACGAGACAGAGACAGTTTGTTATTATAGCGATCCTTATTTAAAGCAGCGTGTGATGATTCGGCCGCTAAACTTTTAATTATTATGATCAACCATTGTGATTTTGTTCGGCATTTGACATGACGATTCGTATAATCCTGTTGGCTACATGTTAGTACGATCTCTGACCTCGCATGAATAGAGATTATGTTAAATTAGTCGATTAGTTACACGGCATCTTAACTTCTGATAAAAGTGCCGAAGATTATAATTTAACTATCGTAATATTGAACACACCAGGGAGTAAAAATATTGAGAATTATACGTACCTACCTATAGAATCTAACTAATATTGTAATGATATATCTTACTACATGTAAAAGCTTGTGAGGATGGATGTATGGATGGACGATTGCGACTCTTTCTCGCAAAAACTACTGAACGGATTTTAATGAAATATTGGTATAGTAGTAGGTTAAGCTCTGGCTTAACACATTTTATCCCGATTAAGTGGGAACAGAATATATGAATGTTTGTTACTTTTTCCCGCGAAAACAGCTTACTGGATTAGTATGTTATTCAGCACACAGACGGGATTAACAAATAGCCGTTTTTTTCGCAGAAAATGTACGGTTCTCGTGGAAAGGGTAGATTATTTCACGCGGGTAACATACTTTTTTTTTGTAGTAGATTAGATTTGCTGAAGCTGTATAGCTTTATGTAACCGGTGAGAAAGGACCTCGTAGTATTTGATGGAGAGTTGATCATATACATGGCGGTATGGCGATGTAGGTCGGACCGGTCCGTCAACGTCGCTAATTGACGTCCGACAGATAAGGACCAGGCCACGTTTAACGAACCTTAAAAATGGACTCTCGACGAAACGACCCAAAAACGATTTTTACAACTCGCAGAATTCACTAAAGCGACCGACAGCGTGAGCCATAAAGAAAGTCGCCTCGAACGAGTAGATACGCGACATTGATCTGTTGTGTATTGAAATAAAACCCATTTTATTGAGTGATGGCCCAGTCTTTGTCACCTTTTATGTCATCTGCCCCGGAACCCGTTATAGCTGCCCCAAGGTTCTATATTAGGGCCGCCGTTGTATATGTTTTATAGCGATAAAACAGGGTTTTGATTGAAACGTGATGGGCGGAGCGGTTGATACCTTTCGATTCTGGGGTATAGTTTCACAAGAGTTGCTCACTGGATGCAGCGGAACCTGTCCGTTGACTCTGAAATGCGCTCGATGTTAACTCTGTAAGTCTGATTGCTTGTACTTAAGGACGCGAGTGAGTTGCAATGTTTTTACTTCTATCTGAACTACAAATGCAGTCGATGTATTTTAAGCGGATTACTAGTATTAACATATTAATCTAACATTTATCCCACTCGGGCTACAAGAAAACGAATAAGAAGGCTCGATTTATTAGTATTTAAGTAGCCTCCGCTTTTAGTTATAAATAGCGACGATTTATTATGTTCCACAATTGAACTAAGATAAATTGTTTCAATCGACACAGTAAATATTAACGACTTCGTGGCTGAGAATCTATTAGGCATAATAATAAAAACATACTTCCTTTTTGTTGATTTAAAACTAAATTCTACATGCGACTAGTTGAGTAGAATTTCTTAGTACAACATAATTTAATTCTTATTCGTAAAGCTAATAAGGTCTACCTATATGCATTCTGTTAATATTCATCATATTTTATTATATTATGATATTCAGGAATATATTTAATCACTTCCGTAGGCCACACTAAAAACATATGAACTGTAGAACACATCCTATTAGTTATTTGTTGGAGCTTGAGAAAGCTGTCGAAGGCCTAGCAGACCTATTAATTAGGTATTTGTAATTACTACGTTTCCTTCAATAGACAGCGTTTGAGTAACCATACTTACTATCTTCCAATAGGTATGATGCTGCCGATTGGGTCAGTTAGAACTGACCGTGTGTGGGTGTCGATCGGAATGAGAGTATGGACGAACTGTTGATTGGATGAAGCCTGCAGAATCATGACGATTAGACTAAAGGAAGGATCGTTTATGATTTCCCTTAGTTTCATGAATTTTCTCGTCACATAATAATTATGACCACATAAACTATTCGAAATTAAACGCCAAGATAAAATCTTCGCTTTTATTAATTTGGTCCACATTATTGTCGATATATTCAACGTTATGGTCTCCATTGAGAATATATTTTGTGTTAATATTGCCTTCTGTAACATTTTATTGCTAATAAACTTTGTATTTATCGGAATCTTATCTGTAAAACCCTACTTGAGTAGACCGGTTTCTTTCTCAGGTATTTCGTTTTAAGCCTTAATGTTGTATGTTACTTGTAAGTAAAATCTATAGTCATTGGTTTCAAATTTTATTAAATAAAATTTATTTCATATTACGTTTGTGTTAAATTTTTCTCATAACGATTAAGGAATATAAAAAAAAGTAATAATAAAATTCATTTATTTTCAGACATCATATAATGCAAGACAATATAATGCAATAAGTTGCATAGCGGGATAAGTTTTATCCATCTTCCATAATATGTCGCAAGAAACAGATAGCTTTATTTATTAACATTCCTTATGGTTGTAACTTTGGTATGTCTGCATTTGGATTCGCATTATATTAGCATCATGGCATTACAAACTTAGAATTTAATAAAAAAATTGTTGAGCAATTAAGCTTTAAATAATTACGATGTACGTTGTAGTTTGTTTATAACCTAATAACATAATCTCAATTAACAATAGGCACGCATAAGCTTATCTTAATACAGATCTTAACATTCTCCATATTACACCTACAGAGTAGTATCCAATTAATATGCAACACAGCATTGCACATAATAATAAAGCCCATAAAATTAATTTCCCAAAACATTGTGTTCGTGAGCTGTCCGTCCCACAGGACCACTTAATTCCATTACTAATTCTCCGGACGTAGCCGCTGAATTAAAACAACCTGTGCCCTCAACCTCAGCGCCCACACCACTTTTTACTTCATCTATATGTGCAGCTCCCTCTATAAGGTTCAAAATACCTTGTTCTGGTTCTTGGTTGATTGGTCGTATTAGATATTTTTCAGGTCGTTCTCGTATCTAGATGGTCCGCGAAGTGGTTTTTTTAATCCGTAATGGCCGACCGTTTCTGATAGCAGATGATGCATGGTCAGCGGAGGTATGTGGGGCAGTGAGGGTGACGTTTGTACCTTTCACTAAATTATTTAATAGGGTCTCCAGGAAAAAGCTCCAGGAAAAATTTAACCATATTAAAAATGTATTGCTGTTAAAAATGTAAAATTACTAGAATAAAATATTAGGTCCTTACATATGAAATTAGCGTTTTTAAACGTAATATATTTATTTAATCAAAGTATATACTATATACCATTGCTATCTATGCAATTTTGCCATCTAATATTTAGTTCATTGATTCCTTTACTAAAAAAACCATTCGGACAGGAATCAATAAAATATTAAATAACTACCCCATCGGAGTTGAATTTTTTCCCTAGCAAAAAGTTATCTAAATTTCGAAAAAAATGCTAAACTGTTGGAGCAAGATCCGGAGAGTACGGTGGATGTCTTAGACATTCCAATTCGAACTCCTCTAAATTGGTAGCTGTCTGTTGTGCAGGGTGTGGTCCTAGCGTTGTACTGAAGCAGCAGTGGCCTAGAGCGAATGAACAATCTCGGCTGTTTAGCAGCTAGCTTTTCCATCATGATTTGCAGCTGCTGGCAATAGACATCTGCCGTAATCGCCTGACCAGATTTAAGAAAGATGTAGTGAACGATACCGGCACTAGTCCACCAAACGTTAACAAGTAACTTTTTTTGAGTTAATTTTCACTTGGGGAAGTAACTCGGACGTGGTTTGCGATAGATCCGCTTCCACAATAGCCTTCGATTCTTCATTTTTAACTTTGGTCTCCGGCCGTCCACGGGGCTTGTTCTACTGGTCGAAATTTCCAGAACGAAAACGTTGGAAACAAAAACGCACTCTGTTTTCTTTTGCGACACCGCCATACACATTATTATTCCTTCGAGCCGTTTCTGCAGCACTGGTGCCACGGTGAACTCGTACTCGAAAATATTACGATATTTTAAGTTTTCCATTTTGCAAACACAGTGACGAAAAATAAAACCAAAAGAGGAAATTACAAATGAATTACGGTTTTCGAAACACGAACGCATGAGTAAATAGCGGTATAAATTTAAAATTGAAATTCCTAACCAAAGAAGATATATTTGAGATCAAAATGTCTAGTACGACAAAACGCCAATTTCATATGTAAGGACCTAATATTTTCAAATAATCATAACAAATGATTAGTAGTCGAATTTAGACTAGGCGAACAGTCGAAATTCGACCATAATACATTTAATTTTCAAGCTTGAAAATTATTAGGTTTCTTTTGTCAGTCTTTTAATCAAATCAAAGAATATGTAAATGATGTCTGTAAATAATACGTAAATGGAATTATATATGGAATGAATGAAAGGTTGACAAACGTGTGACAAAATTGTGTTAAATCACAATCACATCACCTCTAAATTGACGTCAAAAACTGTTGCAAAAACCCATTTTGAATGAATAATTTGACTATTAACTATAAATTATAACCAATTTATTTCAGCAATTAACTTCCAGGTATTTATCATACTAGAAATCGTTAAGTTAATAACAATGTAACCCCCATCATCTTAGCAAAGTTATCGTATTAACGTTTATAAACGGAAATCTTAAAGATTATCGTCATTCAGTTTAATGAACACAACTAAAAAATCCGAAGATTAAGGTGTGAAGATTTTAAATTTAAGAAAACACTGCGGCTTAAGCTCATGCACACTTATCTCAACTCTGATTAAGCCATTCCCCACCATTCCCCCTAGTGACGGGTGCTTTGAATAGGAAATCCATTTGCACGATCGGCACGTGCCGGGATCACGGAATGCGTTCAGGTCGACGACTCGTAGTTTTTTTGGCAATTCTTTTTCTTGGTTTAAACTTTGATGTATGGAACTAGTAAACTCCATTAACTGGCAATATGCCACAACTTTTTATAGATACTTATGTTATTTTTTAATTTTAATTGGTCACTTGTTAATTATTATTATTAATCCTTATTAATATTATAAATGTGAAAGCGTGGATGTTTGTTACGCTTTCACGCAAAAACTACTGAACGGATTTCGATGAAATTCGGTATGGTAGTAGTTTAGACTCTGGCACTGGACTTCATTAAAACATAGGCTACTTTTTATCCCGAAAAAGTAGTGTTCCCGAGGGATACTATACTTACGCGGGCGGAGCTGCGAGCAACAGCTAGTGTTTAATAAATTGTTATCTAAATCAAATAGTATAATATCTGTCTTTTACTGTCATATGCTATTTTCCCGAAGTGCAGGTTGATTTTACATGTCTATTGGTCTAGAGTCTAGACTACCGTAAACCTCTGTGGTCCAGTGGTTTAGAGCTTAGCTCTCGACTCGGAGATTGTGGATTCGATTCCCGCATTGGAACAACGAAAATATTTGTATCCAAGTTTGGTAAGGACAATGCAGGCCGATCACCTGATTGTCTGATAAGAAAAATGATCCATGCGTCGGATGGGCATGTAAAAGGTCGGACCTGCGCCTGATCTCTCGCCAGTCGTGTCGGTTATCCGTCCCACTAGGTTTCGAGAGTAAAAGAGGAGAGAGTGCTCTTGTGTACTGCGCACACACTTGGTCACTATAAAATGACTCCTGCGTAACTGGCCTGGTTTCAATGAAACCAGCCACCGTCACCGAAATCGGTGCGGGGAGTTATTACCGTACGCTTTTTTAGGATTACGTACCCAAAGGGTAAAATCGGGCCCCTATCACTGAGACTTCGCCGTCCGTCCGTCTGTCTGTCTTCTGTCACCATGCCGTATATCCTTAACCGTGATAGCTAGGACATTTGAAAATTTCACAAATTATGTATTTATGTTGCTGCTATAACAACAAATACTAAAACAGAATAAAATACAACATACAACAAACGTGATTTTTTCCGTTTTGTACGGAATTACGTTTTCTTGCGAGAGTCCGAATCGCACTGGTTTTAATTTTTGATCATCTATTCTGACTAATTTTAATTTTTAATTCGAGTAAAATACGAAAGTATATTTTTTTGTCATCAACTTCGCTTTGCCTCCAGCATAAAAATTCTAATCTAAGTAGGTGCACAATTTCCGTATCACATTATCGAGAGGGGATCTTTATCCATCTTTTATCTCCGGATTACGTGGATTGAGATCCTAACGATTGTTCATTACAGCTGCGGAAGCTTCATCATTATTATAATTCAACATTATTTTCACACTTGTTCTTTCGAATTTGACGGTGGTGCTTGCTGTAATAATATTCAACCCTACTAGGGTCAGACTTCGGAGATTCCTTTATGCGATAGGTAGATTAAAAGGAGAGCAATTGCTGATCACTATATTTGATGTGGTGCCTTTCGCAGATGTACAGAGAGTGCTTCAAATTAACAATATAAAATGAAGACAATTATTTTGGAAAAATATTACAAATTAGGAAATAGTGCGGAGTGCAACATCACGTGCCTTGTGACTAAGCTTTACTAAATTTTGGGTTCATACATAGCTGCGAGATGAGCCTTGGGTTCATACATGGCTGCGAGATGAGCCTTGGATTCGTACATGGCTGTGACATGAGCCTAAGATACATTAATAGGTAATTAGGTACCAAATATGGGTAGGCACATACTCAATTTGTTTTGTCATTCCATAATATTTTAAGGCTGTACAGTTGCTTTATGGAACCTCGCATTGTTCCAACAATTTACTATTAACATGTATAAATCAATATCTTCATGCAGCAAGACTTCGTGCAAATACCATAAATTGTGCCATCATCTTCCTTATTTAAGGAAATTCTTTGAAAGGCTCGAGTAGCATTAAACCAAAGTGAAAACAGTTTGGTTTACCACACGTTTGGACGTTTAAATCTTATCCGTTGTACATAAACCTCCTGCAAACTGGCGCTAAAGCCTCCTCTGTCTACGAACAAAATCCTGCAACTCTCCTAAATTGGACCTCGTTGAAATACATTTTCTTTGTCTTCACAATCAAATCCTATAGGATTGATGTTGTTATTAGATGCATTTTGAACCTTAAAGAGATATTTGAAGGTTGGTTTTACATTGTCGTGTCGATATGCAAAGCAAAATGTCAGTTTGTGTAACGTACACAAGGAACTTGGTATCGTTAGAACTGTAGCGGCATGTCGTGTCGCAGACTCTTTATCAGTTTATTCCCAACCTTTTATGATGCGGATTCACCATAGAAGTATTCAATAGGGATCACATGGTTAAATAGAATTGAACTAATAAACAGATTATAATTTAATGAAATAGGTATCGAAATTACTAAAAGTAGCCTTCCGATCTATGCGACTGCGATCAGCAGAGCAGCGAATCATGTTCTCTAGCCACGCCCGCCGGTCGCGCGACACAGTTCGCGGGGAACGTATAGTCCTCCATATAAATTCATACTTAGCTGGCTTTGCGACCCTGTTTCGGTCTCGAGTCGCGGTCTCGCGTCGCGTGCATCGGAAGGCTGTCCAGCACGACATGTCCGCTATGGATGTCCAGCTTTAACTACATACAGCTAACGTTGATAAAACAAATAGATGCAGTTCATATTTTAACATTAATCTTACAAATCTCTAGTTTATAATTTACATTTACGATTTTTTCGAATCTCGCGCGTCTTCCCATCTGTGCTCGATCGCTTCGCATAAATCGTATCGTTCTCCTTGCCTGTGAATGTATTTCTGGCTGTAGCGGGTGCGGCCGCGGACATTCAGGTCGGATTTACAGGGGGCGGGACGATTTATGTCTCTACACCCGGAGTATTACGTTAATAGAACCGATCAACGCAACTTTACTTATAATATAAGATAATACACTTTACAATATTCGATTATTTCGACATGATCATTCGGACTTTAATACTTAAAACTAATTAATTGCTTAACTACATTATATTATTGTATCCTTGAAGGAAGATTCAAGTATTACTTATTCATGACGCGAATTCAAAATATGCTTTCGAATTCGCTTCATGAATAAGTAATAGTTTCAATAAGGAGCAAGAAAGCATAGAAAGATTTGAATTTGTAACTACTTATTTTTACGCATTATATGTTTTGAACAAGTCAATTATAAAAATACGGTTATTTTCGCCGGGCTAGTTTCAGACCCGGTGGCAGGCATCATGTAGACGCGTTCATAAAGTGTATAAACATACCAACTTTGAATAAATTCTTTTGGCTTTGATTTCGTAGAATGAGTAACAAACAAATTGCGAATTATGATGATGAGTGATGACATCAATACACTTCAACCATCTTAGAGCAATCTGGGCACATGTAAGTGCTATTGGACGCCTACTACCTTCTCGTACTGACAGGAGACTCTTAATAAGCTCTCACATCCTGTAATTAGCGCTCTAATAATTTGTAGTGATGATGGGACCGACAGATAAGACTACTTTTTGCACGCGGCCCCGTCCGCGTAAAAGCAGTACCTATGTCACGGGAACACACACAAAGTGTACTTTTTCGTGATAAAATCTAGCCTTTGTGTTAATCCAGAGTTTTAACTCCTACCATACCAAATTTCATTTTTGCATGAATGAGTAACAAACATCCATCCTTCCATCCATCATCACAAACTTTCACATTAATAATAGTAGTAGGATTTGTCGCAGATACAGAGTAGACCACGGGGAAGGACATAGGCTACTTTTTATCTATCTTGAACAAGTATAAATCTTTCTTTTTTCTTTATAATATTGGTATAGAAAAGTTTTTAAAATATCCCTACAATAGTTATTGATGCCATTATCTTTTTTTTTAATTCAAAGGAAGTTAGGCACTTAAGTTAATTGACGGGTTTCAAAGGCTTCAAGTACTCACTTCTATCTTATCTTCAAATAAAGATATTGTAAGTTTTATGGTATCTAATCTAATGATTACATAAAGCCGTCAGCCGGTGTTTATGGACAGCTGTAGTACATTGGAAGTGTAAGCTCCGCTCGGATTCATTTGAATATCAACGTGAACAAAGACACAATAGCGCGCTATAATACTACCAATTTTAATGTTATATAAAGGTACCGTAAATTAAAGAAATATAATGTATATTTCTTAATTTTGTCACATTTAATATTTTTGTACCTGTGGATGAAATGGGATTTGATCTAAGTATATTATTTTAAAATTAATTACAGAAACTCTATAAGGTTTAGCAGAAAATAATTTGAAAAAGATAAACTATTTAGTGTCCTATGTACCTACCACGGCGCTGAAAAAGAACATTGACCTCACACAGTCACAAAGCTGATTTCAAAACGTTTTTTTACTGAAAACTTACGTTTTTAAATCAGCTGTGTGACAATGTGAGGTCAACGACCTCAGCGCCGTAGATTCGTCTCATTACTAGATATGTCATTTTTCAACTTGTAAAGCTGTAAATCATGTGTCCAAATTTTCTGCAATTGATTTTGCAAAACGTGATTCTTATATGGAAGTGTATATATTACACAGTATACAGTGTACAGCGGTGAGTGTACACACGTACCCACAGGACACTGAAAATCGGTGTCCATTCATATGGTAAATGGTGCCGGGTGACGCTGTGATAGGTAGTGATGGGCTTGTCTTGTTAGAGGTGTATCGATATCGATACGTTTATGTTGGCGAAAAACATCCTAAGGGTGTAACATTGTTGTATTTATGCTCTGATGCTGGGACTATATGAGCCGGAATCCGGAGGGCCGTAGAATATTCTGAGCATTGAAAATAGAAGTCTGAGCTAATACAATAGAATTAAATTTTCAACTCTATTGTATTAGCGCAGAGTTGTATTTTCAGTGCTCTGAATTTTCACCGCCGTTCCGGATTCCGGAGCATATAGTCCCAGCTTAGTACAGAATCCCATTAGGTAGGTACTCTCATTTTTGTTATAAATATTTTCATATTGGTATAACATCCTGCGCATCACTATAGGTGTTGCCAGATTGAATCACGTCATGTACGGTGAAGATGGAGGTTGTGCGGCAAAATGGAATCGTCTGCAGTTCCAGAAGCTCAGCGCTTTGTTCTATTATTTTAACTGTGAAAGTTCGAGAGGATGGATGCATGGATGGATGTTTGTTACTCTTTCACGCAAAAACTACTGCACGGATTTTGATCACATTGGTTATGGTAGTAGTTTAGGGTCTGGATTAAAATATAAGCTACATTTTATACCGAAAAAGAACAGTGTTTCCGTGGGATACTGTATTTACGCAAACGTACGTTATTTTTCAAACGCTAGTTTCAAATGTATTTCCCTATTGGTAGAACACCGGCGCATCACTAACATCTATGACCGGCCCATCACTAGCGGTGTCGCCTGATTGAATCACGCCGGTGTAGTATATGTCTGGAGGTTGTGCTGCGAAATAGAATCGTCTGGAGTTCCACAAGTTCAGCGCTTTGTTTTGATCAAATTGAATTTTTCACATAATTTGAATTTACTTTGAAAAAGATTACAATAATGACTATAAGAGAAACACAGAATTTGTTTGTAATATATATCTTACTAGCTGTTTCCCGTGGCTCCGCTCGCGTAAATATACTATCGAGTATCCCGCAGGAATACTGTACTTTTCCGGGATGAAAAGTAGCATATGTTTTAACCCAGAGCCTAAACTACTACCATATCAAATTTCATCAAAATCCGTTCAACTTTCACATTTATAATGTAATAAATGTAAATAAAATTAGTAGTATACGTTAAACAAGACAATCTTGTAAATAAATAATAATCGGTTTCACGAAACCGGCTTCAAGTATTACCATGAAATTTGGTGTATTCAAGGGGTTTTTGGGGGGGATAAAACGATCTAGCTAGGTTATAAGCTATCTAATAAGCTAATAAGCTATCCCAGGGAAACTGCGCATTTTTAAGTTATGTATGTTTTTCTTTCGTCGACTAATAATTTGGACTCTATTCTGTCAGACCGATTGGCAGTTTGGTGTGCGTATGTATAAGTTTTGCTTTGTTCGGAAATTCCTAATGTAGTGGGTCGAATCCCCTTCGCATAAATATTATTTTATTATTTTTCAAATTTATCAGAACTCCATCCATCAGATAGTTTATAGTTACTACTTCTAGGCAAACCAAGCTAATAGGCTACTTGACCTTATTTTTATTTATGTCCTAGACGCTTCTTAATTGTTCCGTTACACAAAAAAAAAATACATTATTTTGAAACCTAAAAACAAACAAAAAAGCTTATTAAAAAATACGTCTTTTAAAAGCCGCCGAAATCACTATTCGCTATATTGATTGATAATATTGATTATCTGTGCTGTGACGTCATACTGGTGCTATTTGTAATCTGTGCTATAGTCCGTAGTAGCAAAATGGCGGTGTGACGTACCGTTTGAAGTTTTGATATAAATAACCTATTATGATGTCATGAACTATTTATTTACAGAAACACGTTCCGTTTCACTACTACATATGTGTTTAGTGTGTTTGTCTCGTCACATCTTTGCAGGAAGTTACTTCGAGATGTTTTCATTAGTAGAAATTAAAAAACAAAAATACATATTTTTAAATCAATTTTATTTATCAATATTATGCTTGTAATGTATGATATCGCTAAAATACGTTTTCCTAGCCAAGTACTAAAGGAAATACTCCTTCAATGTATGAAAGTCTATAATATGAATCAAGTAGTCTATTCTGTATGGTATCTTTTACTAAGAATTTATTTACTAGCATGTCTAAGTAATTTCTCCTCACACCTAATCCTCCTTATTGTCTAAACATAAGCTAGCACCCACTAAGTGACCTCACGGTGCATGCGGACTGAACCCTGTGACAGGTAGTACACGGTGCTGGTCGCAGCTGGCGAGCAGTGTGAATACACGGTGGTTTTTAGGGTTCCGTACCGAAAGGGTAAAAACGGGATTTATATTCCACTGTCCGACCGTCTGTCTGTCCATCTGAACGACTGAGTGTCTCACCAGACTGTATCTTATGAACCGTGATACTAGACATTTGAAATTTTCACAGATGTATTTCTGTTAACGGTATAACAACAAATACTAAAAACAGAACACAATACATATTTAAGTAGGGCTCCCAATTTCGATACAGCAAACGTGATTTTTTAGCTGTTTGTAAGGAACCCTTCGTGCTCGAGTCCGACTCGCACTTGGACGATTTTTTTTATTTATATGTAACGTTTTGCAAACTCAATTACAGAAGGCCAGAAACAAAATTTATTCAACATAAAATAACATGTCATCCATCGTAAATCGTAAAAAGCAAGTGAGTTAGCAACTTTTATGGTGATTCTTTCCTATTTACGCCGCGATTAAATTTGCATTTTAAAACCGTGTAATCTGTAATTTACCGCGGCTTGAGAAGCGCTTCGTCACTTATCTAAGCTTGCCCTTGTTTACATTTTTGCCTTAAAAATTTACTTTGCACTAGCGCGGCTTGTAAATCCCTACTTTACCGTTTTCGGTCTCCTTTAAAGGAACCGGCTGGTTGTTTTTTCCCGAATAAGGCGAAGCGAAAAGGAAGGGTAATGATTTTGGTAGTCTAAGTATGTATGTATATGTATGTTTGTACCACCGTAGCGTCTAAAGTGCTGGTCCGATTTTAATGAATGAGGTGTCAAGAGATGCACAATAACAGCCCGGGTAACATAAGCTATATATTTTACGTAGTGGGGTTACAGTTTTTAATAAAATTGAAGTTATGGTTTAAGCTGATCCAGGTTGTAGGTTTATAGCAACCATGGATCATTGAGCGAGTTCTACACTTCCGCTAGTTATTTTTAAAACCAACTAGCTTTGCTCGCGACTTCGTCCGCTCGGTCCTCCGTTGCACCTCCGCGGGATGAATTTAAAAAAAGGGTAATATACATGATCAATAATTAATTTGTATTTATTACTCGAATAAATTTGATAAAAATCGAGGAAGATTTTCAATTTTCACCAAACAAACTTTCACCCCTTACTTAACACCCACAGAGGATAAATGTCTATATACCCTGAAATATGTATCTAATAAAATGTATTTAAAAGCATGAATCTCAATTCTCATGGAAATCGGTGCAGATTTAAAGTTTTTCCACACAAACTTTCAACCCCTATAGAGGTAGAGTTTTTCATAATCCCTTCTTAGTGTGCGTGTACGTGTAAATTAAAACTACCGTCCAAATTTAACGTTTCTACCATAAGCGTAAGCGGCTGTGCGAGCGTCTATAGGTATGTCAGTCAGTCAGTGGGTACCTACATCTCCTCTTCTATTCTCTTTCCTATTTCTAGAACCCAATTCTCGTCATTAACTTACAATTAAATTTTACTTTTATTGAATTTATAAATTAATCGTCTTGACATGATAAACAAATTTTTGCAATTTGGACCAATCAAAACGGGTTCGACGTTAGTTTGACGTTTATGAGTATACCATTTTGCAGTTTTAACATATCGGGACTGGGTCGTAACCGAAGAGCATTAAACCAACGGCGGAACTGTATTATTGCCGAATTTAATTAGCAGAATCGACCTTCTGCAGGTCTGCTTCCAAATCTAATAAAAACTGAATTAAATTCAATTGTTAACTAAATCAGTTCGCGGGCAATAAACGTTGTCGACACAATGTATGGGCTATTAACTGACTCGAACTACCGACGCACCTGCGACACCATCGCGCTGGAGACGGGAGATTCACTTACATAATCAGTTAGGTACCTATTTCGAATGATTTTGTTATGATATCTATATTAGATACCGTGAGTTATTTCAAGTAAAGCATTACCTATGGCCACGATACTGCACTGAACTACAAACCCGGCGATGGACCTCCGAGCCTCAAGTCTCGGTATTAAATAATACTTTCATTATACTTTTATTGAATTATAAATGAATCGTCTTGATATCAAAAGTTAATTGTTGGAGTTACGACTTATTAAAACGGGTTTTGTTGTTGGTTTGACGTTAATGAGAATACCATTTTGCAGTTTTAACGTATCGGGACTGGATCGTAACTGTATTATTGCAGGATTTATTTAGCAGAATCTGGTTTTGCGCGTGTTCCTAGGCGGCGGCTGTCGCTTCCCATCAGGCGGCGTGTCTGCACCTTTGCTGATCAAATTCCGTAAAAAACTTACACTGGGCTTAGCATAGCGCCTATACAATTTCCATTCGATGACGTTACGAATACGTTTTTCGTGTTAAGCCCACACATTTCGCGTATGTTAACGTATCTTACGTATTTAAGATAGTCTAGTATTGGAGATCCCTTAAATTTTATTCCGTGTTTAGTATTAGTTGACGTAGCGGCACTAGAAATACATTATCTGTGAAAATTTCAACTGTCTAGCTATCACGGTTAAGGAGACATACAGACGGACGGACACACAGAAAGACAGAAAGTTTTTACCCTTTGGTTACGGAACCCTATAAAAGCAAATAAAACAGTGGAATAGCATTGATGACAAAGCGTTTAATTTGCGTTTGAACTTTGAAGTGTTTTTTCCGTTTTTGCCGACAGGCAGTCCGCGCGTTCCGATTCGCGATGTCAAATCGCTCGTCATGCTGCCAATTAAAATGCCCTGAGCTCCCCAAATACATTACTCCCAGCGAGGAGTTTTTGCAGCCTGTTTGTTTAGGCTCGGTGCAAACGCCACCGGTCTTTTACACAATTGTTGTTAGTTTTCAGTTTCCACGACCGGTTACACCGAGCGTTTAGGCGAATTTTTAAAACAATAATATGACAATAATTCCGCGTTTGCGCGGAGCTTAATAGCTATTATACCTACTATCTAACAAGCCACTCGACCTGGCATAAGATGAAAATCGCTTAACAGAGCCGTGGAATCTTGCGCACGCACAGATACCTTTGCAGATGTGGTTGAACTGCGTATTTATACTCATGTGTAGATTAACCATGTCTGCAGTCGATACGGTAACTTCTTTTTCAAAGAGTCCTTGTGTACCGCACCGGCCACATTTTAACAGTGTACGATGTAGCCTGTTTGCACCGAGCTTAGTTCTTTGTCGTGTTGAAGATACTGGCATTAGGTTTCGTTGCATGGTGACACTTTATATTGTTGATATTGAGTAGTAACATTACAGTGTCATATACATAGTCATTAAAATCGGACCAGTACTTTGTAGTATTATGTACGTAACTATAGCCCTTTCGGGTTAAGTTTGCAGTGCACAACATCATTGGGAAATTTGACATTTGCGCTGATGACTCACTGCAAGCTTGACGTGAATGAACTATGGTGGTAGTAAATTAAACACCTTTATGACGCAAATAGTTATGGTTTTATCTGTAACACAATATTATTATATTTTTTCTAGACGGGAACTTCTTTCTTTTCTTTCCTTCCCTTTTCTTTCTTAACTTTAACTTTCCCACGGGAAAATTATATTTTGTTCATATCTACACTAGTATACCTACAGCGCTTACCATGCGCACCCTAGAAACACCGAAGAATCGACAAAATGACAGATTGAAGAAACATTAATACTGTTTGTAGCAAAATAGTTCTTATTGTAAGGCAGCAAGGTCGATGCATCGTCGTTAAGAGAAACAAAATTTCCTTTCTTCCCGAGCACACGAGCTCACAAAATTGCCTCTTTTGACAGCTAAAGTAGAAACGTTTTCTTATTTCAATGTCAAATAGTCTTACAATAATGTCAACTACTCCACATCATGGCGGTCCAAGACAAATAGTTTCTTTACGTTCAGTCATTTACTTGAAAATTTGATCATTTTTGACAGATTTCCCGGCAGCCATTATAAAAATATGGCTATTTAGAAATTTTGACTTCTATTGACGACGTTGTTACCATGGATTAAGAAGTATTTTGCAACGAACTGTTTTGGATCTAATATTTCTTCTTTAAAATTATTTCTTCGGATTGCCATGCTAAGCCCGCTGATAGTATTATAAAGAGAAAAGATTTGATTTTTGTTTTCTTATAATATGCTCAAAAACTACTGGACGGATTTTGATGAAATTCGGCATAGACATAGAGCAGAGACTAGAGGACATATGCTACTCTTTCGCGCACGAAGTAGCAGGCTACATCTACTTAGGCTATAAACTATGACATCCTTACTAATAAAAATATTTACACAACATATTAGATACTCAATGTTGATGTTTTCTCTGATTCGTTGGAAAAGTCACTTGACAGACAAAGACAGCAACATTGAATACCGTATCCGTTGTATAAATATTTTCATTAGTATGGCCAATATTAAATAAAACTGTTTTATTATACGCGTAAGAGTGCACTAAACGAATCAGGTTACATTGTATTGCTGCGTACAGCTGAGCTAGGGTCAATATTTAGCATCACGCAACATACATAGTAAATAATATAATAATGTGCCTGATTCTCGTTTATTCTTTTGTATTTCATTTTGATTTGCGTTGTGCGATTATGAAATAAACGTATTCTATTATATTCAATGCTTACGGTATAACATATTGTACTAAACCCACTGTCACAAACACAACCGACCAATAAGTATTTCGCATCTCATTCATCTGGGCTGGGCGGCTGGGCGGCAGTCGGCGGCATGCCCGCACGCAAACCGCCCGCCCCACGTAGCGCCCTCCCGAGTGTTGTTACGAAAAGTTGTTTAATAAGTGAATTACGAAACGTTGTTACGAAAAAGTTGTCGTCGTCTTCAAAGTGAGACAAGACAAGTAGAAATATCGATTGTGCACTAGATAAATGCTTTATATTAAAAAAAAAACTTACTGAAAAAGTGATTTTGAGACTTTAAAGCAAAGATTTGTTTAAATTAGTATTCTGAAAAGTTGTTGAATTCAAATTGTTGTAACAATTTATATTACTGTGCATTTTATGTGGTAGTGATTATTTTGGCGGGAGCGTGTATGCAAAAGTTTTTGGATTTGTTTAGCTGTTGATAAGGTAAGACCGGCCTAACAGAATTATCTGAGGTACCTTCGTCAAAGTTCATGCGTTAGATTTTAAATTAATAATAATAACGCCCGAGTGGCGTTTACCAATTTTGATCAAAATTATCGTACAGTGCGACCACGTTAGTAATGGTATTCGTCAGTGTCATTTTTATACATCGTCTGTCGCAAACCTCAGAAAAACGATGATCGTCCAAACTCAGTTCAAAACCAATGCAAATGGGGAATGTGCGTAAAACAAAAATTGCCTTTTAGAAAAATACATAATAAGGCAGGGAATATTGTCCTTGCAATGGCAATAAAAAAACCGTTCAACCGTTGACGAACAACAGTCAGTACAGTCGTCACAAAAGTGAGATTAACAAGTGACGTCACGTCGCTTTTGCAATCATAGCAAAAAGATCGTCGTTTTTTAGTCCTTTTAAGTCCAGTAACTTTTTAATTTTGCAACTGATTAATACGTTTTGCATTTTTCAATCCATAATATTTATGTTGCCTTTCGGAAAGTATAAGAAGTTATCTGATTGAAAACAAATGCATTATCCCTATCTGTTTTTCTATATGACCTTGTATACTTAAAAGTAAAACATTCTGATAAAAGTTTTTAAATACCCTGTGTTTATATCTACAGTGAATATTCGTGCGGGTACATCTTACCAAGCAAACCTTTATTTCGATATATATATATATATATATATAGGATATTGGCATATTACGCATATTTTATGCAGTTTATATAATTTACCGCTTGAGCTTCCGCGTGGAACTGGTCTCCCATCATGATAGACGGTCGGCATGATTGCAGTTGATATATTGCACGCGTATAATTTACGATCCACTAATGAAGCATAACACTTGATAATTTTCTCTTATAGGTATTTAATAGTAGAGAATATTCTGCATAATCTGTGACACTACAGTGGTAAATCAGTCTATTATCTATGCCTATGTTAAGTTATAAAAACGGCAACACTCGCCACTCGAAAATTATGAGTTATATAATTATAATCATCACAATTATATCCGTAATAAATTACATGAAGGTATTTCTATTAATCTTATTTACGTCACAGATGACAGTAATAGTAGACGCCACGCTCAGTTAGTCATCCAATATCCATGTAGCCTTTGGTGTGGCGGAGTATTGGAGAGTCAATATAGGGGTATATCGTACGATCAGCCAAATCGTACATACACCGCGAAAATGAGGAGCTAAACCTACGCGAATCCGCTCCACGCTTCGTGTTCGCAGACCTTCCGCAACGTCGCGCGCGATTTGCGCAGGAAGTATGGAGCGAGCTTTATTAATCTCTTATCTATGCAAATAAATAAAAATGGAGTACATAATATCTGTTTGTAATTTAAAATAAACATCTTTTCACTTAACGCATATTATGAAAGTATATATACATATTATATACGGTACTTCAAATAAAACATATTTTTACATTTTTTGTCTGTCCGTCCGTCTGTCTGTTTGTCTGTTTGTTCCGGATTTCTGAAACGGCAGGACCGATTTCGACCGGACTTTCACTGGTAGATAGGCGATGTTATAAGGAGTAACTTTAATTTTAGGGTTCCGTTTCCATAAAAATATTTCCACGCAAACGAAGTTGCGGGCGCCAGCTAGAAATATATGTATAATGATAATCTAAAGATTAATCTTGTAGATATCTCAAGATAAATCTTGTAGATATCTTCGGCTACTGTCCAAACAATACCGCTGTAGGCGACCAGTTAAAATTTGATAATGGTCATAAATTACCATCGAAAACTTTTATCAATCATATATTATATTACAGCTTTCAACATATATGATCGATGCTAAATAATATATTTATATAATGAAAACAATTATTATGTACAATACATAATAGTTTATGTTATTATTGAGGATCGTTAATTTTTTTATGATATAAAAATTGTATTGTTTTAGTTGTAAAAAGTTATATTTTGGTTAATAAATGACCAGTTAAGGTAGTTAGCTCGTTATGTGTGAAGGTGTTAGTTACCGGTCAAACTTCTTCTGTATTTAAATTGTTTAGATTAGAATCAGCAATTTTTTATTAAAGTTCGTAAACATTTGAAGTTATTGCATCAACGAATATTAATATCTACCTTTAGCAGTTTTATTTATTAAGTAATGGGTGTTCAATAAAATTCGCATGTTTGGCACACAAAGATGATAAAACCTGGATTAACCAACGCCTACTTCCTACACCTTCTACCTACACCTACTTCCTACAGGTGATGTGTGAAAGAGTTATCGACGAATATTACCCTTATCCCTATCGAATAACCTTTAAAATTTCATAGAAATCGTTCAAGCCGCTTAGGAGGAGTTCTGTAACAAACTGTGGTTGCGACGCGAGACTTTTATGTATTAAAATATATTTTAATTTGCACGAAATCCTCAAGTATTGTTGAATATATACTACTATAGAATGTGTGGTGTGGTAGCTGGTTTGTTTCGCTAACGGATACCTCTGCTGTCTGCACTTGCTTACGGATAATACAGACCAAATATAGCAAAAACAGAGCTAAACCCTGCGCGTGCGTGCTGCCGCGTTTGCACGGTGACGCAACTCGCACGATGTAGGAGAACATTGACTTGACTGTCATAGCAAGTTGTGTATTATCTAAATAATATTAATTACTCTCTGTTTTGTTGTTGTGTCAATAGTATGAAACTTTGATTAAATTAGTTGTCAATAGTGAGAATAAACATTTTTGTCCAGTAATAATATTATTCTAAAAATACTAAATTCTTACGCCCTAACTATGAATGCTGCGAATTACTTATATTGAACATACAATAAACTTAGTAACCTTATTAATATAATATCATCTATCACGTTTCAAAACTATAAATACTAGAAAAGTAACGTTCAATACAGGGTGCCTAGCAGGAACATTTGACAGCGGCGTAAACGTAACGTTATCGAATGAAATTTGTATGGGCGCTGTCATGATTATGACAGATTTTCACATTATGCTAAAAAGTTAACACTTAATATATTTTCTACCTACAGAATTATTTTCAAAGAAATAGAAAACCTAACTATCGTCTACAAGTACCAATCTCTTTACTAATTTATTAACCGGTTGGGATTATTTGAGCCGAATTACGTCCTTGGATTTTTTATTCGTTCGGTGCGTAATTCTTGCTTTTCTACAAGTTATTTTCTTTTGCTATCGATTTCTTGTGTTTACTTTGTCTTATGCTATTTGTACCTCAATTCACTGTCCCGTGTAAACGTGCGGCAACACGTGTGCCGGAAGCGATGTAATTGCGTCAAGCGCGCCGCGGAGCTCGGTGCCCGGCTGCCCCAGGGCAATCTATTTGCACCGCTGCCTGCCGTTTAATGTAAAAAATATGATTGTTTTACACGCAATAGGAGTTAGTATACTACTAGATGATGAGAAGAAAACATGACATGTAAAATAAACTTCATTCATCGTTTAGAATCCAAAAATACACTCATCGTGCCTAAAGCATATTACTTTAAAAAAGGGTAGAAAAATTAAAATTTGTTCACCTAGCGCCATCTGTGTTGATCCATAATTTAGAAAATTATTTTGATATTTAAGAAGTATTAGAAGCTTCCGTTGGCGTATCGTTTGCGTGATATCAAAAATCGTGTCGTTACGTATATCTTAATGTGTAATGAATAAAGTTAAATTTTGAATAGCTATGTTAAAAATGCAGCGCCACGTCGCGTTTCGTCTCATTTTGGTGTGAACTGACCCTAAGAGCGCTTTCTCATTATGCAATACGATATCGGATATCGCACCGATAAGTTACGAAGAGAGAGAGACAGCCACTCGAAGCGTAACGTTTCGGTGTGAATTGACTCTTAAACAGCTTCCATTACCACCTCAAACTAACGTCGTGGTCAAAAGACACTTAATCATGACGCCAAAGAAAGATATTATTATGACGCTTCAGACGTCTCCATTACCAGCTATAATCATATCGCCTGATTTATGTGTACAAGCTGCCCTAGATCGGCACGCCATAAATCAAGATGGCGGCACTGTCGCAGTTCGCGCCAGTTTCGGCGTCGGTGCTGTCTACAATCACTGAAACATTGATAACTAATCAGTAAACAATGGAAACTGCATTAGTTCAGTCTCGTAACTGGACGTATAAGGTGTGGCTTAGGACATACGACATCGAGCATTAGATCCCGACTACTTAATGCCCTTACTGTACTATACTCATAAAGTTATATACGAAAATCTAACCTAACGTTGTAGGAATACTATACCACAGTGTAGAAAACATAATATATACTTACGTATAGGTGAACATAGTTATGTTGGCACGTCTACACATAGGTAGAGAAAGAGAATATAGAGAGATAAAAAAGAGAGATCAATCTTTCCACTTTATAATATTAGTAGGTACCTATATAAGAAACTTACAAAACATTCATGATTGACAAAATAGCATTGATAATAACAATAATGAAAAGTTCCTCCTGCATTTCTCCTTGCACCCTCGTCCAACACCCTAAAAATATTATTCAGAAATCGTGAAAAATGTAAATATACTTTTTCCGGCATTTTCATTGTGATTTCCATGCAAATGTTAACGTTCACACAGACCCTCAACAAAACTAGCCTTATATCAATTACCTCCGAAACTTTTACCCCCGACTCCAAACCTTCTACCCCAAAACTTCAAACTTTTTACCCCCCCTTCCCCCGGGCTGCAAGCGCGGACGAAATGGGGGCAGTGATTGTATTAAGATAGTGAGGTTTTTGAGTTTTATTGTGACGCGCGCCATATTTTCATCTCCCGCGGGGATATGACGGAAATAAATAGCTCCATAGATCGAAAAGGTTTTAGACAAGATGGTTACCAACAAAACTCATTGCCATAGACATGGCAACGAGTTGTTTCGAGTCTGCTGTTTTATGTTAATTAATTAAAATGAGATAAAAAGATCAAATATTTTTTAAATGTAAATTTCATGACCAGTAATTCATTTAAAGTTTAAGTATGCGGCATACTGTCCTATATTATAGATATATATTATTTTTGCGAAACGAGTGTGTAATATGTTTTTTTTTGTTTATATTCACCTAACTTACATTATGTCTAAATAATAATTAATTAATATGAAACGAAAAACATATTTCTTTGCTTGTCTATTTAAAACATAACTCTATAGCTTATTCTTCTGGCGGTCGTGTTAAAATTCGATAACCAAATTCTACTGAACGACAAATTGAAAGGATATCATTTGGCGGGAAAATATATTGAATGTTTTCGCGGTGACTGTTCTGGTATGTCAGGGAAAATCTATGTTTAGCGAGTTATTCTGACCGGCAGAAAATTCAATCAAACAAACATTTATATCATTATTCATTTATTTACAAGAGGAGAATGAAATCAATTGTTCTATTACACTTATCTAATTATATATTATAATTTATACTAATAAGTTTTACGAGTACTGTGTGAACGGAGAAGTATGAAATTTGGCTACAATTTACAAATAAATAATGCTTAGAAACAGATTAAATTAATAAAAATAACAACAACACACACTACCTCAGATAATTCTTGTAACTGTTTGATTCGATATTGTGACACGTGTACGTTTGTCTGTCTGTCACTGTCGTGGGAAGCTAAAGTTTCAACTTAATAAATTATAGTTTAAAAAAACTAAAAAAACACGCTTTTATAGAAAATCTAACTAAAAAATAAAAAATAAAATTTAATAAATTTGGATTAAGAATAGTATGTTTACTATTGTAAAAAAGCGTGGGGTGCAGTGTCTTCACCTGTACGTTTGTTTGTATGTAACCGACTCCAGTGGATTTGATTTTGATCCACTTCAAACGGTCAGATTTTGTTTAAAGTGATTTTTAAGATATTATCAAAGTGAAGATCCTTCTCATATCTGCCAATAAAATGTTTATAACTATTGACACTATGCACCCCACGCTTTTTTGCAATAATAAACATTTATTTTTCATTGACACTATTCTTAATCCAAATTTATTAAATTTTATTTTTTATTTTTTAGTTAGATTTTCTATAAAAGCGTGTTTTTTTTTGTTTTTATAAACTATAATTTATTTTTTGCTTTTTAGTACGATTTGCCAAAGAGTAAGCCTGGAACTGCACGCATGCGTATTTCGCGCACTAGTTCTATCTCTCTTACTCTTGAATGCAAAGGATGCGGAAAGAAATTGATGAATCCTGGCGAATTTAATCAGGATAATCGGATATTTTAATCGAATTATTGCATTGTCATCGGTCTTTGACAGGTGTGCAAAATTTGAATTAAATCTGATCGTTCAAAGTAGGACAAAATCGAGCCCAAAGGAGTCGGTTACAAACAAACAAACAAGCAAGCAAGCAAGCAAATATACAGGTGATACTAATAAAAGCGTTACAAAAATGAAATTTAGCCACAGGGTGACCTCCACTTGTTTAATTACGCTTAAATCTTTGGTCATTTTCATATGACTTAATATGTAACATACTTATTTTCACAGTATTAAGAATTTTATCATAGTTTACAACAACGGCATGCGCACTCTCTTGATGTTTTGTATATATGTTATGGACCAAGTGATAAATGGGTGATAGTAACTATTCAATTAATTTAATTGCACGGGCATTATACATAATGTCCATCGGATCAGGGGCAGAGTAATAAATAAACCAGCCAAGTGCGTGTCAAGCCACGATTAGAATAGGGTTTCTTAGTCAACTTATTATTTCGTTATTTTTGTATGCAGTTTTCCAAGTAAGCGCATTTAACTAGTTAGATCTGATATTATATTGTGATAAATATTGAAGTTTATGTCATAATCTATGTTGTGTCCGATATAGCTAGCTATCAGTAGCGACGTATTTTTTTTATGAAATGAACCAGGAAACGAGCAGATGGATCGCTGATGGTAAGCGATACCCCCGCCCATGGACACTCGCCAGTAACACCAGTTATACTTGTAACTCCTCTGGTGTTGCGACTTGCGTTCCCGGTCCTTAAATTCCCCAACCACCCTTGGCCCCCGTGTGCATATACCGCGATTCACGCCGGCTTCACGTTTAACTAAGGTACAACAACTACGGCACTACAGTTCGAAACTTCGTAACTCACAACATTGACCGATAGATCATGAATACCTAATTAATCTTATTTACGGACACGATAATATTTTGTCCGAGGAACTAAATTTCTTACGATAGACCCTATTAAAATAAGTCCTGCAACGGATCTTATATCTACAGACAAGGGCTTCCCTGTGATGGAGAACCAGCCTTCGCTACTGCTAGCCATTATCCATAATGTCCGGGACATTATAAATAATGCTCTCATTAATCACTTGTTCCATAGCATATGCGCGGATAACGTTAATCGCTGGTAAGCCAGCAACCTATACATGTTGGGCCAGCGTTGCCGAACGATGGCCAACGTCAACGTGTAGACAGCCGATGTGTCTTGCCCTGTCATCGCTCGGTGCACGGTAAACATAGAACAGTAGGACATCTAAGGCCGCCTGGCGAGTTATTTGCCTACTCTCGCGTTGGCGCAAGGACTGTCAGTAGTTACATCATATTTTTGGTTAAATATTTTTATTTCAGCACTTGGTTTTTTTATTTATATAATATAATAAAATACTTAACAATTCATAAATGGGGCACTAATTAATAAAATGGTTATGAAATTTTTAAATTGCATATATTAAAAAAAATAAAATCTTCATATCGAAATATTCACCTCGTTTCTGCATATCCGAAACGCCTTATTGTTAGCAGATGAAGATAAGTGAATTCTTATTTCTTAAAGAGCTTATAATAGCGCCTATACATGTTGGCCCAGCGTTGCCGAGTGATGGACAGCATCAACGTGTAGACACCCGATTTGCCTTGCCTTGTCATCGGTGTCACTCACCTAGTTTTTTTTTTTTTTTTGTTCCCCCAACCGTAAGCCGGGACAATTGTTTTCTTTGTTTTAATTTCAGCTTGTATATTTTAATTACTCCTAATACAATATTTTTAATTCTAATATGTTTACATTATTTCTATTCTGCTTACATTTATTTTCTTCACTAATCGATTTACAGTTCTCTTTCTATCATAATTTACATTTCTCTTTTATATTTCTTGCCATTATTTTCTATTACATTTCTTATTCATTCTATTTTTACATTACCTCACATTACATTCATTATTGACGTATTCTGTTTTGGGCTATTCTTTATTTATTTATATTACATATTTTACTATTACATTATTATCTATCTTAATTTTTACTTGCATATATTCATATAATTTCTTTTGCTCATATAAAATTTCACTTTTACCCTTACATTTCTGTTTTTAGTTAATATCATGTTTAGCTGTTACATTAATTTCCCAGCCGTCATATTTTACATTTCTCTTTTATACTTATTTACATTATTTTCATCTATAGATTTACATCCTTGGTATTTTACATTTTCTTATTTATTTCTATTTTGACATTAGATTATTCTTTCTATCATATTTTACATTTCTCTTTTATACTTATTGACATTATTTTCTATTACATTTATTTATTTATTTCTATTTTTACATTACTTCACATTACATTCATTATTGGCAATTTCTATTCACTTCAATTAATTTCAATTTCACTTTATCCTTACATTTCTGTTTTAATTTATATCATGTTTAGCTGTTATATTTATTTTTCTAGCTTCGCTCACCTAGTTGGCCGAGTGAAGCCCAGCGCAAACTTGTGTAGAGCTTATAATAGCGGCTATACATGTTGGCCCAGCGTTGCCGAGTGATGGACAGCATCAACGTGTAGACAGTCGATTTGCCTTACCTTGTCATCGGTGTCGCTCACCTATTTGGCCGAGTGAAGCCCAGAGCCAACACGTGTGGAGCGCATTTGCCGCAACTTGTCTTCGCTCGACAAAACACTCGTCTACATTGGCCGCCTGGATTGGCATTCAAGGAACTTGTGCAACGTGAAAATATAATAAGTTGCCTTTTTTATAAAACTAGGGGACAAACAAGCAAACGGTTTACCGTCGCTCAAGGAGTTGCAAGTGCGTTGCCGGCCTTGTTGTTCTTTTGCCGGAGCTCGCATTCAAATGATTTTTCTTCAAACGCAAACTTATTTTTTATATATTTTCATACAGGTTATCAGATAACACTTATAGAATTGTCCTACATAATGCGGTATGCAACCGGTCCGGATACTAGCCCGGCGAGAAGAACCGAAGAGAACTTTTACTAAAATAAAAAGATGGGAAAATTGTTCTTGCAAAAAAAAAAAATCAATTACTAACTCGATCTAATAACAAAAGCCCCCGGATCTATATTTCACGGTTCTACCAAACATTGTGTATAGACGCGCAACCGAGTCAGCCTCTACGGGTATTGGTTTTACTTATACGGAACCCTAGAAATACCGATATCTATATATGACTGAGCAAATTGATACCATTGTAGTAATTAGATCGATATTACGTTGGTTAATAAACAATTACGTGGTAGATACTGCGTATGATAGTGCGAATACCCGCGGGTAATTATAATATTGACTTTTTTGGGTAGTTACTTTACAGTTTAGATGTAAAAATGCAAATACTATTAAAATAGTTTTTAAAAGTGTATAAAAAGTTATACCTATATTACTATTATGAACATAAAGGACCATGCAAAAAACTGTATGGGTGATCCCACCCCGCAACAGATTTTAAACCTATCATAGATATTAGCTCTTGCTATTACTATACATTGGAATTTTATTTTTATTGTTGTATATTAGCGACCTGACCGACCGACTGAAAATCTTTACACAGTATAAAATGAAGTCACTCAGTTGTTCGACAAGATCTTTTAAACTAAACAACGGATTTTAATGCAGTTTCCAGCAATGGATAGAGTGATCCAAGAGGAAGCTTTATATGTATAATACAACGCACCCGTGCGAAGCTGTATTATACATTATATGTATAATACATGATGTGTAAGTGTGAGTGGTTCGCTAATATAAACAATAAAAATTAAATTCCAATGACTGTCGAAACCCTGAAACAGGAGTTCTTGAGGTGGATATCGCCATACTAAATAATAATCAGCGTGGCAAGAGCTATTAACAGAGATAGGTTTGAAACCTGCCGGTTGGGGGGGACGATTTTTGGTCATTTCCACCACGAACCAACAGATCATTTTTTAAATAAGACGTTAAATTGTTTAATGATATTGCATTGAGCTCTCAAAGGCGCTGAGGTCACTAACCTCACACAAACAGGTGATTTAAAGTGGAAGCAAAGACTGTGCCTGAAAAACTTCAATACAATCAGCTGTGTGAGGTCAATGACATTAACAGCCTCATAAACAAAAAAATATTAAATAAAATTACATTACGCTGTTTAGTAATGGAATTTTATTACATTTTTAAATTCCTTCCATTCCTTAAGGTTGTCCATATACCATTACTTGAGAGAAAATATAGGTTTTTTTTTTTACTTTTAATCCTCATTAATTTTCTCTCCCATTCAAGTCCTTTCATTTGACACATTATGTGAGATAGTGCTGTGCTACAAACGTAGCGCTCCATACAAAAATGCCTTGTTCTTTGATCAAATTAATGTGTCATTTTATTGCACGGTAAGTTCCGTGAACTTGGTAGCATTATAGCGTAATCGTGTCGCTTTGTTCACGCTTATATTAAATTGAATCTGAATGTAACGTAGTCAGGTTCTGGGTATGAGGACTGTGCTGCACCCAATCCGTTCCTAGTTAAATTTAACCGTAGTGCGTTCACCTGAAGTCAAATAGCCGTTATAAATAAGCTGGCCGTTTGCGCAGGCGCGTAGATTTATTAGCCAATGATCGGCGGACTTTCTTATGGTATGGTAGAAAGTTTGAAGATACTTGTACTTTGCAGTGTGTACTATCTTCATGTACCTAACTATACTTAGCAGTAGCGAGGCGTGTATACAACTCGCCATACAACAGATTATCGGCTTCCCTTATGAATATTACTTATCTATAATATATAATAAGCTAATGGTTAAAGTAATAAAATACTATTCGGGCCGCTTCGGGCTTACCATTCCTCGGAAGTTCGGAACTCACGCTTCGCCACTGCTACCTGGTTTTTTCATATATTCCAATTTCAAAGAAATCAAATACTGTATGTACATCGCCTGAGGAAGGAAGGAAAATTCTCCATCCGACATTAAGTCCGTGGAGGAAGAACGAAATATATTAGTATCGAGAACGATAATGAAAAAGACAGGTATATGTTTCAATATGAAACATATACCTGTCTTTCTCGTCGGGATATCAGATATCGAATCGGATAATTTAAAAATGGTCCGACGCTTAAGTTAGCCTCCTGTTTTATGCGAACGCGACGCGAGATCGCAATCCGCGACCACAATCAGCAAACCAGCGAATCAGGTTCTCTGGCCGTGCTCACCGGTCGCGCGACGCGGATCGCGGGGACTGTTTAGTACTCTATACTTTAGTTTAGTAGTATTACCATGTAGTAGCTCCCCACACCGATTTCGATGACGGTGGCCGGTTTGATTGAAACCAGGCCAGTTACGCAGGAGTAATTTTTATAGTGCCCAAGTGTGTGCGTAGTACACAAGAGCATTCTCTCCTCATTTACTCTCGAAACCTTAGTGGGACTGATAACCGACACGACAGGCGAGAGATCAGGCGCAGGACGGACTTTTTACATGGCCATCCGACGCATGGATCATCTTTCTTGTCGGACGATCAGGTGATCAATCAGCCTGCATTGTCCTAACCAAACTTGGAAACAACATGTTTTTGTCGTCGAACTCACAACCTCGTCGAGTCGAGAGCCAAGCTCTAGAGTCTAGGCCACTGGACCATGGAGGCTGTGCTTCATATAAATTCATACTAAACAGTGGTTCCGCGACTCTATTTCGGTCTCGGGTAGCGGTCGCGCGTCGCATGGATCAGAATGCTTCCTTTAGAAGCTAGAATGAAAGAACTTGCAATTAAGAAACCATTTATTTGCAATAACTACAATTTTTATAACAAAACTATAAATCGACTACGTAAATGATATAGCCTATGTCATCCGGGCTACTATTACGTAAATTATATAGCCTATGTTATCCGGGCTACTATTACGTAAATTATATATAGCCTATGTTATCCGGGCTACTATTACGAATCTATTGACACCTCATTCATTAAAATCTGATCAGTATATTTTAGAATCTGATCAGATTCAAACATACATAAATACATAGACTGCAAAAATCATTACGGGACGGTAATGATTTTTGGCTTCGCCGTAGTTGGGTAAAAATAAAGATAATAATAGGAGTGATTGCCGTATGCCTGGCAGATGGAACTGTCCTCCGTGTCTGTTTCCTCTTGTAGATTCGGGTTACGATTTACGCAAATTACTTTGCCACATCAGAGTTCAGACGAGACCCGCCATGTTGTTCGTGTGATAAAAACTGGCCAAGTGCGAGTCGGACACGCGCACGAAGGGTTCCGTACCATTATCCATACAACTATTAGCTCTAAGTAATATCGAGGAGAAAGGAAAACATCAAGGTTTTTTGTATGGCAGCCTCCTTTAATATTTATTTTATTCTGTTTTTAGTATTTGTTGTTAAAGCGGCGACATATATACATCATACTTGAAAATTTCATGACACACAGCCTGGTGACAGACAGGCGGACAGAGGGACGGGACGGACAGCGAAGTCTCAGTTGTAGGGTCCCGTTTTTACCCTTCGGGTATGGAACCTTAAGAAAACATTCAGACGAATTCAGAAATTACGAAGTCGGCTGCCAAGCTCGTCACATAAATACTTGTGCCATCTGGTGTCACGGGCTACGGTTATCAACAAGCGGCGATGAACACTTTTACCATTTTTAACCCCCGAGGAAAACAGAGGCGTGTTATAAGTTTGACGGATCTGTCAATCTGTGTGTCTGTCCGTGGCATCGTAGCTTCCAAATGTATGGACAGATTTTGATCTAGTTTTTTTTATCTCAGTTGCGTCCATCCCAAAAAGTCAACACTGACAGTAAACTTTTTGTTTCAGGTAAGCGGCTGGTTGGAAATTTTCGTCAGTAATGAATTTCCACCTCCTCTCTAAATCCCCCTCCCTTTCCCCTTCCCCTTAACCCCCTCGGCCATCGGATAATGTACGCGCGAGCACGGCCGAACGACAGCGAGAAACTCGTCCACTCAAGCGTATGTACGCTCGCGCAGTAAGGTAAGAATTTATTGCGTGTCGAATATAATGTTAATGTTTTGTTTTGATGGAAAATTAATTATGAGCGTTTCAAAGCCGTCCTTGTTATTAATTTTTCACGGGATGGGAGTCGTTGTGAATTTTACAGCTGCAACACATGTACGGATTTGGTCGGCAGACCAAATTGACACCTCGACACGATTTTCAATAGACAAAAAACCCCGAATATTAAATGCGGTTAAAAGATACATGGAGTTAGTTTTTGACCCAAAGGCCGAAAGTTTTTTTAAAACAATATTCAATTCTTCAACATGAGTAACAATATAATACTTACATAGACAGTTAGGAGTTATGTCAGTAATAGGGTTACGTAGCGAATTTTACTGACGACTGTACTACATATCGATGCAATACGTCGATATCATGAAGTTATAAGTTGCCTGTTGGAGTTTTTGTGAGGGGAGTTTCATGAATATGTATGGCGCCTGGCGACATTCCTGTGTTATGTCGAGGCGCTTGTGTTGCTGGGGTCTTGTGCTTCTGTGTGATGGAGATGGGCTACTGTGCCTTTGAGTAAATGCCTTAAAATTAACACGAATAAATACCTTGGTTGAAAAAAAGTTTACGTGTAAAATCTCAGTAAATTCTTTAGAGACGGAGTTCTAGAAACTATTAAATGATAAATATTTTATCAAACGTAACCTTACTAAACTTTGCTAAACTTTGATTGATTTGACTAATAGTGTGGCCCAAACCAATGATTTCATAACTACGGATGGGCTATGGAGTTACGACATAATAAAATATTCATACAAGAAAAAGCTACGCCATCTTGATTTCAGAAAACTTTGTCATTTTTAAGCGTACTGACTAAACTGCGGAAAGCAAATGTCAAAATATCAAACCTCCACTGCCCCAAATGACCCCAAAAGTAGAGCAGTTTAAGTGTGGACACTTTTTCCCTTTATAATCCTCGTCTATAATATATATGTATATATATATATATATATATATATATGCATATAGGTCGATGGACCCTACTATTATAGACACACTCTTTACACGGTACTTTAAAAAATCGATAATTAATTATCAGAACAATCATGAACGTGCAACCCCCGAAAACTCCCAGTTGAGTGAGGAGTCCCCGGGAGTTCCGAAAAGTCCCGATAATGCGAAGCTCCTCGGGAGTATACGGGCCTCCCAATCCTATGAGCAGTTCTCGGGAGTTTGTGGAGCTCCCCGTTTTGCGGGGAGCCCTCAGTTGCCGCGAGCGTGTGCGGGGTTTGATCAAATTATTGACACACGCCACGCAATTCGGCGATATTGTTATCTTAAGTGCGGCTTTTAAAATGATCACTTTTTCAAGTGTAAGGTCTCTTGTGTACAAAATAAGGGAAGTTTTTTCACTATATCCCTTGACTAAATTATATGTTTTCATATTTTAATTTATAATTGTCAATTACAGGTAGCTGGATATCGTATTAACAACTTTATACGAATACATTATGACAGCGGTCAACCTGCTCATGAATTGGACTCCCTGGTAGCACATAAACCAAACAATTGTCAGTTAATATTTTTTTCAACAAGTAATATTTACAAACTTTGTCAATATTAATTATGCAAATTTCCTTTATTTCAATAAATAAATATAAATGTAAAGTTTGGATTTAAAACGCAAAAAAAAAAAAAAAATTGAAATAAATGCATGGCACAGAACATACAGAACTGTGAGTCTGTGACAGAACCCTCCACCTTTCGACAACTTGCGCCTGTCCGCGTGTCTCTTTTGTGTACAGACGCATACAATTGGGTACTGACGGGTACAAAATATAGACACATTTGTGTACAGTCGAATGCGGCCGCATGAAATTAGGTACAGACGGGTACAGTCGTGTACTATCGCGTACAGAGCACAGACGCATTTGTGTACAGTCGCGAACAGTTGCAAGGTCAGGCGGCAGTCGCGTGCATGAATGAACGGGGGGCGCCAGCCACGGGGTTGTTGTAGTGCGAACCAACGCGTCTTGATACTTGATGCGATGTAGGTATTTAGTTCATTTTTTGTCTGACGTATTTTATACTATACAAGTGGTTAAATACAATATGCCACGTGAACACTGTATTTTTTCTTGATAAAAATTATCCCTTGTTTAATCCAGAGCTTAAATTACCACCATACGAAGTATCATCGGAATCCGTTCAGTAGTTTTTGTATGAAAGAGTAACAAACATCAATCCATCCATCCCTCCATCCTCACAAACTTTCACATTTCTAATAGTAGTCGGATTCGCTTTAAGAATGCAGTGCTGCAATTGTAATGTGAACACGGGTTATCGTCACTGGTCTATTTTGACATTAGCGCCGATGACCTACTGCATTCTTAACGCAAATTTATGGAAAAGTTGACTTGTCTTTGTAAGCCTTTTAAATATAAAAATATTATATTTACGATTTATAGTTTTAGCAGTCCTTCAACTTTCGATAAAAAAAATTCCGAAATGTAAGTCTCCTCGGAGCTATTTTGATTATTATTAAAGCAGTTAATTAGTTTGTCCCATTATCTATCAAGTTTGTTTATCGAAGATCCATCCATCTGGCTTGCGATAAATTATAATAAAACCCGCCATTCTCGACAATCAATAAATAATAATGAATTACCTAACTAAAAACATTCCAAAAGATAACTATGCTAATTCGCATAAAATCACCATTAATAATATATAAATGAGGAATTATTGGCTTACCTTACACAGGGTTTTTTAATTAAATATTTTAGACAAGGTCAGCGGAACAAGTATCAAGACGGGTTGTGTTCGCGCGGCACGGGACACCCCATGCTTGCTGGAAGGTTAGGTTAGTTCGGTACAAGTCCGCGCCGCGGCGCCACCTATGCGCTAAACACGAATAAAACGCGTGTTTTTTTTTCAATAAAATAATTATTAAAAAGTGTAATGTGTGCCCAAATATTATGTGATACGTGATTTTGGTATGTGTGCAGTGAATCTGTGTTAAAGTTTAATATTATTATGGTCAAAACAAAGTGTATTTTCGTAACAATATTACGTACCTACTCTTTATTTACATTTGTAACTGATTATCGAACTTGGATATTCAAAATTGTATTTTTACACAAATATGTAGACAAATTATATATTCTCGTCTAATTCTAGATAATTCTAGGGTTCTATCTGAATACACGTTGTAATTGACAGATGTGTGGGGCGGGATGCAGCGGTGTTTACAAACACTGTTGCATCGATTTCGCATAAACGCCCTCGCCTTAGCTGGGGCGGGCGGGGCGGACATTATTATTATTTCGGTGCATTGGATAGATTAGTTTGTAGTGTGTTTGTGAGAGTGTCTGTGTGTTACTTGAAAGTTGAAACATACTTTAAAATACTGTCAAAATGTTTAAAGAATGTCACAGACAGCGAAGATACTATAATATTTTATCTTATAATGCTTGGATATGTTTCATATTATAGTAGGTACCTCCGTAATATGAAACATATTGTAGTATCTTCGCCGTCTGTGACGCCCTTAAATGTTTACTTACCTAATATTAGACCGTTCACTGGTAATGCGCTGGTAACTAGAATCGAGTTGCCTGTGACCACAATTCTGATAAAATTGTAAACGGTTTGCCATTCACGTTACTATTTAATATTAAAGGACGCTGTTGTACTAAAATGTAATAATTTCTATTCAAAAATTGAAATTATTGGAATATTATTAGAACTAATAGTATTTTCCCGCGTCTCCATGTGCGCACCTTTAGCAGACGGGACGGCGCGGCGCCTTAGGCCTTGCCGGTGACTCACGCTGCAGACACATTGCTATTCCGAACCGACAGGCGTCTATATTTTATTCACACGCTCTTATTACCTGAGGCGTTAGGTCGGAAATAGAATTCGGTTACGACGGGGTTTTCATAGAAGATATTGTGAAGTCTTATTGTTTTGGACGTAAGGTCGAAAATATTATTCACTTTCAACGGGGATTCCCGAAAGGTCTTATGATGACAGACATAAGGTCTAAAACTCTATTGGTATCAGGATTTCCCGATTTGATTTTCTCTGACAGTTTGAGTGAAATAACGTTATGAAATGTTTAACTGAAATTGAAAAATTGAGTTTCATTTTGTTGTGTCTACCGTCAAAATTTTGTTATCCTTAATTTGTCTATATATTATAAAACATTTTCACTATTATAGCTTTTGCCCGGAGTTCCGCCCGTATGGAATAGTGTTCATAGGAAAAAATATTTTATTTGTTATTCTGATGTGTGAACCATATTACCGTTAAGTTCAGCCCTTTTGGCGTCAAAGACAGTCAAACATACACACATAAATGATCTTACCCCACGGGAAACTGTACTTTTTCGGGATAAAAAGTAGCCTATGTGTCAAAACAGAACATACACTACTACCATACCAAATTTCATCAAAATCTGTTCAGTAGTTTTTGTGTGAGAGTCACAAACATAAATCCATCCATACAAACATTCCCATTTTTAATAGTAGTGGGATAGGATAGTCTCTCGAACCTGCGCTTCAAAGCCATCATCATCATGTATTTAGTATTTAGTATTTATGAATATATAAAATCGTACTCTATTAATCATCACAATACAATCTTTGTAATTAATCTAATCGATGATCGATATTCAATTTTAATGAACCCGCCTATCGACCATCTTAATAGAATAGCAATGGTTATAGGAGATATAATTGTGAATACACAGACATAAATCAGTAGGGGGAGGGGCTTTAGGGATTACATTGCAGGGCTGGGTACAGTAGCCCACGGCAGTACTGTATTTTTTGGGATATAAAAGTAGCCTATGTGTTAATCCAGAGCTTAAACTATTACCATGCCTAATGTCATTAAAATCAGTTTTGTAGTTTTTGTGTGAAAGAGTAACAAACATTCATAGATCCATCCTCACAAACTGTCACATTTATAATAGCAGTAGGATTGCATGATATGTATGTATCAGCTAGCTATATCAAATTACTATTAATCAAAGATTACAATTATAAGAGACTTATAAGAGGCCTTTGAGTTAATTCACTTCCTGGTTTTCATGGGACTGGGTCATATTCTCTATATATTATAAAATTACATTTAATTATAATATTTTCTAAGTCTTTGTGTAATATTCTAGGGTTTAAAAGTCGTTAAAAATGATGGTGTTCCGCAAGGTTCAATTCTTTGCTCCCTATTATTTTTGGTGTACGTATTATTAGCATCACTATCGATTTTTTAATTATTATTGTCCCCAAACATCAGCTCTTCTTTGTTTCAAACAACAATCTAGAAAACTACCGCTTTCACTATTTGAATGCTCCCTTAATCGCTAACATTTTCAGTGCCACTATCAAACAGTTCATTTACCGTAAGAGCTATTCATTTAACCCCAACTTATGATGTGTTGCTCAGACCCAGTTGGAGGGTGAGGTGTGCTCATTATATGGTTTTGTTTTGAGTAGGCATACTATTGTGAGTGTGTGGTCTTTTGAGATAGTTAGTAGAATTTTTATTTTTTAAATATAACGTTTTATTAAGTGTTACGTTAGTAATATTGATTATATTATTCGCCTGTACCTTTGTGTGTAACCAAATCTTGCGAGTTAAATTTGACCCACTACACGTTTACGATTGAGCTGAAATTTTGCACGCATATGTATATCGCGTGACATTGCAATATTAAAATGACATGGACCTAATCTGATGATGGAGCTGCAAGGTTGTCATAGGAACTCAGTAATAAAACGATGCTACTCCATCGAGTTTGGGCTTGCATGCTTACCTAGTCTTTATGAGTACTTTGTCTAGATGGTATTCAGGGTCTTATGATAAAGCTGGAAGGTGGTCATAGGAACTCGGTTATGAAAAGCTTGTTTTAAAAAAAGTTTTTTTAAATTATGCTGTCTTCCAATAATTATGTAGAGATCTTATTTACCTGTATTAGACAATTCCTGTGTATTCCTTTCTTTTCTGTGTATTTAGTGGTATCCTTGCCTGCATATTCTATATTACGGATTTTCTGTCTGTTTTCATCATAAGAATCATAATCATGACCGACCATCTCCACTGCTGGAATTCGGGCCCTACCTCAATGTTAGGAATCTATTTAATCTTCTCTAAATTTCTAAAACCACTTTAGTAAATATAATTTCTAGTAACATTAACTCGACAGCACCCTCTAGTCGTATGGGTGCAGCTCAGCAGGGACTAAGATTTATTGCCCAATACAGAATACCTTCGAACTAGCCCTTTGATTATTACACATTCTATCCCTCTCTTCAATAGAGAATAAGACAGAGACAAGAATAATGCACACAATCCTTAATCAGGAGTATAGATAGGGGACTATGCCAGGGTATTAAGTATTGATGCTTGCAAAATTAATATTATAGTTTTTATCACCGAACAATAAGGTCTATTATAGCAAAATTCCTGCTTTTATATTCAGTTTTAATAAAATATAATTTTTATTGTCAAGGTGTAAGGTATGTTTTGGATCGGCAATGTGTGTGAGATCAGTCAGCTGTGCAGTTTGGAGGTGATGTATTGAAGTTGGTAAATTTAATAAATGTGATAAGATTTGAGAGATGAGTGCTGAAACTCTAAGGCTGAACGCCGCGGCGTCTACGATTTGATTTATTAACGTAGTTTATAACCGTTACCATTCCCATCAATTTGACGTACGTTGTAACGTACATACACAATATTTAATACTTTTAGATGTAACACTTCATGTTCGCATGATTTAAAATAAGTTATCATATAAAATTGGACCGATATGCTTAGTTGACAAAAGCAAACAATTTGTGCACAACATTCAACAGTACCAAGTGTGGTGATGATGGATTCAGGTACAGTAGAGTATAGTGTAGTGTAGTGTCGTGATGGCGGAACACTGGTCCTGGCTGACCGGGGGGGAGGCGGCGGAGTACACATACAGCCCCCCCACCAGACCGAGCCGGCCCCCCCATCGACCTCTCGTCAAGCTCGCCACCAGCGCGCATCTGCATACTATGGCCAGGTAAGTGTTGGTTCTGTTCACATCCAACTTATTGTAAACGTTAAGAAAACAAATGAAAGTTGACCGATGAATAGGCTCTAGTTGACTGATATTTTTTTTACATAAATGAATAGTACTCTTATATATGAGTAACTTTTCAGAAGTACATGTATCATAAGTCAATATTTTATATTTAGATTATACAATATGCCATGAAGCCGATGTTGCTACAAACGCACGGATTTGGTCCGGCAGACCGAATTGAAAACTCGACACTCGTGTGATCAATTTTCAGCTATATTGTATTAGCGCAGAGTTCTATTTACAGTGCGGTTTTTCGACGACGACGATAATTCCAGTAATCAATTGAAATCGTGTAGTGATTCCAACTCTCAAAAGTACTTCCCCAACTTGTCACTTAATCTGCTTTCTAGAGAGTGAAATCAGCTATATACACATATAAAAATGTATTCTTAAGGAGTAAACTCTAAAAATCCTGCCCCCTGTAGATTTTTTTCCCTAATTTTGGGGGGATAAAGCTCTAAGTTAGCAACACTGAGATCGTTGTCCGGCCCAATCGCCCGACTGCTCTACACACTCACGGATTTGGTACGAATAATTATGTTCGCCGGACTACTCTACACACGGTCGGATTCGGTACGGAGCGGACAACGGATTTGGCTCGCATCCGTACGTGTGTTAGCACTTTAAATGACACTACAATTCATTTGGTGGTCGAATTTAAACTTAATGTTTCCAAATAGATGAAATTGCATCTCAACACTAGTCTATTTTAAATTTAATTCGGGTCCTTAATTTAAGGACCTCTCAACCGCGACGGCTCGTAACTGGTGTTACACATTTGTCGTCTAGAAAATGTTCAATCTTCGTTTCCTTATAAGTTAGCGTTTTCGCTGCTATGTCGTTGCCTAACAGAATTAATTGCGGTTATTAATAATAATTATGTCTTCCTCAAATTAAAGGATATTCCATCGGATGTACGTATTTAAACTGAAAAGCATTATATAGGAAATAACAAAACTAATTAATTGTTTAATAAAAAAAAGCAATATGGAACGTGAGCGCCTAGCTAACATCCCGTCGTTAATAACAATGACGATCTTCTAAATTGAAAATATAAGTGAAATAGCGGGCGATACGTCGATACCATACATTTTTGATTTCTAACTTCGTCATTGTAATAAGCGATGACATCTTGGCTAAAGGGCCTGGGGTCTTAGACAAAGTTCAATATTGTAACGATAACGAAGTTTGCAAAGAATAAAATGTATGTGGGTACAGTGTGCTGGAGGGTTGGTTGAGGTTGCGTCATCCAATCAAAAGCGCTATTGAATTGATAAACTACCGATAAAAAACCTTAAAAACAGAGAATTAGTCGTCCCTTGTCGATGAAATATGTCAATCCCTTAAGTACATATTTCAACTTCGTAATTGTAATTACAGAAGTCACCTCGACTAACCCACCTGTATCGCCATTAAAATATCGAATAGATACTTAATTATTGATAAAATTGATAAATAATTTGATAGTATATGTTCAAGTTTACTATTAGCAAATAGATTATAGAACCTTTTAGAACAAGAAAAGTTTCAACAACAACAAAAGTTTTCTGCAAGAAAGCAACTGCAAGAAAGAAAAGAACCCCCCAGTAGTTGATTAAAATAAAAAACATATTTCACTCGCGTGAATAATGGCCTCTGAAGCTAAGTTTGGCCGTGGCAGATTTTATATTTTTCCATTTAAAATACTGTGAGCGACAAAATGGGAATCTAAATCTTACAGCTTGAAGTTAAGGTTGGATTTGCTTTGAAACAGTTATAAATTGTCATGCGCGAATGGCTAGGAAGTGGTAGCGTGAAATAATTCGTAGGAAAATAATATTGTTAGGTGTTATGATTAATGGAGTTGGAGAACAGGAGATGAACTATTGATGGAGTTACAGCATAATATAGCAGTATACAGAGAGGGGATTCAAATGCTACATACAAAAGGGGTAGGTGATACAACTGTTGAGAAGTTTTGAGTTCAAATATTTCTGTATTGGGAAAACTTTCAGATGGTGTAAATCATATTTTTTTTAAATAACAATGTGTTCATCAGTGTAAAAGTATAAAAATATGCATCGAACATAATGTACTTGTTATGTAATATTAATTTAGCATTAATTATCTTATCTATTTCAGAAATCCCCTATCATTTTAACAATCCACTTTAGGTAACATTGATGTAAAATGTAAAATCAAATAGTTGATGAACTAACACGTTGTTGAGTTAACAGGGTAGTGAAATCAATTTCCGTTTCTAAAACGCTCATTAGTGAAAAATTTACTAATCATTGATCAAATTGACATAACACATACAAGCCTTAAATAGCTTTCCAGAAACCGAAAACAGCGCTTGACATGTTGACCATTCGTTTAACATTAGTATTCTTAACTAACACTTTGATCAAATCAAACGACTGATCAAGCTTTTTGCAACTCAATTTACACTTGACAAGAGATTTGACCGCTGATTACTTGATTTTGGCGTTGATTAGCCTTTCAAAAACCGGGGGTAAGTGTACAACAACTGTTTTAAAATTATTTAGACACCAGGGCAATTTTAAGTCCCATGTGCAAGCCAAGCGGCTTGAATATAGGACTTAAAATTGCTTCGATTTAAAATACACTGGCATATGGGACTCAAAGCATTTACCATGGGACCCACGGAGCGCATAAAAATTCCATAAAAATTGATAGCAGCCTGTGACAGTATAGAAATCTCAGTTATCATCCGGGTACAATGAGTAATCGTATGAGCCTCCGCCATTCTCGTCACGTCGCCAAGGGAGAGATATTTTCCACTGCGATCTGTTTTGTATGTAAATTGTTGTATTTCGCCGTAAGAACCTGTTTGTCGTGTGTCCCAGGTGCTATCATTTTATATTGTTTTCGTGTTATGTGTTTCTCTATTCACCTGTGCTTCTGGGATGGCGTCTATAAATTTATTTTTCTTAGAGTTTGGATTTTTATCATTTATTCTGGAAAATTGTTTACTTGCTAAAATTATGTTTCGTGGATCCTAAAAACTTATATCCGTTTATTTTGAAGCTCGTTCTTTTCTTATTTTTTAAATCGATACAACCATGATTTTGCCCCTTTTCCAGCATTTTCCCTTTCCTGTTTATTTGTGTTTTCTTTTTTTCAAATTCAAATGGGAAACTTCAATGCATTCGCGCTTTCATTTTTCTTTTCTTGGCCCCAGACGTCAGGCTGTCAGCATCAGAGCTCATTACGAATTGCTTTACCCCTATGATTGATGGTGTTACAAAATAAATAGTCGACGCAGGCAGGTCGTACATCAAACAAATTACTTCCACAACTATTACTAATTATACGAAGGTTGATCATAAGTGTCTGTGAAAAGCGATGTGATTTAATAACACTGGTGGAATAGGAACATGCATTTGTTTTAAATCAGCAAAATTCTTATATTTTCCGCAAGGCAACATAAGTATCGATCGAAAATGCATAAAATACAAGTAATCAGTTGCTAATTTAAATGGTTACCGGACTAAAAATGACGACTTTTTTTTGCTATGATTCAAAAATGAAAAATACTGTTCAAATCCTTATGTTATTTGTGACATTTTTGGTAACAATGATATATATAAACGCAGTATTTAAGTTAATATAATCAATTATGTGTTTATCTTCGTACATTTTCAACTACTGTGACGTCACTCGTGCATTTTTTTTTGTATACAGTGCTTTTAATGCTCTCCAACGATCTCACTTTTGTGATGAGTGTATTTTGTCAGCGGTTGATCGTAGATATGCCATTGCAAAAAATAAATATTTCCTGGCTTCTCATAATTATACTTTTGGGAAAACTAATATTAAAAAAAACTATGCATGTTCACCATTGTTAACCATGATCTCTTACAACTAGTAACCGTCATCTCATCTTAAAGTTATGCATCGTTTGCGAATGAAATATTTTTTTTTCGATCCAGAATGTATTAATCCTCTCTTTTAGACAAATAAGACCCACTTGTGCAGATATGATTTAAAGTTAACCCTGGGTTAAAATATGATGCCTTCTCTTCTATAAATACGAAGAACGAGAGAACCAACATGATATTTAACCCAGAGTTAACTTTAACCCAGAGGGTCAATAATTCTGCTAAATAAAACTGCAACAATACAATTACAATCAAGTCCCGATACGCTAAAACTGCCAAACCGGGATTCTCGTAAACGTTAAACCAGCGTCAAACGCGTTCTGATTGGTCCAAACTTCACATTCATAATCAGTTTATGAGCAAGTCGCTTCACTTATAATACAATCAAAGTAAAATTAAAGTCTACTTTAAATGCGAGAATTGAGGTTCAGGTCTGCGCAAGAGGGCCTAACAGCTTTTATGAGTTAATTATAAACATTAAATACTTTTTATGTTTTTAACAACTTAACAGTGCAACAAATTCTTTTTACATAAAATATCAGATCCTTACATAACCTAAACCATATTGGCTTCTAATAAATAGTATACACTCTTCACGTATGATATTGGGATGAAAATTAAAGTATTTCCTCCGTCACGTGCCAGAGCCATGCATCAGTGGCATATGGGAAAGTGATTTGGGAGCCAATGGTCCGCGGGATGGGATACGTGCGAGGAATGGCAAACCTGGAGACAATAGGAGCAGGGACATCTGCTATGATAAGGAGCATTGTTTGTTTCTGTAACGAAGCGTAAATAATGTGTCTTTCTTCTTTTGTAAGTGACGATGTCATGCGAGTGATTTTTTCACATTATTTTATCAATCTTACGTGTTACATGTATATTTTGTATTCTAACAATACCCCTTACCGAAAAATAATTTTTAATTAATCTAGGGTCCTAGATTATTTAATCTAAATAATATGACGTCCTGTGTGGCCCAGTGATTGAGCGCGTTAGTGCTCAAGCCGGAGGTGGCGGGTTAGAATCCCGCCAAAGGAACAAAAAGTTTTCTGTGTTCCTGGGTCATGGATGTGTATAATAATATAATAAAAATCTTAAACATGTGTAATCATAATCATATAATTTATTTGCAAAATATAGGTGATATAGGTTTATTACTCTTACACTATACAATGGTGTATAGTGTAAAAGTAATAATTTATATATTTCCGTAGTCTGGGACCCGAAACACAAATTCTTCGAGAACTTAGCACGGGACCAGATTGACGTGGTGTGAAAGAGTCCATAGATATTTAAAAAAAAATCTATAATTAAATTTTCTTACAAGTTCAAAGTACTTATATGTACCTATAAATGATAAAAAAAATATTCTCCCAAAATATAATGAAAATCCAAATAAAGGTATTAATGATTAGGTAATCCTTTGAGTTCTAATTGGAGTTACAAAGTAAGATAAAATTGTGATATTGATATTGACGTGAAGGTGAATACAGAGGCCGGTGAAGTAATAGCACGTCTAGGAGGTGACTTGCATGCGAAGTTAATTACGCGAAACCATATTACTTACATGACAGCGGATATCAGAATTTGCCAGCTATTCCATGATTAGCAAAACTAGCACCTATTACAATGCATTAAGAAACAGCGTATGAAGCGCCTAATAACATAATATTATATTGAATATAAAAAAATTTCATGAATATATTAAACAGTGTCCAACGGAGCCAACATTAGTGCAACACAGACGTGACGATGTATAGGATTTGTGCAGTAGTTGTTGCAGTCCTGGCTTTTACTGCTGGTTCAGAAGGAACGGCAGAAGTTATGAGCCACGTCACAGCACATTTCGGCAAGTCCCTAGAAGAATGCCGTGAAGAGGTAAGTATTTTTTTAAAGTTATAAAACTACCCAAGTTGTTACGTAAGTGATGAAGTGGTGAGTATTAACTTTTATTATGTCATGTTACAGTCCCTTGTAACATTTGTTATCTCTCGTATTATGGCCTTCGATTCTATTTTTATTTTTGAACTAATTTCTGATTAAAGTTTACTACGAGTAAATTAATTCCATTATTATTTTCGAAATCTAATTCATCCGAATGTTTTTTATGCATCAGGATTATAAACTAGCATAACATTATGGTTTGTCTGATAAGCAACTACGGTAGTCATGAAATTTAAGATAGTGTTTGGTTCTGGTAATTGGCTTATGGTTCTGGTTCCTCAGTCAGGTCTCTCGAAGGACGTGATGGAGGAGTTTCAGCACTTCTGGAGCGAAAACTTTGAGGTGGTGCACCGCGAGCTCGGTTGCGCCATAATCTGTATGTCCAAAAAGTTCTCCCTCATGGACGACGACGCCCGCATGCACCATGTCAACATGGATGACTATATCAAGAGCTTCCCTAACGGTGAGTGGAGTTCCAGCACTACGGGAACTAGGACTTCCAAGTCATATAATATGTAGCAAGACAATTAGGTAAATCCTGTTCATTTTCAAGAACAACTAAAAGTCTAAAAACAACATTACAAATTTTAAGTAACCCCCGAATTGTCAAGTAGTAAGCGGGCTGGTGATGATGAATTATAGATAAGACCACTATTGATCATGTCAGTTTTCAAAGAAAAAAAAACTAGATGAAAATCGGTTCATCCGTTTGGGAGCTACGATGCCACGCACAGACAAACAGACACACACAGACACGTCATCCCCTCTGTTTTCGTCGGAGGCTAAAAATAAATAATCAAAAAAATGAGAATGGACGATATAATCCGATATTGATATTTGTCTGTTTGTCTTTCTATTATTAATTTCAAACAATTGAAGTTAAAAAAACTTAATTGTTTTAAATTAATATTCACACTGTAATTATTAAAGGCTTCATAATTTTTGTTATTTTAGGAGAGGTCCTATCAGACAGGATGGTGCAAATGATCCACAATTGCGAGAAGAAATTTGAGGACATGGACGACGAGTGCAGCCGAGTCGTGAAGACAGCCGCTTGCTTTAAAGAAGATTGTAAAAAGGCGGGCATAGCGCCGGAAGTGGTCATGATAGAAGCTGTTCTAGAACAGTATTAGCTCATGTTGATGATGATTATCGTCTGGAACTAGTTGCTAGAAGTACAAAACGCATGTGTTTTATTTTTTAATTGGTTGTATTATTATTCTTGTCAAATATTTGTGTGATATTGAAATAAATAACTGATACATGTGTATTGTTTCTTCGGAACCATTAAATTAACGTTCCTAGACTTAGGATTGGTGCAAACGGGCTACAGACGACTGTAACTAGTCGGAACCGCTACACCATTGTCTTGCATGTTTGACGAGTCTAGCGGTAGCGCGCAGTTGATCGGTGTATCTAAATACTAATCACCTGTGGTCATACCATTATGTAGACGTGATATCGGTTGCGATGATCCGTAGCCCGTATGCACTGAGCCTAATTAAAGTTTTCCTAAAAAAGTGTATAAAACATTTCAGAGTGTACCAACACATATCTATGCAGACATCATTTAAATAGTCTAGTGTAATCAATACCTTCTTTGAATATTTTCAACAGCTCCAAGTAATTATGGTAATTAAAAGAGAAATAATCATATACCTCCTGCCAATCAACATTCTATGAAACGTGACTTAACAATCGTCACCTTTTAACAAGATTACTATAATCTGCTTCTGAAGCTTTCCAACTAATGACTGGTCTTTGGAATTTGCAAATCATCAGAGATCGCACTCAGACGAAGATGCCGACTTGTTAGCAATTATTTTTTGCCATAGAATGTTCGATCGAGATAATATCGTGCTAATAGTGAAGCTATGTGATGTTTATCTATTCAACTATTTACATACACTCACGCCAAAGACTAAAGACCTCTGCTTTGGTGATTTTTACCCGACTACGCCAGAAGGAGGGTTATGTTTATCGAGTGTATGTATACACTCAATACTCATACCAAAGAAGTATACATTATACATACGTATAATGTATTTCTTTGGCACGCTCTGGAGCCAAAATGGCATGTCGCATTTGAGAGGTCTCAAAAAATTCAAAGTTAAAGTCATTTTTTTTTAATTTTGAAAATTGGTATTCTTATACACTTTTTAAACGTCCGGTCTACATGATATTTTAACAAAAGGATGAAAATTCTTATTTTTTTAAAAATTGTATATTTTTACAATATGAAAACTTAGTCTATATAATATTAACAAAAGCCAGATACAGCCAGCATATAGTACATAGATGCAGCCTTGCAGATGACCGTCCTATTCCCATAGTGTGCGTTCGTCAATGTGTGAATGTGCACCGTTCACTCTCAGAGGGACGATTCCCAAGCCAAGTACACAGTGAAGGAAACAATCTAGCAAGTGTCATACCATTTTGGAATCCTTATTAACTGCGCCAACTTTTAAAATTACCTGCCAAACAAGCGTAGTACATTTTTTTTCCAGTACAGTCAGTTAAAGTCGAGCAAACTATTAAATTCGAATCATTGTTTTGGGAAAAAAGCCTCATTTCCTTTCAAGTCGGAGTCGTTTGATTTAAATCTTAGGCACCAGTTTACTAAAGCATTATTCAGGATTACATACAAAAAAAAAATTACAAAAAAAGTAGAAATTTGTAGTGCCGGGAACTAAAAAACCACCACAAGATGTCGATTTTTCGATTTTTTTAAAAGCTTTGTATTTTTTGAGACACATTACTTGGATTTTTTTTTTCTGATAACTATTGTAACTTGGCCTAACACGGGTTTACGGCTTGACGTCGATTTACGGGACAACCTGTATATATATATATATATATATAAGGCAAAACTGAAAAACTTAGAAATTTTCTTATATGATGTAGGCATCCATTAAGGATATAATAATAATAATTATTATTATTATTATTATTTTTTTTTTATAATTCAACCCTCAAGAGGGTAAAATAGGGAATAAAAGTTTGTATGAAACTTTTTATTCCTTGGACTTTGCATGAATTTTCGTAGTTATTTAATTCAGCATTTTCTAAAATTCAATAAAATAAAAGAGGAGATGAAAGTTTTAAATGATTATAAAGATTTCGTTTAAAACCAATTTCACGTGGTCGCGCGAAGCCGCGGACAAATGATAGTGTATGATAATAATTGTTCAGCGAGGGTGACCGGTCGCTGTCATTTGTGGCCTGTCTGCACCGAGCCGTACTAATAAAAAAAACTTGCAAACTCTTCGTCTGTTCCTGAGGATACTATAGTCCAAAGTTTTTACTACCATAGTCCTATATTGTACAACGCCTTAACACTTGAAGCACTCTCAAGCAACGAGCAGTGACAATTTATCACTGTAGGATTGGGACGGGTAACGGAAACATTTCTAGACTGCTGTATAACTGCTGACCCACTCGGTCGGTGGTCGGTGTTCGAATGGCAGTGTGAGCTTCCGCTCCCACCTAGTTCACCCACTCCACCGTACCGCGCCACAAGTGTGCGTGTGTATATTTATTATTATAAGTGTCAATACGCTACAATTACAATTTTATTTACATTTATTGGAATAAAAATCAACCCAATATTTATTTTGACTGTTTCACTATATATACGTATAAATTTTCTCAAATGCTAGAAATAAGGTGCTAGAATTTTATGGCAGTCAAATGATTTGCTAAGCACGGCATAGGAAACGATAGTTTATAATAAAGTGTCTGTATTTTGCGTCTTTATGTTACAAACACTAAAACTGTAATTTATTTCCCAATACTTGCATATTATGACTTAAAATAGACCAGGGGCCAATTGTCATGCATCAATCGAAATTTCAGAAAAGTAAACTTCAAAAAAAAAATCTAATTTCGATTTTTTGTTTACCTTTTTCGATTTTATATAAAAAAACGTTTTAAAACATAGTCATAAAACATAGTATAAAATCAGCTTTCTAAAGCAGAAAGCGTTTCAAATTATACTATAAAACATTTTAAATCCTTAGCTTCTATTTAACAATCGTCATTTTTGAGTTTAATAAAAAAAGCAATGCAAAAGTATAATTAGGTTCCATAAATCACTCAAGAGATGGCGCCACACGTAAAGGCTCCGACTCCAGAGTGAATTAAAATTAAGGAAATTTGTTTTGTACCTATATTTTAAATTGTTTTTTTTTTTGCTTTTCAGTGGGTTGGTTTTTTTAGGCGGTTCCCTTTTTTTTGTTAAAAAGAAAGACGTTAAGTATCGGCTTTGATTTGTTTTCTGATTTATTTTTGCATTTATTTTTCTTTGTTTACTTCGTCTCATTACGATGTAATGTCGCTCTATAGCTACCGATTGTCACGTACAATAAACAACAATTACTTTTCACTCTGTTATTATATTTTAATACGCACCTACTAATGAGGTATATAAGGCTGACATGGGGCTTCAAAGTGAAACATGAAGTTACTGGCGTTGCTGGTGTTGGTGGCTCTGGGGGAGTTGGAAGCTTCGAGTGATACACTCAAGAGTATAACTGCTGGCTTCTTTAAGATGCTAGATGAGTGTAAACATGAGGTAAATATACATTATACATATTCAGGTTTAAATTTTTACATGAAACAATACATAAGATCAGTTTTGTTCTGATACGTGATACCTATAATTTGTATTTAAATGCTCATTATTAATTGGGAAGCCTGAAGGTCGATTCTGCTAATGATATCCTGCAATTATACAGTTACCATCCCAACCTATTTCTGGCCAAATATTGAAACTGCAAAATGGTATTCTCATAAACGTTAATCCAGTTTTGATTGGTCCAAACTCCTAAAATCAGTATATGATAGCAAGAAGATTTGATCCTGAATTTAACCAAATAATGAAAATAATAACATCTATCTATCGTCGTGTTGTCCGATAAAACATTATTTACCATGGGAGAACCATGCTTTGTCACGAATGGTTCGCTTGATCGAAGAGATATCACGACCTCACAGCAAACCGGCGTTAAATACCGCTTGTGTCGTAGACCTATATTGACCTATATTGAATTGATTAGGTTAGGTTAGGTTATAGACGACTACATATACCTAATATAGACGAGGCATGTGGAGGCAAGTAGTGTCCACACTTAAACTGTCCCACTTTTAGGGTTGTTTGGGGCATGCGAGGTTTGACATATTTTGTTATGTTGACATTTAGATATTTGCTTTTCAAAGTTTAAACTTCCGCATTTATTTGGCAAAATCTTCTAAATTCAAGATGCCGTAACTTTTTCTTGTATGAAGATTTTTTCTATTTAGTTAACTAGATAAGGATAATTAAAAAGTCTGTTCTATGGATAAACTTATAGCTAAACCTTGGCGAGAACGTCCTAATGGAGCTGTACCACTTCTGGAAAGAGGACCACGCGCTGCTCAGCCGAGACATCGGCTGCGCGGTGGTCTGCATGAGCAAGAAGCTGAACTTGCTGGACGAGACCGGGAAACTGCATCATGGGAACGCGCAGGAGTTCGCCGTTAAACATGGCGCTGGTACGAAAAAAACAAGATCAAAAGCGGATCACCCGTTTAGCTACGACGACACAGACTCACATACACACAAAGAGACACTTACAAAGACACGTCAAGCTTATAACATAATCGGGGGCTAAAAAGGGTACTCATTTCCAAATTTATATTTATTTCATATTTTAGCAGAGCTATGCTTTAGCAACAGGCCGGCCTGACTGAAAGTATACTATGACCTCACAGAAAACCAGCAACCAGCAGCAAACTCCTGTAACTAGTGTTGTGGGTCTTTAGGCAGAGCGTATTTGCATACTCTCTCAATCTGGTAAGCAGTTCCAAAAAATCACATGCTACTCATAAAACTTACACTGCAACTGCTACGTATCTGATACGTTGGAAAAGTCATTTGATTGACAAAGACAGCAACGTTGAATAGCTAATCAATTGTGTAAATATTTTTATTTGTGGGGTGGTTAATATGTTATAACGTTGAAATAGCAAAACAGGATTTGTGTATTCGATTCGTTATTTTTGTGACGCAATTAATTTTAGACCAAACCATGGCCCAGAAGCTGATCACGGTGGTCCACGAGTGTGAAGGCCAGCACCAGGGCGTAGATGACGAGTGTCTGCGGGCCCTAGAGGTGGCCAAGTGCTTCCGGAGCGGTATGCACCAGCTCAACTGGGCACCCAAGCTGGACGTGATAGTGACGGAGATACTTACTGAAGTGTGATTGTATTTGCTAAATACAAATAATTTTTCTAAATGCCTTTGTAATTTTATATTTTTAAGGTAATTTAATGATTTAAAGGTATTTTCATGTTTTATATTTAATTAAATATCCTTCGACTTCGCATATAAAATCTCGTTCTTTAAAAGTTAAAAAAAAAAATTCTGCTAGCGCGGCCGCGCTATCGTCAAGTATTTAGCGGCCGTAACTATCTTTTCTCGAGGCATTTCGTGGCTTTTTCGTGCCCGTTTGTAATAAAGCTAGCAGTCTGAATTTTTGTCGCGGAGAAGTCGTTAGTGCCCCAAACTACATAAAAATCGAGTGCATAGTTAAGGAGATATTTAGTGGCAAAAAACGCCATTTTGAAAGATATGGATGGGAGGTATGGAGGTAGGGAGAATAAGCATAATTCAAAGCATACTAGCAGAATTAGAAATTTCCAATTTGCTGTCAAGCTAGGTTATTTTTCTATATTTTCCCTTTATATATATACATATAAAGGGAAAATATAGAAAAAGTGTGATTTTTTTATTTTACGAATTCACAGGAACAAAATGTATGGATACAAGTTCACTTGATAACTTTGTAATCCTTATTTTTATAACAAATCTCATAAATTGAGAAGTGGTAGGTTATTTTAGGTTACAGTAGATGCTTCGGGGCGAATGGCCGCCCACTCGACCGGATAAATTAGACGGCCTCACAGAAAACCGATGGGAAATAGCACTTGCGTTGTGTTTCACTGCGTGAGGAAGGTACCGGTGTCCGTGGGTTTTAAAGCTCGCAAACGCACTTGTAACTCTTCTGGTGGTGCGGATGTCCATGAGCGGCAGTATACGTTTTAATTATAGAATAGATCTGGACACGAGCAAATGGATCGCCCGTTAGTATGAAATTGTAATAAGTTCTTACAAATTAATTTGGAAACGAGGAAACCGATCGCCTGGTGGTTAGAAATTGTAACCGTAAGTGAAATTTTTTATTTTTATAAGTTATTATAATAAATAGTGACTTGGCAATGAGCAGTTAAAGAGACGAATGTCCGGTACCGGTATTCATATTATTATATAAATATGATACATAGTAATAAATAGATTAGACCCATGCAAGTCACTGACAAACCTGGAAAAGAATTTCGATCTTATCACTATGCCAATATACATATTTCCAAAATATAATATAAATATTAATTAATTTTAAATCTGAATACTTTGTATGTAAATAATATTACGTAACAAGTGCTAATTTTCTGGGGCTTTTCTTAGCTATAGAAAAAGTTGCAAAGTTCGACATCCCTTCATATAGTACCTGGATGACCGAGCTTTTCTCGGAGTTCTAGCACAAAGTATAAGGTTATGAAACAAATACTACACATTTTCCAGCTTTTCTACGCTCTTTTACATGTCTAAAGTTTCTGACTTCTAACCTTAAACCACTGATTGATGATTTAGGCTTGGCTTACCCTTAATCTGATTATTACACTAGGCTTCATAGTCCTCTATTGTCCCGCTGCAGACTGTCGAGTTAACAGGATCCCATACATCAGGGCGACAAAGGCTTAAGTTACGACCCCATAACATCGAACTCCAACTACAGGTCTATGTAGAGCATAGTTTCTCAACCTTATTTTGCTCACCGCCCACTTTGAGAATATGTTTTTTTCTAGAGCCCCCCATCTTAATTTTACTTACCATCTGTCGCGAATTTGAAACAGCTATTGCCATGATTATATTTTAACGTAAGATATTATATTATAGTCGTAAGATAGGAATATGACCCCTATACTATTTCTGAGTTTAAAATGAAGAATGAAAGAATAATGTTTCAATGGGAGCAATTAAAACGCATGCTTAGTTATATTGAGGAATATTTTTTTTGACATTCAAAAGACATGGATTTATGACATAACTAATGAGAAGGTTGAATTTGATGCATTTTAAGGAGTATGTTAATATCAGGCTCCATTTTACTTAAAAACAACCGTAAGTCGCCGCGTTCAGTAACTTGAAGCCGATTTCTCTTTTTAGTTACCAACATTGCTACAGCACTAAATCCACGTTCAGCTAAATAGGAAGATGGGAATGCTATTAGAAATCGTTGAACAATCAACCATAATCCTGGGTACAGTTGTCAAATCGGCTTCTGCAGCCAAAATTCTTGGTAGCCATTCTTGAATTTAATTTTTAATTCCTCATTTGTCGTCAGTTCTATTAGTTCTTATTCTAACTGGGATGATCCTGCTATGTTAACATTTGAAAAAGGATCCAAAACCCAGTCTGGTATGTCCATGTTTAAAACGTCCTGGAATCGTTCCTTGAAATCTCTGTGGAGGTTTTCCAAGTGTTGACAGTAAACAAGCAAGTCGTCGATATTGAATGATACTCCTGATAAATTTGGGAAGTTATTGAATTCCCGTCTGCCGATATTTCTATTGTATAGTAGTAGTTTGGATACGAAAGCAGCAATGCTATTTTTCGGCGTTCATTCAGATTTTTCGCAACCAAATGCTGGCGATGAATTACGCAATGCACAGCAAGCACGTCAGGAACGTTATTTTTTAAGCACGCTATGAAGCCTTTGTGATGCCCTGTTATAGCCGGTGCGCCATCAGTAGCAACTGACAAAATATTATTCAAAGGAATTTCCTTTTCGGCACAAAACTTTTCCAGAGTATTAAATATAGTTTCTCCTTTTGTATCCGTTTCCAAATTTGTAGCAAACAATAGTTCTTGACATATTTTCTCATCCTTAATGAACCTCGCGTATGACAATAACAATGCTTCATTGGTGGGTAAAGTGGACTCATCCAGCTGAATTGAAAATTGACAAGTCTGCAGATAATTGCACAATGATTCTTCAATGTTTTTAGCCGTCTCATCAATTCGTCTTTGCACAGAACTATTGCTCAAAGGAATTTTTCGGATAATATCTGCAGCTGGTTTATGGAGTACAGTGGTTATTACTTCTTTGATTGCTGGTAAAATTAAATCTTCCCCAATAGTGTGTGGTTTCCCTGTTTTAGCAATCAACAATGAGATATTGTACGAAGCTCGTAGTCCGTCATCGTCTTGCTTAGAAGCTGATGAAAAAAGTTTTGATATAGTTGGCTGAATTTCGTCTTCTTTTTCATGTCTTGAAAATAGGTCACATCTTTGTCCTTCTTATTCGGGTGTATTTTATTAAAATGACCTTGAAGCCTAGAAGGCTTCATCGCTTCATTTGAAAATGTTTTTTTACAAATAAGGCACAAGGATTTGTAGGATTTTCGATAAATCCGTATTTAATATAATCCGCACAATACTGCCGCCTCTTCTTTTTTGCTTCCGACATGGTTTGCACTTTACAGATACGTGAGTAAAAGATTAACTTCTAAAACCCTGTTCTCAATTGCGCGCGATAATGCTAATGAAAATAAAATGAACAATCATTGCCTTTATATAGGTTGGAGATATTTAACATGTAACGACAGGAATAAGATAAACATGCAGTAACTCGTTTATAGCACCCGGCGCGAAAGGTAAGGGCGGACGCCGCGCGGGGGCAAGGACAAAAAACAACCTTTTAATGTTTCTGAATTTCGTCAATTTGATTACACTTCAGAATTTATTTGTGCAGTTAAAGCTCATCCATTCATAGACAGTCCAAGGTTCCACACATTTAGGAGCATTTAGGCTGGCAAAAGATGCTTCTGTGCCTGTTATACCTATGGAAAAAGCATATCTATTGGGAAAAATACCAATAAATATTTAAAAAATTGATGATTTGAAGATAATTGAACAATATTTACTTACTTACTTACTTACTAGATAATTGAAGAAGATATAAAAGAATTTTATCAGGAAATAGACATGTAGCCACATCACAAAATGATGATGAGGAGGAAGTAGTAGATTAGTACATTATTAAGTAGCCTAAGTACATTATTTTTCCAATAAAAGACAAGATATTCTATACTGTATGTTTTATTTTCAGAGAAATTCTAGTAACAACATAAGTCCATCACATATAACTATTGTTTTTTCAAAAACCTGATTTTTTTTAGTATCCAAATTTTTTGAGAATATGTATACTTGTGCATATTTTATATTGTCTGAACAAAACTATTATGTATCCTTCGTTTTTTTGTCAGGATTCAGTTTTTTATCTCTCCTCAAAAATTTGATCTCATGGAATTGTGTGGTTACAAAAATACCTGATTCAATTATTAATTAATGTTTTGTGTATGTTTATTTTATTATAATTTCAACAAATATTAAGTATCTTTTGGAAATTAAAATTTATATAATCTTAATCTGTGTACTTTAACCTCGATTGTAGTACTTTTTATTTTATAGTTTTTAGTAATGATGATTTTAATCCATTGCCCGTCCTACCAAAATACGTGCACACGTGATAAAAATGATTACAATACCTACAATAACAAAAATTAAACGATATTAATTTTTATTTTACTTTAGTACGTGATTAGCGTGTATTTTTTTGCCCTTTTAGACTATATTAATTTTTTAATCTACCCACGCCCCCTCTGCGCCATCTCAATGCCCCCTATTTTTCACTGGGTCTTCTACTGCCCCCCCGAAAGTCTCAAACGCCCACAAGGGGACGTTATCGCCCACGTTGAGAACCTATGAATTGTAGAGCAACAGTTCATGCCTTACTAGATTATAGACTGTTTATATATGATGATGATGATGTCTATCAAGCTGCGGTTGATTTGAGACTATAAAGAGGAGTTAATTTTAGATTTTGACGTGATAACGTCTTATAATTCGATGGAGCCGACTGCACGCACGAAAAAACATGACTCATGCGGCGTTACCTCGCTCTGAGGCGTTCCATTTAAGGCTTGAAGTGCAAGCGAGAGCGCGGAATCTGTCTCTCTCCTACTTGAGTGAGCGATCCATCAGTATTTTCTTATGACGTTGTCACGTTCAACTATCGTTAGTAAACCGACTTTACAGACAACCGATTTTTTAAAAGATTTTTGATAGTTGTTACCATATCCTACTACTACATCCTACTACTACATCCTACTACTACATCCTACTAATCTTACTTCTTACTTCCTACTACTGTTATAAATGTGAAAGTTTGTGAGGATGGATGGATGTTTGTTACTCTTTCACGCCAAAACTACTGAACGGATTTCTATGAAATTTGGTATGGTTGTACTTTAAGCTCTGGATTAAAAACATAGGATACTTTTTATCCCGAAAAAGTGTAGTGTACCCGCGGGATACTGTATTGAACTAATATTAAGTTAGTTGAACTATTAAATATGATATGATGATGAAGATCCTATCTATGCGACCCCGACGCGAGACCGCGACCAGCACAGCGGCGAATCAGGTCGCTCTTATCTGGCCACGCTCACCGGTCGCGCGACATGGGTCGCGGGGATCGTTCATATAAATTCATACTACGCAGTGGCTCCGCGACCATATTTCGGTCTCGGGTGTCGCTTTGTCGCTTGCATCGGAATACCTGATTTTTAAGGATAATTTGATAGTTGTTCCTGTAATTTTTTTGTTTAATAAATGTAATAAATTAATTAAATATCTTAGAATTCAAAGCTAAAGCAAAAATTGTTACAAAACTCTTTAATATTTTAATCCCCTTGTTCATAAAGATATATAAAATACTGAACGGATGTCGATGAAATTTGGTATGGTAGTAGTTTTAACTGGACATATAGGATACTTTTTATCCCGAATTAGTACAGTGTTCCCGTGGGATACTGCATTTACGCGGGCAAAAGCTAGTATTCATATATATTATGTGGTCAATGATTCAATTATAATAATGATATTCAAATAATAAACCTGTAAAAATATGGTATATTCGTATTTATCGTGTAAAAATTCCTTTTGGGTAGCGCGTCCACTCAGCAGATGTGAAAAACAATGTTATGTTTATTGAATTCGGGGCAGAATGGCAGAATGTATCTAGTAATGTGTACCCCATCGCCGGTAGCACACCTGAGCCCTTTCGCTCCGGCGATTTTACAAATCGTGATGTTTTTCCATCTTTTTAGAGCTACTTCATTTATTTCAAATATATTTATCAAATGCTACACAATAATTATACTATGCGCCTGTTTCACAATCTACTGATAAGTGTCAGATTTACATGTTTGGTCTCTGTCGCTCGATATAAAGTAAGCAGCGACAAAACATCTCAATAAACTATTCGACACTTAATAGAAGATCGTGAAACAAGTCATTATGGGAATAAGGTTCTATTGAACAAAATATTTAATTATAATAGGCTAGAGTTTGATCAGTGTTTCCCAAACATTGTTCTGCCGTGGCCCGGTAATTTTCACACTGCACCTTCGTGACCCACTTAATACTTTTAGGTAAAATAATACACACTTATTAATAACTAGATTTTTCCCGCTGCTCCGCCTGCGTAAATATAGTATCCCACGGGAGTACTGTACATTTTCGGGATAAAAAGTAGCCTATGTTTTTATCCAGAGCCTAAACTACATATCATCATACCAAATTTCATCAAAACTTTTTGCTTGAAAGAGCTACAAACATTCATCCATCCTCACGAACTTTCATATTTATAATAGAATTAGGATATAAATATTTTATTAATAATATTTTGGTATCGACTATTTACTAACTGAATATTTGCGTCGATCGATAGTAAGTATTGTTTTTAAAGCAGGGCGGGAATGTTGCGATCCGGTATTTTATTTCAATGGCCCGGTACCGGGTCGCGACCCGGCAAATGGGAAACGCTGGTCTAGACGACAGAATTTTTTATTGCATTAATAGTACTCTTAATCCCGCCAAAGGAACAAAAAAGTGCTTCATATAATGTATTATATAATAACAATCTTAAATACATGTATAGTATTAAAGTATTAAATATACTTCCCGTTGTCTGGTCCCCGTAACACAAGTTCTTCGAATACTTACCACGGGGCCAGACTGACGTGGTGTGAAGCGCCCGTAGCTATTATTATTGCATCCGTGAGGAGCTGGGGTGGGTCGCTAGTTCAATGGAAACAAAGTCGGCTGCGATATAATGTGTATTGACGTCACACTTGCACCACACCCGCGCGAGCCGTGCTGTTCGGTGGAAGTCCAGTGGAGAGGGCAGTCGTTGTCAGGGAAGTCCAGCGTTCGCTTGTTTACACCTGGGTAACGGGAACTTCGTTACTGTATGATTAACGATGCATGACATTAAAAATCTTTGATCGAGAAAACGCAAAACACACCTGTTATTTGGCACCAAATATCCAAACCCTACGCAAGAAGATACCCGGTGCAGATTGCAATTCGAACTCTTGCAACGTATATCTTCTTCTGTAGTGAATAAAGTTCAATTTTGAATCGGTATCTTAAAAATGCAGCGCCGCTCCGCGTCGTGTCTCGGTGTGAACTGACACTTATCACTTATCACTTGACACTTACACTATATATAAAGTATGTATGGATGTTTGCTACTCTTTCACACACAATAACTACGGAATGGTTTTAATGAAATTTAGAATGGCGGTAGTTTAGACTCTGGATTAACATTAACACAGTCTACTTTTATAGTACCCACTATTAGTACTAGTAGGGAATTAGGGATTTATAATGCTCCATTAAGTTTAGTTTATGAGTTTAGTTTGGATGATTTAAAATGTTCTTTATCTTTAATATAAAACTGTCAATGCAATTGTGTATTCTGTGATTATTGTGAGGTTAAAATTACTATTCCAGGAACAATTAGAATAGGTTCTACTAGCTTTTGTCCGCGGCTCCGCCCGCGTAATTACAGTGTCCCACGGGAACACTGTACTTTTTCAGGATAAAATGTAGCCTGTGTTAATCTGGATGCTAAACTACTACCATACCTAATTTCATCTACATCTGTTCAGTAGTTTTTGCGTGAAAGAGTAACAAAAATCCATGCATTCATCCATCCGTCCGTCCGTCCGTCCGTCTATCCTTCCTCACAAACTTTCACATTTATAATTGTAGTAAGATTACCTCACTCATAACCTCCTCCAAAATCTCCTCCATGCTTGGCGCCCACTTCAGCTCGTGGATCTTGGTCCGGAAGCACTTGGACGTTTCGAGCGCTCGCAGGCACGTGTCACTCAGCTCCACGAAGTCCCGCTCACACTCCAGGATCATTGTCGCCACCTGCTTCGCCACGTCTTCGTCTATAGGATTTGGAGTAGTTACAATCACAATTGTTGGTTCCCAAAAGTATCTCATTTTACATGCTGAGAGAAGAGGATACCTAATTTAATGAACCAATTCTGTTTACTAGCAAGAAAATCCAAAAAACCACATAGGAACTAATGATTGCCCCAACTTTGATTCGGCGCGAAAGGGCCGGCTCGACCGGGTAAACACCGCGGCCTCACAGAAAGCCGGCTTGAAATAACGATAGCGTTGTGTTTCGCCGAGTGAGATAGGCTACCGGAGACCACAAACAAAATCCCCACCCCCTTTTGGAACGCAAGTCTGTAATACCAGAGGAGTTTCAAGTGTAACTAACTCCTCTGGTGTTGCGACTTGCGAGTGTCCATGGGCGGCGGTAATCGCTTACCATCAGGCGATCTGTCTGCTCGTTTCCTGGTTCGATTCATTTAAAAAATATATATAACTTTGAATGCTTTTGGAATAACTTAAAAACAACTCGAGTTACGGCCGCGGCCTTCACGTTTTGATAAAACAACTCGAGTTACGGCCGCGGCCTTCACGTTTTGATAAAACAACTCGAGTTACGGCCGCGGCCTTCACGTTTTGATAAAACAACTCGAGTTACGGCCGCGGCCTTCACGTTTTGATAAAACAACTCGAGTTACGGCCGCGGCCTTCACGTTTTGATAAAACAACTCGAGTTACGGCCGCGGCCTTCACGTTTTGATAAAACAAGCAAATACTAGCTTTGTCGCTATATAAGTTTTCTAGTTTCGGTTTTCCATTTAAGTTTATTATAAATAAATAATATTATGGTGTTTATTGTTTACCAGCGACCCGCCCCAGCTTCGCACAGGTGTAATGTATTATATATGTCACCGTAGAATTGTAAATACCGTTAGATTGTAATATAACTTGCGAGATTATAAAATCTCGACAGATTGTCAAATAAACATTCTGCTTACAATTTTACGCATTATTTTTCGTTATAATAAAATTCATATAAACCTTCCTCTTGAATCACTCTATTTATTCCTGGAAACTGCATTGAAGTTTTTTGAGTAGTTTAAAAGTACTAAGCGTACAGGAAAGGAAGCAACTTCATTGTATTCTATGTACAGATACCTGTCTATCAAATGCCGAAGACCTTCGTATAGTTTTGAGATAATTAAGTTTTGAGAGGCTCTTCTCTTTGTCTTTATTTTTCACTTCCACATTAGCAGAGAAACAATCAGACATATCTGATTATATAATCATATAAATATGTAGTTAAATCCTCACCAGCTCCATGTTTCCTGGCGAACTCCGTCGCGCTGTCGTGGTGTATGCCCGTGCCGCCGGAGTTGAGCATGTCGTGTCTGCCCGCCATGCACATGACCATGCAGCCGAAGTCCCGGTTGAGGAGCGCGTAGTCCTCTCTCCAGTAGTTCTCGATGTCCTTCATTATGTGGTCTCCGGCGTTCAGCTGGGTCAATAAGCAACAATCTTAACTGGCACTGCTGAGGCTTTGGATATCACTTTCCCTCAATGTGAGGTAAATATGCTCACCGCGCTAGCCTGCTAGCCTGTTGTCATCTATAATCTATACTAATATAGCTTATGCCCCCGGCTCCGCCCGCCTAAATACAGTATCGAAATAGAAATATGACTTTTCATTAAGCAACAATGTCAAACGTTTTTTAAAAGACTTCCCACGGGAACACTGTATATTTTCGGGGGTAGTAGCCTACGTGGTAATCCAGAGCTTAAACTACTACTATACCCATTCAGCTCTTTTCAGTAGTTTTTGCGTGAAAGATTGCCAAACATCCATCCATCCATCCTCACAAACTTTCTCATTTATAATAGTAGTAGTATAGTAGGATTATGAGGAATGATTTGTTTTTATGTTTATTTGTTTGCATTGAATAGGCTCCGAAAACTTAGGTACTGGATCGATTTTGAGGAAATCTGCCATAGATATAATAGACCACGGCCCGGAGAAAGCTACTTTTTATCGCGGGAAGATGTACTGTTCCCTCGGAATTTTTTTTCGTATACGAAGTCGCGAGAATCATCTATCTTCAATATTTTAGGCTAATGAGGGTTCAAATCACACATTTTTGGACAAGTTACTGCTGGCCTTACCGAATTGATTTAGTTTGAAGTCCCGAGGAAGGGTCCTACTTTAGATAGGGCTGACTCATTTCGGATTTTTGTAGCTCGCTTCTCAGCTTTGGCGCCAGTAGCATTCGTTACAAGATGACCTTCCTTGACTTTTCCTTGCGCAAAAGCATTTTCGAAGGCTTCGGGTTTCTAATAGAAACCAAAAAAAACAAGTAGCATTATAAAAGTTCTTACCTCTTCCCTACATTCATTAATGACTCTGGTGAAACCGATGGACAGCTTCTTTATGATATCTGAAGATGGAGTCACCACGGTGAAGTAGCTGATGGAGAATACGGCTACGAGCAGCCATTTTGTCGTGGCCATCTTGGTTTAGACGTTATGATAGCCAAGCGGCCTTTTATATGGATGCATGATTAACAATTAATTGAAATTAATTGCCTTTTTTATTATTTTCAACTTTTGGTTCTGTAGGTTTGATGCTATCCATAGAAATTAAACGCAAAAGAGTAGCAAAATCTTTTTAAGTTTCATGATGGAATGTGCAGATAAGTTTTCCTTTTGCTGGCCGTACACGCTACGATCCACCGGAGAGGTCTGCCTGCGCAGGTATACCGCATTGTGTGGGAATAGACCTGTGCATGCTGCCGGAGCAAAATCGAAAATCAATCATAGAAAATCGTACATATTGCTGCAATAAAAAGTGTCCTTTCACCTATGTGTTAATCAACTACAGAGTCTAAACTACGACCATACCAAATTTCATATATCCGTCCGTCCGTACGTTTATTATATTGCGTGAAAGAGTGAAAAACATCCACACATCTAACAATAATAACATCATGTAAACATGCTGTATGGGCCGTTAGATAAGAGTTGGCGCCTACAATATGTATTTTATATGCCAGGGAACGTTCCTATACTACATGACCACTTTTAACCCATTTTTTAACCCCTCCCTACCCGCACCACGGTGTTTAATCCGTAGCCGTTTTTCACGTAGTACTAATGGCCGTCGCGCAAGGTTTTCCTAGAAGATGTTGAGTGTTGACTACATTACAAAACCCCCTCCCCCACCAGATGACCAAGCGTAGTCTTTAAAGATACCCTCTCCGACCTCCTCCCTTAAACTATCACGTAGTATGGTTATGTTCCCGTAAGTTGTGTGCGGTCTATGAAATTGAGCATTACGTGACGTGGCTCTTCATGATTATTCATAGACAGCACACAACGTGACATGTTGTAGGCGCCAACTCTTACCTAACGGCCTATACATACACTGAAAACATTAAACTACTGGCAATCAATCACATTTTGACATTATTATTTTGAGTATAGCCTAGAGGTACAGATTACTAAATGATTACGTAGTAACTATAGGTTATCTTTCTTCTTCCTGCAATAACCTAAATTTAACAACAAGATTAGAATTGATATCTGATATTAAAAGCTTCAGGGTTCCCTAAAGTTGAACACTTAGGCCTCCCCCACATTAGGCGTAGGCCTTAATAAGCATTATGTTCAAATCTTGAAAATTAAAATCAAATATGTTTTCTTATATAAAATCAGTTCTACTGACTTATCTAATGTTGGTTTTATTTTGGAAGACAAAATAAAAATAGATATATTTAACATTTATTATAACCACACACCATGTAGACTGAGTTGAAGACATCTGACGACTGAAGACTAATCTGTCCAGGAGGCGAAGCGCTGGTCACCGGTCTTTTGGTCGAGTTATATTCCCGAGGTCTGATGTTTTATGCCGGATTCACCTAAAATAATAGAATTGTACATTGAACAACAGATGAATGATGATTTTATACGTATATATCTTACAGCTTACTATACTATCATTGTAAATCCACAGGTCACCTTTATAATAATTACTGTGCCAACCAATTAGTTGGCGGATCTGTCGGCCAACAAATCTGTCAATTAACTTGACAGTTAGAATACAACGACTTGACAGTATCGAAATAATTCGATTATAGACAAAAAAAATTTAAGTAACCCCCGAATTGTCGAGCAGTGAGCGAGCGATGATGAATTATGGATAAGAACACTCTCGATCACGTCAACTTTCGAACAAAACAATACCAAATCCATATCGGTTCATCCGTTTAGAAGCTGCGATGCCACGGATAGACACGTCAAACTGTAACCCCTCTGGTTATTAACCTAACTTGACGTTTTGTAAATGCCAGTGAAACCAACTCTTAAGAACTTTACACGCTCACATCAGTCATAATCTCCTCGATGATCTCCTCCATGGATGGTGCCCATTTCAACTCGTGGATCTTGGTCTTGAAGCACTTGGAGACCTCCAGGGCGCGCAGGCAGTCGTCCGAAGGCGAGTTGGGGTTCTTGTCGCATTCGTGCAGCATGGATACGAGCTGCTTCGCTGTGTCATCGTCTAGAAGAGATCACGTTTGTTGTAGGGAGCCCCACTTAAATATAAATTTTTTATTCTGTTTTTTTAATATTAAATATTAAAAAACAAAATGAAATTTTTGTTGTTATAGCGGCAACAGAAATACATAATCTGTGAAAATGTAAACTGTGTAACTATCACGGTTCATGAGAGTCTATTGACACCTCATTTATTAAAATCGGACCGGACCGGACCGGACCGGACCAGTAACAGCAGCACCGGTGGAACAAACATAATATATACATACATACAAACATACATAAACTACCAAAATCCGTACAGACTGGTCGAGGGCGTAGCGAGTGACGAGTCGCCATTATAGTGTGTGGTGATTTAGATACTACTGATCCTACTACTATTATAAATGTAGAAGTTTTGAGGATGGATGGATGTTTGTTACTCTTTCACGCAATAACTACGGAACAGATTTTAATGAAATTTGGTATGGTAGGCAAGCCTCCGGATTACCGAGTGTTAATATCATGCAATAATAAGTAGCCTATAGACTACTTATTATCTAGTTCCTGCAAGATTTCCTTTTGCGTGTACGGAGTCGCGGGCAACATCCAGTAGTAGTTGATTATGTTTTATTTAGAAGAAATTAGCCACCCCCAAACAAAACATAACAAAAAATTAAAACCGATTTCCAAAGTAAAAATGCACAAAAAAGTATGAAATAAAACTTTTTTTTTTTCAATAATTCCCCTTTTAAATTCGACTAAAATTTTAACTATTTCTCAACTCAATCTTCCTAATTTTGAAGTACGAAATATCATACAAATATGTCCAAGGAATGAAAAGTTTCATACAAACTTAAATCTCCTATTTCGGAAAATCCTTCCTTAGTGGATGCCTATGTCATAAGAGAAATACGTGTGCAAAATTTCAAATTTACATTCCGCTTTCAGTAAGCGGAATGTAATTTGCTTATATGATGAATAAAGTTCCATCACCGCTTTGTTCTGAGTGTGGCATCTAAGATGACGCGTTACATAATATGTAGTGTGTTCGGAACGAGGGTGTAAGGAGCGAAATGTCGGCTATTACTGGGGACTTGAATGAACTTGGACAGTGTAATAGAATTCTGGCATATCCTCTTTCTGACACTGCTAAAGCACTGTTTAATATTGTTATTATTGGTTTCCGTCGACGCTCTTAATTTACTTGTATGTTATATAATTATTTATTTTGTCTTTGTTTATTATATAAATGGTCTAACGGAGAAGCGTAAGCGTAGTTCGCAAGAACTAAAAGTCCTTAAATAAAGAAGTTTTTTTTTTCAAATTTCTAGCCTTAAGGGTTTGCCCTGTGCGTTGATACATCTGTCAATCAGCTTTGCCTTTATATATATATATAGATTAGCCTTATGGTCAGTTTACACACCGCGGCGATACGCAACGCTACGCGGCGCTGCATTTTAAGATAGCTATTAAAAATTGAACTTTATTCACTGCACAAAAAGATACACGTTTCATATGACATCGGTCAGACACTACGAATGCGCTGTGCAGCGCGGTGCAACCTGACATTCGAACTCTTACAATAAAACGTGTATCTTCTTGCGTAATGAATATAGTTCAATTTCGAATAATTATCTTAAAAATGCGCCATGTCACGTATCGTTTCGTTTCGGTGTGAATTGACCCTAAGCCATGTAACTGTTACCAGCGCCATGTTTCTTGGCGAAGTCGTGCGCGTTATCATGGTGTAGGCCGTCCTCCGTCAGCAGGTTGTGTTTGGACGCCATGCAGAGGACCATGCACCCGAACTCGCGGTTCAGCAGCTGGTAGTCCTCCTTCCAGTAGTTCGTGAAGTCCTGCATTATGTGGTCGCCCATGTTCAGCTGGAATTGTGGAAAAATGTTAGGTGCTCGTGGGTAAATCGCGTCTATAACATTGCTTAATCTTATCACAATACAAAGATACATAATATCATCTGTGGTTTGCTGCTAGTGCTACCAAGTGAAAGTCACTTATTTACCGTGAAATAAAGAAATACGATGACACCATAGACGTATATATTATAGACGAGGCATATCGAGGCAAAAACTGTCCACTTAAATGTCCCCACTTTTGGAGTTTTTGGAGCCGTTTTGACATTTGATGTGATATGGTGAAATCAAGATGGCTGGCATTTGAGGTATGGTGAAAACCAAGATGGCGTCACTTTTTATTGTATGAAGATTTGTTGTATCAAATATACATCATAACCCATCTTTAGTTTTGAAATCTTTAACCTTTGGATGACCCACAATTTTGGTCGAATTTCATTCTTTGTTGCAATGATATGATAAATTAAAATGAGGCTTTGTTTACATTTAGATTACAGTGCCTTACCGAGCTTTGCTGGGAGCTCTAGTAGATTAAAAAAAAAAGAATCACAAAAAAGTTTTACCGGGGTTCGAACCCACCATGTTCCGAACTTCCGATCACAGCAAAAATTGTATATACCAAACTGCCAATCGGACTAACAGAATCGAGTCGAATTTATTGATATATTGTTTCCCGACGAAAGAAAAAACATATGTACAAATAATTTTAATAGAAGTTTGTTGAATAATAAATTATGGGAGTTGAAATTATATTTTTTATTTAGAATTTATAAATAATGATTATTCAATAAATTACGTAAAAACTATAATTATTATTGCTGCTATAACTAAAAGAGATCAAATTCCTTCTTATATCAAAAATGCGCAGTTAAAAGACCAGGGATAAGTAGAAAGACCTCGCAAGATAGATTTATCTCCCCCCAAATTCCCTGCATAGTAAATTCCATGGTAATACTTGCAGCCGTTTTCGACAAAAAATCGATTATATATAGGTACAACATTGTCTCGTTTAAAGTATAAGATTGAATTGAATCGGAGTTACTTACCTCAGACCGACATTCACTCAGAGCCCTCCCGAAGCCTATGGTCAGCTTCTTTATCACCTCCTGGGTCGGAGTCACCACCACCACCAGCGCAGCCAGGCAGAGGACCAGGCACGTGAGACCCATTTTGTCAAGTCCATGTTGATAGACAACGGCTAGGTTTTTATATCGACGACTTCATTAAATGTTTCATTCATAAACAGTTTTATTCGCGCATGTGGCTCCGTACAATTTCTTTTAAATTTTTGGATAAAGAAGTTCTACGTTAGCGAAACACCTTGGTAATACTTATTATTTTCAGTGTTGCACTTATTCACTTGCTGAGTAATTCTTGGACATGAAGGTCAACAAAAGGATGGAAGAAAGCTCTCATTATTGATAATATTATCAAATAATATATATTACTAACGTAAAGAACCATCATTCGATAGACTTACGCGATTCACAGCTCGCAGCTATGGATGCGTGGCTAGACGTATGCGGGGGTGCGCGCGGCGACATAATTTCGTGCTTTGACATAATTGAAAATAAAATTTCATAATATTTATGATAGATTTGTCGTCGTAGAGAAGGAGACTCTTCTCTCGCGCCGGGCCCCTGAAAAGGGCCTTGGGCGGGGAACCAAAACCAGGGGCATAGCCCCTCTACTTGGGGTGGGATGACGCGCCCAGTACGAGTACTGAGCGGAACCCGGGCCGCCCGCGTGGCAGGCGAGCATAATGTGCCTCTTATGCTATAGAAACATAAGGGCTCGATAGATTTGTCTGACACGACCTTTAGAATTATTTCGGTGCTGTCATTTGTAAAGAATGTCGCCGCTGTTTTATTATACCTATTAATAGGTGCTTTAAAATAAATTTGACGTCTAAATTACTTTTTGAAAGCTTTTTTTTACTGTTTTTTACACACATTGTGTTTACAAACAGTGTTTTCATAGTGGCCGCCCGTGGATTTTCACGTGATTATTTCAATATTGATCATACTGATTTCGTTTTAGTACTTACCTATAGTCTTTTCGCGTTAAGAAGTCAGTAATGCCATGCGTACATATGTCAAAATGGCGTACTTTAATTGGTTAATGTGAACATAGCTTAAGCGTCATTGGTAAATTTCCACATTAAAAAAACGACACTTAGTATAACCATTAAACAATTTATGTCACCACAATATCGAATCGTTTATTTTGATAATTAATGATTATAATTTAATTAGAATTTTTTATATTTATAATGAAGATTAACGACGGAGGACGCCGCGCCGCCGTGGCCGGCCTAGAAAAAGATGGCGCGATGAGCTGGATACATACCGGCTAGGCTGGCCAACGCCAGCGCAGGAACGAGAGGAATGGAAGACCTTGGGAGTGGCCTTTGCCCAGCAGTAGGACAGCATTGGCTACTAAAAAAATGAAGATTATATTATATTATAGTATAGTAGTATAGTATATTATAGTCCTACATGCCTGCAGATCTCTAACCCAATTAAAACTTGTCAATGGTTCTGTAATTTGGGGCGGATCGTCCATCTATTGATGGGCATGCATCATCTGTGACTGTGACTTGTGAGTGACAATTAGCTAATCGACAGTAAGCGTCAGTTCACACCGAGACGCGACGCGACGCGGCTCTGCATTCTTATGGTAGCTTTTAGCTAATTTATATGGAGCACTAAACAATCCCCGTGATCCGCGTCGCGCGACCGGTGAGTGTGAACAGAGAACCCGATTAGCTGATTTTCTAGTCGCGGACGCGGGTCGCGATCTCGTGTCGCGGTCGCATGGATCAGAATAGCGATTCAAAATTGAACTTTATTCACTACTCAAGACGTTTTATTGCAAGAGCGGCGCCGCGATACGCAGCCCGGTGCAGCCTGAAATCGAACTCTTACAATAAAACGTGCATTTTGTGTAAGTGAATAAAGTTCAATTTTGAATCACTATCTTTGTTTTAGTTATTATGGCGATTGCCATCGCCCATGGACACCCGCAACATCGGAGGAGTTGCAAGTGCAGCCTTTTAGGATGGAATACGCTCCCTTCTTGAAGGTTTGCAGGTCGTAATGGTAGCGTTCATTCCAGTTTCATTCAGTTTACTGTGTGCGTCAGAAATCTTCGGGTAAAGCGCATGGTGGAGGACTGCCACTCGTCAAGGTGATGAGGATGTGATACATATTTTTTCGCTTGGAACGGTGGTAAAAAGTTGCAGCAGGTATAAATCCGAACAATTCCTCGGAGCACTCCCCGTAATATAACCGATAGAGGATTCAGAGCGATGCTACATCTCTACGTAGCTCTAAGGAGCCAAGCCTGTTTGAAACACTATGGCAGTAAAATTCGAGTGGCCCATTGTTGGTTACGATCTAGAGGGAGAAGCTGGTACTTTGGCGCTCCTGGCCAGAGATGAGAACAGTATTACATGTGAGGCCCTGCGCCTTATAACGTTGTTGGCGTTGGACCGGACTGAAATACTGCTTCGACCTGTTTAGAACACCAAGCTTCTTGGATGCTAACTTCTCCTTACCCTCCAGATGATATCGGAACTGGACCTCGCTCGATATCTTAACACCAAGTTAATATTCACCTAGTTTGTATTCCAATGTTGGAGGAGACAGTTATGGGGTGCCTTTCAAACGAGGACATACAACCATCGGTAACTTTTTAGTGGTGAACGCGGAAACTTGTGACTTAGAGGGGTTAAATTGGACTAAGTTAAGTCTACCCCATTCAAAGATTTTCTCCATCGAAAACTCAATTTCAGAAACAAGTTCGTTTCTGACATTGGTTTGTAACATATCATTGATATGCAGTATGAACAGGGTAGGCGATACAGCCTTGTGGCACACCAGCATCAACAAACAGTGAATCAGAGCACTCACCGTCGACTAGGACCCTTATGCTTCTGTCTGCTAGGAAACTCGTGACCCACTTGCATAATTTCTCGGGGAGCCCATAGGAAGGAATCTTCGAAAGAAGCGCTTTGTGCCAAACCCGATCAAAGGCTTTCGCTATGTCCAAACTTACAGCCAATACCTCTCCCTTAGACTCGATCGCCTGTGCCCAACGATGAGTCAGGTACGCCAAAAGATTACGAAGCGGCATTAGCTGTAATATCTTAAAAATTCAGCGCCGCATCGCGTAAGGTGTGAGCTGACCCTAATGAGTGACCACGATCAGGTAAATCGGGGATTGCGAGTTTTAATTAGAGCCTTCCATTTGTATAAGAAACTCGACACACGTTGTTCTGGCTTAACTATGAACTGGAATAAATAAATAATCACACTTACAAAAGCCGGCAACGCATTAGCGACTCCTCGGGTATTGGATACCCATCCATGGGCGACGGTAGTCGTTTTCGATCAGGTGATCCGTGTATCAATCAAGATTGATTGATTGATTGATTATAGGTAGATACCTACCCACATACTCCTACAGGCTACAATACCAAAAACTACACCAGCTACTAACTACACCCACTACCTACACCTACAACCTGGTAGTACCTATCGAAACACAGTCATGTCGCAGTATCGCGATTCGCGACACGACAATGTGTTCAGAGCGGCATTAGCTGTAATAACTTCGCTAATTCTTAACTGAGGGGCGTGTGTGCATTGTCTTACATTCGGGTTGATATAATAGTAATTAAAACAATAAAATTATCAAAATAATGACATAATTCGAAAAAAACAAAATTGAAAAATTTAATAACCCCGTCATTGTCAAGCAGTAGGCGAGCTGATGATGATGAATTATAGCTAAGAGTATATTCATCATTATAACGTACTAGCTTTTGCCCGCGGCTCTGCCCGTGTAGGTACAGTATCCCACGAGAATACTGTGCTTTTTCGGGATAAAAAGAAGCCTATGTTTTAATCCAGAGCCTATACTACTAGGTTACTTCTACCATACTAAATTTCATCGAAATCCGTTTAGTAGCTTTTGCGTGAAAGAGTAACTAACATCCATCCATCCATCCATCCACCCATCTTCACAAACTTTCACATTTATAATAAATAGTAGTAGGATGACAATGGAAACGTTTCCATATCACTCGCGAATCTGGTGTAGGGCGGATAAGTTAGGGCGGGACATTACTCACGTCACCCCGTCTACAGTTCCCGATTCCAGCGGTGTAATATTATATTTGACCCTTATTGCTACAGGAATAAGGTTGAAATGTGGTACACCAGGTTTGTCAGCGCCTGTACATTGTACCCAGCTGTGGATTACCTGATAATACTCCATTTATCTTAATAGTCGGATAATAGATAGTAATGAATTCACACAGTATTCAAAATTCAGTCAGCCAATGAAAACAATGCTCTTTAATAACCATGGAAGACCTTAATATTAGGTCATTACATATGAAATTGGCGTTTTGTAAAGAAGGAACTTAAAGTCGATTTTTTAAACATAATATATTTATTTAATCAAAGTATATAATACCATTGCTATCTATGCACTTTTGCCATCTCATAGGTAGTTCATTGATTACTAAAAATTATTGATTTACTAAAAAAACCATTCGGACAGGAATCAATAAAATCTTTGAAGGCGCTTTGGAGTTGAATTTTTTCACTTGCAAGAAGTTATCCATATTTCGAAAGCCGTTGGTTTGGTAGCCGTCTGTTGTGCAGTGTGTGGTCTAGCGTTATCCTGAAGCAGCAGTGGCCTAGAGCGAATGACCAACCTCGGTTGTTTAGCAACTAGCTTTTCCATCATGATTTGCAGTTGCTGGCAATATACATCTGCCGTAATAGTCTGGTCCGGACAGGAATCAATAAGATCTTTGAAGGCGCTTTGGAGTTGAATTTTTTCACTTGCAGGAAGTTATCCAAATTTCGAAAGCCGTTGGTTTGGTAGCCGTCTGTTGTGCAGTGTGTGGTCTAGCGTTATCCTGAAGCAGCAGTGGCCTAGAGCGAATGACCAACCTCGATTGTTTAGCAGCTAGCTTTTCCATCATGATTTGCAGTTGCTGGCAATAGACATCTGCCGTAATAGTCTGGCCAGATTTAAGAAAGCTGTAGTGAACGACAACGGCACTGGTCCACCAAACGCTCACAAGTAATTTTTTTGAGTCAATTTACCCTTGGGGCAGGCTTTGGCTGGTTCGCCAGGGTTCAGCCATTGCGACGAGCGTTTCCGATTATCGTACAGTATCCACTATTCATCACAGGTAATGATTCGATTTAAAACCCCTTCATTATTGTGTCGCAGCAGTCGACGCGCGTTTGTCGGTTCGCTGCACTCAATTTATGAGGTACCCACCTTTCAAGCTTTTTCACCTTCCCAATTTGCTTCAAGTGGATTATAACAGTTTTATCGCTAACACCGCAGCCTCTCGTAACCCGATAAGTGGGACGGATGACCGACACGACTAGCGAGTGATCAGGCGCAGGGCCGACTTTTTACATGCCTATCCGACGCATGGATCGTCTCTCTCGTCAGACAATCAGGTGATCAGCCTGCGTTGTCCTAACCAGAATTGAAACCAATGTGTTTTGATGTTCCAACGCGGGGTTCGCACCCACGACCTCCGGAGTCGAGAGCCAAGTTCTAAACCACTGGACCACGAAGGCATGGAAGAGTAACAGTGCGACATTAGTAACTTTGCACAGTGAGGGTATTTAAATTAGTGACATCTGACAGCTTTTTGACACGACAATCGGGCTCCCAAGCGCCGCCTGGTGCCAGAAAAACAATCGAAAATTCTTATTGACCGTTTTTGATACCACTTCCGCCACCAGATGACGCTGTGTGCGTTGGGACTGCAAATATGAAGCACCCTCATTCGCCACGAGATTCGTTGCGAATTCTGCTACCTCATATCTAGAGAATGGCTACGATTAATTTCGTTGATGTCCTGCTGCCTTCTAGTATTATAAATGTGAAAGTTTGAGAGAATGGATGGATGTTTGTTTGTTTGCTAGCTACTCTTCACGCAAAAATTCATGGTAGGATTTTGATGATTTTTTGTATGGTTGTACTTTACTTTATGGTTGGCTTTGGATTACCACTATGCTGATATAATGTACTTTTTATCCCGAAAAAGTACACGTGCGACACATTATTCAAGCGAGCCGCGGGCGCAAGCTAGTTTTTTATAATTGGTGAAATTTTGCTGATGATGCTTAGATATGATGAACAGTTCTCGATTACTTGAAGATAGGTTTTGATAATTTATTTAATTATTGAACAATTAACATTATCATCGACATTTATAAAAACCGGGCAAGTGCAAGTCGGACTCGCGCACGTGGGATTCCGTACAAAACGGCTAAAAAAACACGTTTGTTGTAATGGTTACACGTTACATTATTATTACAATTTGTTGTAATAATAATGTAACGTGTTTTTTTAATAATAGAGAGAATAAATATTTATTCTCTCTATCTGTCTGTCTGCCCTTGTAACTTCTGTGATTTTTAATATAAATGGATGAAATTTGGTATAGTATTGTATTTGGTATATATTGGGTATAGATCTCGGTTTTGGCATCATAAAATAATAATCCTACTAATATTATAAATGTGAATGTTTGTGAAGATGGATGGATGTTTGTTACTCTTTCACGCAAAAACCACTGGACGAAACTTGCTGATGAACAGACTTGATGAAATTTGGTATGGTAGTAGCTCGAGCTCTGGATTCAAACATAGGCTACTTTTATCCCGAAAAGTACAGAGTTCCCGTGGGATACTGTATTTACGCGGGCGGAGCCGCGGGCAACAGCTAGTAATTTTATATTTTAGAGGTGGCTCTCCTTACAAGTGTTACGTGAAGTAAGACTAAAAAATATTTTTCATTCTACCCCATCGTGTGGGGGGATGGGGATCGTTGAGTAGGTATTTAAAAATAAAAACAAATTTTCATACATTACTTTTTTACTGGTTTGTAAGTTCCCCCCCTCCCCCTGGCATTTCTAAACTATAAGAGATATAAACTTATAAGTTTCCATGCTGATAGATTATGCTAAAAACACTTAGGATTTTATTATAAGCGAAATCAGACGATAACTTTTGAAGTAATTCAAAAAATACCTATTGCGCGTTGATAGTTACGGAACTCTCCATAGATATGTCCTGAAATGTTCTTGGTTATTAGTGTTTGTTGTTATAGCGGCAATAGAAATATATCATCTGTGAAGATTTCTGCGGTCTAACTGTCACGGTTCATGAGATACAGCAAAGTCTTAGCCTGTTTCGCAACCTACTGATAAGTATCAGATAGCTTATTGCCATGTTTTGTCTCTGTCGCTCGTTATAAAGTACGCAGTGACAAAACTTCGCAAAAAGGAATTTAAATTGCACACATTGAAACGGTGCAGTAAATATCTCTAGTAAAGACTGTTGGACAGCATATTTAGCAAATGAGTGAAAAACTTGACAAATAGCCGTGAGTTATAGCGCGGTACTACGGACTACCCCTAAGTCCAAACGTTGGCACAGCTCCAGCAGTCTGATATATGGCCTGTCCGGTTATTCATTACGTACCCACTACGTAGGCCCACTGCATGATGGGCCGATGAAAAACACTGCAGTACTGTTTTAAAATGTATAGTGATTCATAGAAGGAGTGACATGATGAGAACGTCGATTCTGCTAAATCCGGCAATAATACAGTTACGATCCAGTCCTGATATGTAAAAATTATGTATAAAGGAAAGAATTGTCGTTGAAAATTAATAAGCTAATTTTGTTTTTGTTCCTTTGTTACAGGTAAGCAAGACCATACTAAATATAAAGAGGAGCTAAAATTAAAAATATGTAAGTACATATTTATAAGTACATATCTTATTACAACAGCAAAAAGTGTATCGGCAGATTCAAACCGAGAGAGCTAACTAAATTGCATACTTATAAGCTTTAAGTTCTTCTCAACTAAGCATAATGTTAATACGGTTTCAATGTAACGTCTCTAAGTAGGGTCCGGTATACAGTCTTGACTTATCTTTGCCTCATTAGACCCCGATGTCGAAGCTCCCGTCCTCTTACAGATGGCCCTTTGGCCACTTACAAAGGTCCTCTCGGCCACTTTGTCCACTATAATCCCTTAAATATCATTTCATCTTAAGCGCCCTTTTGGCTTTGAAGTGTATAGATAGGGCTCGATAAAGCTAGAGCTCATGCATTTCGCACAATTATTATCGACGATTTAAGTTTCAAATAAAAGTACGGATATTGGAATACGAGTATTGTATCATTTATGGTGGCGCAATTCTTTTAACTGTAAGTTTGTTGACGTACAATCGACCAAGTTGACGCACAAGATCAAAATAACGCTTAACACGTGTAAATACGGACTTCAACCACGTCCGCAGTCGATGAGAACCCATCGACTGCGGACGTGACAAGGAAAATGTTTAGAAACTGGTCGAGCAGGAACTTTGCCGATGTTGTACGTACATTAGGGTCCTATTTAATAAATCACCTCTAAACTAGCCCTAATTTTTTTAATGAGCTGAATTTACTTGTCTGTAATTTTTATGTGGCATTAATCGTGAATGCTTTACTACTACACTTTAGCTATAAATATAGCTCCGCCCGCGTAAATACAGTTACAATTAAATTCAACCGTATCTATCCAAAACATTGCGAAGTGTACGCGATTGAGCGCCAATTCGGCAATCAGTCAGAACTCAGAACGCGATAAGGTTTATCCTGACGGACAGGGATAGAAATGACCCGGATGGACTGGGATGAACCCGGATATCCGGATATCCAGGATCGTCTTATACAACTGTCCGGCGGATTACATCTTGTCGTAAAGACGGTTTTGAGCGAGGGATTTTGCAAGATTTTCAGTGGCCTATTTTCTCTAACCGTCCATAAATTACGTCACACGATAAGGGGGAGGGAGGGGGTCGATGAAGTGTGACATTGTGTAATTTCAGAATAGCTGTTTTAATTTAATAATTATTTCTAGATGTAAAATTATAAAATATCGGACGTCACACTAGGGAGACCAGCTGTGACAAGGACGGGGGAGGGGTCAAAATCATGAAATTCGTGTGATGTGTATATTAATAATATATTACTATTATAATCGTGTAATTTATGGATGGGCCCATATTTACAATTTAAACTTTTTATGAGCAAAAATACATTACTACACTATAATACTGCCAATGTATATATCACAAGCTGTTGCCTGCGGCTTCGCCCGCGTAAATACAGTATCCCACGGGAACACTGTACTTTATCGGGATGAAAAGTAGCCTATGTTACATCCATCCTCGTAAACTTTCACATTTATAATATTAGTAGGAATTATTTACATTTTGGTTGGATGTAATGTTCCATTTGCAAAAATATTAATTTGCATCTGAACAGCATATAAGTCGTATAACTCGAGAAGAAGCACGGATAACGGACGGTCCGTACCTAATTAAGAATCGAAATCGTTACTTAACGAATAGGTTCTCACTGTTTGAAGTTCTCAACAGTTGAAATGACCTCGCTTCCTTTATGTTGCTTGATCGTAACTTAAATTATTATAAACAACGCAGTATATCTTCTCTCATAAATATAAATGGATTGCAATTCCAATGTCTCGCTAAAACTCGAGAACGGCTGGACCGATTTGGCTAATTTTGGCCTTGAAATGTAGTGGTAGTTTAGGGAAGGTTTATACGGTAAGAGATATTGAGAAACTTGCGGGGAAAATACTTAAAACGACGATTAAATTTTCCCATACCTTTACTGTGTTAAATTTTTCACTTGACTTTCGAGAGTTTGTAGGTGCCTTAAATTTACCTGTTTGGCTATTTATTTTTTCCAGCTCATAGTTAGGACAGAACAACGTGTGTCGGGACAGCTAGTTCGTAATAAATGCTACTCACTATTAGAACACCATTCTTTTAAATCTTTACAATTAAAATATTTTAACAGACGTTGGCCGCTACTTTGCGCGCATAAAATGAAGAGGAACTGTATCTTTTGCCACGATAAAAAGTAGCCTATGCATTCCCCGCGGTCTACTGTATAATATGTGTGCCCAAATGAAGTTTCGGAGCCTTACAAGTAATCCAAACAAACAATCTAATAGATTAAATACTTCGATAATACTTCGTAATACGAATTTCAACCCCAATCGCAACTCAAGTACTCGTACGATAAATTCACCCCAACAAAAACCAGTTGAAACCAGAAACACCCACGGTGCGCCTGATAAACGTATACTGTAAATTCTTGCTTCCCCAAGTTGTGTCAGAAACGTTAGGAGCGACAGAAAACAGACTACAATTTGTCAGGAGATATCTGTGGGCCTAGCAGTGGCGTGCGGTTCCTATGACTCCATTCCTGCCGGTTTCACTTTCATCCGATAATGTTACTTTTACGCCGCTGTCAAATGTTCCTGCTAGACGGGGCCGAAGCCCGCTCCTCGCTTCACGCGTGAATCCCGCGACACTGGGGAAGGCCCGCGAAAAATGTGAGAACCACTCCACTCCACTCCACACTTCGCGTTCGCAGACTTTTCGCAGTGTCGCACGCGATTTTCGCGCGAAGCATGAAGCGGGATACGACTTAAGTAGGTACGTAGATAGATATAATTGAGGACGGCATACCCATTACCTAAGTTACGTCAGAAACATTATGAAGATTCCAAAAACACAAAACAGTAAGCACGATCGATAGACAACAAGACGTAACCAACGTAATCGCAAAATTATCTAGTGAAATTTGTATAGGCGCTGTTATGATTTTCATGCAATTCTCATTTGATAATTATCTGCTCAGCAAAACTTGCTACAAAATTAAATATATCTATCCTCAGATTAAATAAATAATAGTATATATCTATCCAAACTAGATATCAGTTCGAGTGTTAAGTGTTATGTCAGAAACAAAACAGACCGCCTTGAAGGCTGAACGCGGGAGATATCTGTACGCAATTGCTTCCCCATTGTGCAAGCGCAGGACGCGTGCGCGCTCAAGCGAGGCCTCACTTCCAGTTGGTAGTTCTCATGACCTGAGGGACTCAGTAGCGCACGATGAGTATATTCAGCAGGTTAGTTTCTGGTGATTTTTTAAAAAGTGATTTTGACTTGTTAGTTGCTACTCAGAAATGTGATTTCGGGTTGAGCTTAAAACTCAGATGTTTTAGTCGAAGGATTGTGCCGTGTACTTTAGAGAGTTTAGGCGAGTTAATTTTTAAGATAGCTATTCAAAATTGAACTTTATTTACTGTAGTATGTTTAGTTTCGTATCACATCAGTCATACGCTGCACAGCGTGCAGCGCGATGCAACATGACATTCGAACTCATACAATGAAACGTGTATCTTCTTGTGTAATTAATAAAGTTCAATTTTGAATAGCTAACGTAAAATGCAGCGCTGCGTCGCGTATTGTTTCGTTTCGGTGTTACATAAGTGAATTAGTTCCAGTGAATTGCTAATCGAGCTTTGTTACACGACCTGCGATCATTAATGAGTGATAACTCTCGCATTTAAATTGAAGATAATTAAACTTGAAATGTCAGAATTAAAATAATCCATACCTTTATAGACACCATCATACTAACAGTCCAGATTATGGGTTCAAGTTCGGCGCAAACGGGCGACCAAATATGTAGCTACTAGCTATTGCCTGTTGAGCGCTACAGCTTCACAATTTTCATCCATTTTGAATTGCCGTAAAACAGCACTGACTCTTTAAAAAATGTTTGAACGCAATCGTGGGTATACTCTATTCTGTGTGCTGTGTGCGAGTTTTCGCCACTAATCGCCATAAAGAAGTTAAAATTTGTATGGCATCGTATTAGTTCCCAGTGTTTGCCACTAGGGGCGTTGTTTCGATGCTGTACAAATTGTAGCTAACTCTTCACGGCGAGTAGTGACAACATCTCGCACACAGCACACTGAACCAATTTCATCTAAACGTAAACAAACATATTAAATTGGACTAAATAAATTTTCGGGCTGGTTTCACAATCACCTAATAAGTGACGAATAGCTTATCCGGAAGTTTTGTCGCTGATGACTTTATACTGAGCGAGAGAGACAAAGCTTCCGGATAAGCTACTCGTCACTTATTAGTAATTAGGAGATTGCGAAAGAGGCCCTTATTTTGATACCTTAACGACCAAAAACTGAAACGCTATACAAAAGTTAAGAGCCGTCTCTGCTAGCCGAAATAACAAGGACAGCGTGTGACTTGAACGTCACTTAATTCAATTATCGTTCCAGTATTCGGCCCTCAGTGATCTATTTGTTCTCATTGTTTATGTTCAGATTAAATTGAATTTGAACACAGGATTTCCCATTCACGCCTAACCCAAAATCCTTTATTAACATCAATCAATTGTCGCAGTATCACGCTCTCTTTCCTCCTCTCCTGCGCTCTCGCGCGGGGCGACCTCTTCTCGCGCGCGACGCGGGGCAGACAGGACAGCCGCGACATACGAAGCAGCGTGTACGACTTCATCATAGTGGGCGGGGGGACCGCTGGCTGTGTACTGGCGAACAGACTGTCGGCTGTTGCAGATTGGAAGGTGAATAAGGTCAAACTAGTGAACGAACTGCACAGATAGACGCCATTGATTTTGGAATAGAGTCTGTCCTAACGACAGGGGTCCCAAATGTATATAGAAACACATAGAAGTCACGGGCAGTATTCGTAATTGTCAATGTTTTCATAAAGCAAACACTTTTCATTTGTTTGAATGCCTGATAAATAAAAATAGCAACTTTATAGATAAAGATTGGAGTTACATAATGCATTTTCTTTTTTTAACCTTTTTTACACGTACATAATATTGCAATTTTAATTTCATAAATGCACATATTTTTACTAAAAGAGATACTTGAACTATAAATTATTTAAAAAAAATTAGAACTATAACTAAATAATAACAAATCACAGATTTTACTACTGGAAGCCGGTGAAGATGAGACAATAGACTACGACATCCCAGCAGTACCCACCAAAGATCATAGGCCAATAGTTTGGAACTACAGAACAGAGAGGAACGGTTTCTCCTGTCTATCCAGACCTGGGGGCAGCTGCGAGGTCAAAACTGGCAAAGTCCTGGGAGGCTCCAGTGTCACCAATGATATGAAGTACACCAGAGGGTCCAAGAAGGACTATGACACGTGGCATGACAACGGAGACATCAAATCATTGGATTGGAAATTCGAGAATTTGGTTGATTATTTCAAAACTTCCGAAGATAATGGTACGTTGAAATTATATAACGTAATGCAAAATCAATTATGGATACTCCGAATACTTGATTTACTGCTTATGTAAAGCAGTGTAGGCATAAAAAATTCGAAAAAAAAAATCTCGTAAGAATGCGTCTTCCGGACTATGGAGGTCACTAAGCGCACACTGTCGCAAAGCTGATTTCAAAACGTAAGTTTTACGTGAAAACATGATGAAGTCAGTTCACACTTCCAATGGCTTTCTCGGCGCAGTAGGAGTCTACTGCGCTCTAAAAAAACTAGTATGAATGAGTATTTATACTAGTTTTGGTTTTTTTTCGAATTCATATTTTTTTCTCTACCAAACCTTTTTTACATAAGCATAAATAGTGTATCCAAACTTTCTGTAATTGATTTAGTCAAGCGTTATATGTTGATTATGAAATGAATAAACAATTAATTAACTCGATAAGTCGAATTGACGGACAAAAACTACAATAGTTTCTATTATTAAGCAATTCTCCTTGCTTTGAAAATTACGTCCAAATGTGTAAGTCATTAATATTAATTGAACAATAATTGCAGTATACCTACGTGTCTTATTTTAAGGTGACTACGATGTTCTCATGAACTCCTACTATCATTCCCGAGGAGGTGAGCTTCGCGTCCAGAGATTTAAATATTTCGACAAATATATTGAGATGTTTTTGAGCGCTTTCGGCGAGATGGGATTTAAAAATATTGACATCAATACAAATGTGCAAGAAGCTGCAGTAAATAACCAGTTCACAATTTATAACAACACCAGACTAAGTACAAATAGTGCCTTTCTAAAAATAGCGAGACATAGGAAAAATTTAACCGTCAAAACAGGTGCCACGGTTACTAAAATTGTGATAGACCCACAGGAAAAGACAGTGGAAGGAGTTATTTATGAAGTTGAGAAAGGTAAAGAAATACCAGCATTTGTAAAGAGAGAAATAATATTAACAGCTGGTGCCATCAACAATGTACGTTTGCTGCATTTATCAGGTATCGGGCCTGCTGAGGATTTAAAGAAACATAACATCACCACATTGGTAAACCTACCTGTAGGATCTAACTATCAAGACCAGGTAACCATTGGAGGTCTAGCGTTTTCATTAAATGATGTAGCTCCGGTTCAAGAGAATACAATTATAGAAGATTTTAAGTCTTGGTTCCAATCACGAAGTGGACCTCTAGCCTCTAGAGGCATTAATCAAGTATCAGCGTTTATTCAACTTTTCGAAAATAAAAATGGTCCAGACATAGAATTGGCATTAGAAGGCAATTACATTAGAAGTGATAAATTCATGTTACATAATATTTCTGTTCATAGTTCTGAAGATACAAGTATGCCGCTTGCTTACTATAATTTAGTATCTATACGACCAGTTCTATTGAAACCTAAAAGCAAAGGTAAAGTCTTGTTGAATAAGAAAAATCCTAAATACGGAAGGCCCGTAATTCAAGCAAATCTTCTAAAGGAACCGGAAGATTTAGCTGCAATAGTCGATAGTGTTGACATAGCATTGCAGCTACTAAATACAAAAGAGTTGAAGAAGACTGATATAAAGCTAGCTCCTTTGGATCTGTTCCCATGTGATAAAGTACAGAATAGAGATCAATGGAATTGCATCGCCAGACATTATACTAAAGCTATGAGCAATCCTATAGGTACCTGTCGTATGGGATCAAATTCAACAAACTCAGTTGTCAACTATGATTTAAAAGTTCACGGCATTGAAGGCATTAGAATTGTTGATTCTTCTGTAATGCCATCTCATGTAAGAGGCAGTATTATGGCACCAACAATAATGATTGCTGAGAAAGCAGCGAAACTATTAATGAAAGACTGGATAGATAACAAGGGACAATATTATTATAAGACCTCAAAGTAAACCAAATCTTAGTCCATTTTTTTATTATTTAACAAATAGTCAATATTGTCAGTATGTACATTATAAATAGTTTAATTCCATGTGCTTTTTATTTTCTCGCTGGCTTTTTCCGCTATCATAATAACAGGGGCGGCAATAGAGCCTCTATTAATTTTTGGAATTACTGACGCATCAACTACTCTCAAGTTAGAAACTCCATACACTTGCAAAGTATTATCAACAACAGCTTCCGAGTCTTTTTCGGAACCCATTTTACACGTACCTACATAGTTATGTAGAGGAGATGAAAAATGTCTTATTATACACAACCAAAATGCTTCTGTAACACTGCTGTGGTTGCTACATTCATTATTCAAAAGTAGGTATGGCTCGAAATCAAATCCAGCCCTTTTGAAAACTTCTGTATCAAATATTTTTACAATTTCTTGAATTCCTTCTAACAGTTTTTTTTCATCAGAATAATGTTTAAGAAAATTAGGATATATCATAGGTATTCCAGAGACTGGGTCAGTCGCATTTAGTATAACCTGTCCTCTACTTTTTGGTGTCAATAGCGAAGTGCAAATGTCCATTTTATCATAGTACATATTGGAATTGTGACCACGAAATCTAAACTCTATATCAGGGACTCCACTCATTTCAGATAAACTTGTTTCATAATAGGCAGCTACTTGAAAATTTGCCGATAGCGGTCCGGTACCATTTACATAGTATCTTATTATATCCTTTAGCTTCTGTCCAAAATTAGTTGTTGTTGCTGTCTTTTTTAACTTTATAATCGGTAAACATACGGATACATGATCATGAAAGTTACTGCCAACCGGTAGGTCACTAATGACATTAATATTCAAATATTCTAGGTACTCCGTTGGCCCTATCCCAGATTGCATTAGTAGTTTAGGAGTATTTATTGCGCCGGCACTAACAATTACTTCTTTGGTTGATTTTATCACATAATTCGTACTATTTTTAAAACATTCAACCCCCACAGCTACCACATAATTATTTAGCGTTTGAAATAATATTTTTGTTACAATTGCATTAGTTACAATTTTAAGATTTGGTCTATAGTTCTTGACGGGCTCTATAAAAGCTGTATTTGTACTTACACGCTCACCAAAGTATGTCATAGTCTGTACTCTTGTAAACCCTAATTGGTGTTTGCCATTAACATCCGTATACTTATATCCTAGTTCATTTAGAGCACTAAGTAGTGCATCAACGTTTTTATCTATGTAATTGTAGCGGCCAACATCTAATGGTCCTTGAGTTGAATGATAAACTGTATCTTCACTTATGTCCTTATCGTAATTTCCCTCAGATTTTTTAAAGTATGGAAGCACTTGATTGTAACTCCAGCCCTCGTTACCATCTAAAGCCCATTCATCATAGTCAGCAGGGCTACCTCTTGTGTACACCATATCGTTGATTGTCGATGTCCCTCCAAGAACCCTGCCTTGAACAACGTCACAGCCTTTCCTACTGCGATTTTGACAAAACCTGAAAAAATATTACAATAAGATTATGACATGAGTACGTGACAGACTTTACTATTACATAATTATTAATTTAAAAGTGAATATACCGTGTAAAGTCTAAAACATGTATCAAAACGGCAGGAAATGCATAACGTAATCAAAGTTGCTCTTACCCCTTTTTAGGTCTCATGAAATATTTCCAGTCTAGCGCAGAGCCTCTAAACTGACTAGTTATACTGGGAATCGCTGCCAGTTTTGGCTCCTCCGGCCCGGCTTCTATTAGCAATACCTACAAATAGTTAAACTGCTAATTCATTTTACATAGAAAAGAAACGCAGAAATAAATCCTTACTGCACAATACCTAAAAATAAACAATCTTTGCAAATAGTTAAATAAATATAATATTATTTCACTATAATGAAATATAATTATGAAGTTCTTCTGAATGATGTTTCAAATTATGCATGTGTATGCAGATCTTTTTCTTTAGTGTACCAACTACTAACTAAAATCTAGAAAAATACATAATATTAAAATCATATTTACCTTCCAATCTTTATTTTCTGATAACCTGCTGGCTACAACACAGCCTGCTGTGCCACCACCGACCACAATGAAATCATAATCTGTATCGTCTACCACGATAACCTTTTCATCGTGAAGACTTTCATATTCTTGTCTCTGATTATTAAGTCTTTGATTTTTTGCTATAGATTTTGACGGTCCTTTAAGTTTCCCAAAATAATATGGTTCGTCTCCCATATAGCCAAATAGAGAATGTATTAGGGTCACGAGAAGCAAAGCAGACGGTGCACATTCAACGGTTCCATCACATATCCTACATAGATCTTCAGTTATGTTGCCTCGGTCCACCAATGTCATGGCATTTTATGAAAAGTCATGTAAACTTGGTTACATTTTCCGTTCTTTCAGTATTTTGCTTTTTTCTTGTGTGTATATTTTTGTCTATTTCACTTTGTTTCTATTCTGTTTGTATCTATTAGTATTATAATGTTTTGTTTGAATTTAAATTTATCATACCGTGTTTTCTGATAAAAAATCACAAACTGTGTTTCACTTCAAACAATGCGCCCTCGCTAAGGTCGTACTACTGGATCAAAGAATACTTTCATATCGTTTATCGTTATGTTAGTCTGTCTGTAAGTTTTGATTTTTATAAAGTTATTTCAAAAATTTGCAAAATATGTAGGTGTCAAACTTTCGTTTTTTGTTTACTTATTAATTTAGTAACCCCCTTTGGTAATTAAAATATTTACACAGCGGATGAGCTTTTCAATGTTGCTGTCTTTGTCTATCAGAAATTAGAAATATCGCTTGACAGTCAATACAGCAGCATTGAATAGCTTATCCGTTGTGTGAATATTTTATTACTAAGGGGCTTATAATATAGGTAGTAGATACTTATTATATCCTCTGTAAAATTAAACTGGAAACGTCAATTTTCATCCTGTAGTACTAGGAATCGTAGTAAACACTAGACATACCGACAATTAAATATAATGAAGGTTAAACAATAGTATAATTTATTGTGAAAGCGGGAGAAACCGCGCGGCAACACAGCTCCACTGACACTTGGCATCCGGTGGCCGGCGGTTGTTTTCTCGAATTTCCTACGTACGTATTGTATTATGTTTTCTAGGGAACGCTTGCGATACTTCTTTGAAGTGCAACGTTATTTGTTGTATTTTTTTTGAAAATAACAGGTCTGTATTATTCTAATAACTTTTATTCTTTACATTCTCATTGTAATGCTGTTATTAAAACGGTAGGCGTAGACAGTAGTTTTAATAATATAAGTTCATTTAGGTTTTATCTTTTACGTTTTCATACTTACGAATATAAGACATTTAATTGTAATTAATGCGCAGGTTTTAATTTAATTTTAATGTTAAAAATGTTCATAATATTTTTACAGCCATACACGCGGTATGGCTGTAAAAATATTACGCGTTATATTACACAGTAGTTGATACGCAAAATTGCTATTCAGTTTTTACAGGCACTCCTAATACTTATCTCCTGTTTAAATATGCGCTCTATAAATAAACAATCTTTCATTTTAATGTTACAGTTTTTGACTTACCGTTTTATTTTAATAAACTCATAAAATGTTGTTTAGATATCAAAATATAAGTATATATAATATCTGAAAAAATATCTAATACAACTTTTAAAGGATAAGTAAAATCTTTCAGCATTTATCGTTTCTTCTACTAAGATGAAATGTCTTTTTGCTAACATCTACACGAAACGTACATAACACATACTTATTTAGATCGTTCATAATTTCCAACTTAAACTTGGAACAACTCGTCACAGGTCGTATTGCAGTTCCCGCGTTACACCCAAGTCCCAACGCAGATCTGAATATTCTGAATTATTCATACGATAGTTCCTCTTGTGGTGTCACAAAGGTAGTCTCCCTTTATAGCTAATGTTAATGGTCCTATAAAGGTTGTATAATTCATAGCGGCTCTATGATTTCAAGGGGGCTCCTCTTAAATATATACGATAAAATTTTGATGCATGGTTTGAAATCGTGTCATAATATAGAACAGTAATTAAAAGCACTGGTATTTTGAACTGACTTTCCTGTCATTGGCTTTGTTATACCACTTTATGTGTTAATAAGGCGCCTTACAATTTAATTACAGGTAGGTGCCTAGTACCTTTTTTTTTACTTGGGGAAATCCTTTGTGGAACCCCGGAAGATTAGGGACATCGGCCGGGGTATGTGGGACTCTCCTGGGTGCATGATTAACGCATCCGGAGATACCGCACTAAACCCCAAGGTGCCTCCTCCTCCGCTTGTTGCTGGGCCGCCGGACCCGCCTAAGCGATATCAGCAGCGGCCCAGTAAGCGGCATCTGATTTCATTATGGCGCGGGCGCTCATGGTTAGCGCGCCTGTATCTACCTAACCTACACACACAGCCTCCGTGGTCCAGTGGTTTAGAGCTTGGCTCTCGACTCGGAGGTCGTTGGTTCGATTTCCGCATTGGAACAACAAAAATTCTTATTTCCAAGTTTGGTTAGGCTGCATTGAGGCTGATCACTTGATTGTCTGACAAGAAAGATGATCCATGCGTCGGATGGGCATGTAAAAAGTCGGACCTGCGCCTGATCTCTCGCCAGTCGTTCTCTGTCCGTCGTTCGTCTGTCCGTGCCACTGGGTTTCGGGAGTAAAGGAAGAGAGAGTGCTCTTGTGTACTGCGCACACACTTGAGCACTACAAAAAAATAACTTATGCGTAGCTGGCTTGGTTTCAATAAAACCGGCTACCGTCACCGGTGTGGGGAGCTATTAAGTATCCTACCTAGTACCTAAGTACCTACCGGTAACATAGCTTGAAAACATAAAAGTAATTTAATAGCATTCAGTTGTTATTATGTATAACTTTATTACTTTTATTAACAGTACAAATTAATTGCTATCAACATAAAATAACACTACAACTACGCAAAATCGGTTTATTATAATTGAGAAATGCGCCGGCAGCCATAACCTGGTCATAATACGAACAATAAGAGTAAATGGTCCATAATTGTTATTGCCCCAGACAACGTCAATGACCATATAACATTATAACAGCTCCCGGCAATCGAAAAGCCTCCACGAATGAAAATAATATGAACGAAACGGCGATTAGAAGGAAACATTCAAAAGCCCCATCTGTTATTGCCCGCGCAAACTAAGCTCGCTTAGTTCCGATATCGTCCGCTGCGTGGCGCTGTACCATTAAAAGTTATGGTGGGCCGCCGGGCTTAAAGCGATTAAAATTCGTTTTGCGGGTTTGTATTGATTTAAAATTATTGCAAACCGCTCCGATTGCGCCCATTAGTTTCCATTTGGACGTTTAGCGAGTGAGCTTAGGGGATAACGACAGAGGGCGCAAATCTCGTAATATGCGGCGAGAGTCTGTCTGGTCATTCTATGCTAATTTAAATCGGATCAAAATTTCACCATTTTTTTGTTGCAATTGGTTACTTTCAGCACCTGAAAGCCCTGAGCTGAATAAGCCTTTCCTCAATATAGAGAGAGGGTTAGGCAGCCACCTCGCCAGCCTACTTGGCATTTAGCAGACTTCACAATATGTCCTGTGAAGACTGTTCGTCTGCCAGACACGCAGTAGGCGCACTTTATTTGCAACCTAATGTGCTCCCGACCGAATACTGAAACCATAGACGTATATATTACAGACGAGGGATGTTGAGGCAAAAAGTGTCTCCAGTTAAATGGCTCCACTTTTGAGATTTTTGGGTCATATTGACATTCGATGTATGGTGAAAACAAGATGGCTGACATTTGAAGTATGGTGAAAACCAAGATGGCGTAACTTTATAATGTATGAAGTTTTGTTCTGTCAAATGTACGTCATAGCCTATTTTGAGTTTTGAAATCTTTGACTGAAACGCTAATCAAAATTAGAGCCCTCCTATTCACAGACTATCGCTGTCTCCGCTAGCAGAAATGACAAGGACAGCACGTGATTTAGCGTCGCTTAGTATAACTATCGTTCCAGTGTTCGTCCGTTAGTGATTAAACTTTAAAGTGTACCTTCTCGCTTGACACTATCGGTATTCGGTACCTACCTAATTCACTAGAATAACACTAATCTTATTTAATTAATACGTGTTACGTGAAGCAAAAACGTTGAGCATAGTTTTACGAGAATCGCGCGTACGGAGGAGTATGAAATTTGGTACAGTTAATTTATGTGGAGGTAAGTGTGAAGAAGTAAAAAATAAAGTTACACCCACCACCATGCGATTGTTTAATAACTGCTATAGGCGCTGGTTTGACACAATTGTCAATCTTTCTTTCATATTTCATAGACAACATATTTTTATTGTGTATTTAAAAGGCAACAGAGCCCTAAAAATTAAACTTTAAAATGTATACCTACATGAATTATGGTCGAATTTCGACCACAGGGCGACCTCTAGTAATAATTAATTACTACTAAAATTAACTGCCACATAACTCCCCGGGAGGTACGTATAACTAATCTGATTATGAGTTGAATTAAATTAGAAAATTCCCGTCTCACGCCACCGATTCCTCCGAGCGTGACGATCCTTGACAATGGAGAATCGATTTCCGATTCGATTTATTTCTGATCCGTCGATTTGTTGATTCGATGACGTAAGTAGCTACTGGTTTTGTAAGACCCGCTAGCTACCTACGATTTTCGCACAATTTACACGCCTGTTTTAATTTCGTGTAAGAGCGTTAACCTATACATCGCTTATTTTTGGTTGTTTGTCTTCAGAAGAAGTGTTTTTCGAGTCTATGCAAATAAATAATGTACCTAATCACTAGTAAATTAAAACTACTTACTGTCAAAATTTCACAGTTCTATTATTAGCTGTCACGGCTGTGCGAGGCGCGAGCGTCTATATTATGTCAGTCAGACAGCCGAGTGAGGACATCATTTATATGTATAGATTACTAGCTGTTGCTCGCGGCTCTGCCCGCGTAAGTATAGTATCCCTCGGGAACACTACTTTTTCGGGATAAAAAGTAGCCTATGTTTTAATCCAGAGTCTAAACTACTACCATACCGAATTTCATCGAAATCCGTTCAGTAGTTTTTGCGTGAAAGCGTACAAACATCCACGCTTTCACATTTATAATATTAGTAAGGATATTGGATATATTATAAATATTCTCTCTTTGTGTTTTATATACGCCTGCGGGCTTAGCATGGCGATCCGAAGAAATAAATTAATGAAGAAATATTCTATCTAAATAGTTCGTTGCTTCTTCGGTGTTTCTAGGGTGCGCATGCTAGGCCTACTGGAAACCGATTACAAAAGTGAACAAAGAAAGCCAGTAAAGATTTTATGACATTTTATAAGCGTTAAATCTACATTTCATCAGCCTCCTACTGCCAAGAATATCGTAAAGTGTAAACCATCTCATAAATATTATTAGTCTCATTAAGTCAATGGACATTGGACAGGTACACCTGTATGGGCAGTAAAACTGGTAGGACGTGGGATTTTAATACAAATTAGATGTTTTGAATGGCAAGTAGCTCCCAGCCTACAGCCCTGGCAAGTAGCTCCCAGCCTACAGCCCTGGCAAGTAGCTCCCAGCCTACACAGTGACTACAGCCTGCAAGGTGACTAAAACTGAAGGATCTTTTGGTTTCATTCGTTACACTTACAATAATTTATATAACATGGTGTGACTTGTGACAGAGGAAGGTAGCGCCTATTTGTAGTGACTGTCATGTCTAAGGCGGGGCCTAAATGATCCGGAATCAGGCGGGCCCGGGAAAATTCAGAGCACTGAAATAGATCTCTGCGCTAATACAATAGAGTTGAAAATCGAAGTTTCGAGTGTCGAGCTGTCATATATGACATTGACATTTGACTCGACATTTGCGTGTTCGATTTTCAGCTCTATTGTATTAGCGCATAGTTGTATTTTCAGTGCTCTGAATTTTCCCCGGTCTTGCGGATTCCGGACCATATAGCCCCGGCCCAACACACTGTTCAGATCCAATTTGATATTTGTATAAACGAACTAGCTATTGCCCGCGGCATCGACCGCGTAAACACAGTATCCCAAGTATCCCACTACAACATTACTTTTTCGGGGTATAAAAAGTATCCTATGTTTTAATCCAAAACTTAAACTACTACGAGTACCATACCAAATTTCATCGAAATCCGTTCAGTAGTTTTTGCGTGGAAGAGTGACAATCATCCATCCATCCATCCATCCATCTTCACAAACTTTCACATTTATAATATTAGTAGGATGACAGTAGTATAATGTACAGTAATATAATCAATCAGACACTATAATGCAACCAATTTAAATGCCACCTACTTACTCGTATCGTGCAATATAGAAACACAATAACACATTAATTTTGTCGAACTCAATATTTTTGTTTACGTTCATTAGATTTAACGAGCTGATGCCCGCAACTTCGTCTGTATGGATGGAACTATTAATGGAAACGGAGCCCTATTTTTTTTAACGGAATATGTAACGGTAGGGTTACATGTTACCAGTGAAAGTCCAGTCAAAATCGGTCCGCCCGTTTCAGAGATTAGCCTTAACAAACAGATAGATAGACGGACGAACAGACAAAAAAAATGTTTTTTTGGTGTAGGTAGGTACTCTATATACTATTACATGCATTTTGTGCAAAGCTGTTAATTTGAAATTACAAACAGACACTTTATTGTGAACCGAGTAGGTATAGTTAGACATATCTTACGAAGATATGTTATAACATACTGGCACATACTGGCACATACTGGCACATACTGGCACATACTGGCACATACTGGCTTATAACATACTGACGAAACATCATGTCCCACTTCTAAACATCAAATTAAAATAAGCCCGCCTAGAGCGGTCGCCGGTCGTTTCTAACTTACATGTGGACTAGTTTAGATAAAACAGAACCGATTAACTGCTGCAGGGTTCTGTTAACTAGGTATGGTATACCATACGCAATTTCATCGAAATCGCTCCAGTAGTTTTTGCGTCAAAGTCACAAACATCCATCCAGACATCCTCACAAATTTTCACATTGTAATAGTAGTAGGATTAATTATAAAAAATCATTTATTTGCATGAATATAGTACGAGTAGAATATGACTCCTAATCTAGTTCATAGTGAAGAAAGATTTCCATTTTCTGCTCGAGGTTGAGGATATTTTGTGGTTAGCCTCAGTAATATTTTCGACTAGAATTCACAATTTTTCCCATCACCGCGGATCTCCAAAATGCTAATTGTCGTAGAACCTCTGGTATCACTCGGCGCCGCGGGGCCGGCTGTAATGGGCGGTAATTTGGGGTTGCCAGAAATTGCCCAACTCAGGTAGGAACCAGTCGCATTCCGGTAGGATAGCGTGCAGCGTGTGAGATGAGAATTTAGTTATTGTTTTATGATAGGTAGGATAGTCAAAGCAGCAGTGGCAAAAGCTGGTTCTCCTTCATAGCGAAGCCCTAGCCTGTACAATAGGTAAGGATTTGGACGAGGGTCATTTAAAAGTAGTAAGTGAAGCCGATAGGTAAGGAATTATAGGAACCCCACGCCACTGTAAATCAGTAGAATCTTTGCCATAAGTGTTTATTGTGTAAAACGTTCCTAGAATATTATCATACTATACTTTATAATGCCGCAATTTCAAAGCGGTATCTAGAAATGACATATAAAATCATGTTTAGTGGATGGGTAAAACAGATCGTTCCAAAATTCGAAATGATGACGATTCAAATGTGTTTGATAATCGGACGCACGCAAAACATTTTGTAGCTTGGCTCAATCTTAATTACGTTGCTAATATTAGCTTAGATAATAAATTAAATAAGCCGCACATGACCTGATGGGAAGGGACAGGCGTGGCTAACGCTGATGGATGCACCTGCCACCGTTAGCGTTGATTAAATCCTGGAATTCGGGATAACGGTGATGTAATCAGCCAGCTTACATCGTACAGGTAATCAGCAAATTACTTAACATTGTCTCTTATATTTAGAGGTAACCTAGCCAAGTCCGAGTAATATTAGTACTCTCCCACGGTAAACAATCCTATTCTAAGCAAAAAGTATTTCGTTTTCTAAATTCTGTATGTTGAGTTTAAATGACTGTCTATCTCAATACGCAATACTGGCCTTCCCTGTATACAGCCGTGATTTTATTCTGATGCTAAATATTGACAAACTTGTGTTAGGATTATGTTATTTATGTGCTCTTATCTCTACCATATCGTCATACAAGCCACAGTGTGAATTCTAAGAAACGAATAGAAGGTCAATTCTGCTAATTAAATCCAGAAATAATACTGTTCCAATCCAGTTCCGAATCCCGATAATTGTCAAAATTATATTCTCATAAACGTCAAACACGTCATAATTGGTCCAAACTCCAAAATATAGTTTATAATATCAAGACGATTCATTTACAATCGATTTATAATTCAGTAAATTAATTAACAGAATTGGGTTTCTGTTTCCTTTGAAATTAGTTATTCTATTGTCTTAAAATCTTACAAAATATCGTTGTACTTTCTTGTAAAAGGTGTGACAGTGTATGTCGTTGGCCGTTGATCAATGATATTTGACTGCAGGAAGCATGTTGCATAGGCCAACAATATTGTCTACTACCGAAATGGAAAATAATTAAAAAAACATAATATAAAAATTGTAAAAGAAAAAGAAATAAAAAGAATCACATAAATATTTGTGCCAAACCAAAAAACAACGCAAGAAGTCCGAAGCTAATCAAACTGCCATCCGGATTTGACATCGAAATCGAAATCACTCGAATCTTATTACACAACGAAAGAAAAAATAGTTTCCCAGTGATAAGACCTAGCTAGGTCGATTCTTCTCTCCCAAAACTCTCTGCATACATAACTTCATGGAAATACTTGCAGCCGATTCCGAGATTCCGATATATATACAAGATTAGCCCGTTTATTGTATGAGATTTAATGTTACTGGCATTCAGACGGTGAAGAATAACATCGGGTATAAACCTGCGTGTCTACGAAGGCATCTTCAAAGGCCCGTAAATTCGGGCAACTTGCAGGGCGAGCGTAATTCTAAAAAATGTGTTTTTTAGAATTACGCTGGTAACAACGTAATTCTAATCTCTAGTTGAGGAGGGCTCAATGCTCTCCTCAAGTATCCCGAATCCCTGCCCTTTAACGGGGATGTTAGGAGCTGATGATTATGAGAACACTCTCAATACCCCCCGGGGCTCGGTCGTAAAGATAAGCTTATCAGTATGTAGGCAGTAGGTACTACGTCAGACAACAGACATATTCAAATTTTCTGCAGACTCATCATTGTTTTTTTAAACAAAGACCAACTAGTGTTTTTATCATTACATATATAGATTTTGCCCGCGGCTCCGCCCGCGTAAATGCAGAATCGTACATTTTCCCTCGATAAAAAGAAGCCTAAATGTCTTTCGGCTTTCCCCGTGGTCTACTCTATGTCTGTGATCGGTTTAGTAGTTTTTACGCGAAAGCGTAAACCACCAAACAAACAAACTCACATTCACACAGGATTATGTTCTTAAATTAGTAATTGGCGCTTGTGTGACACTTATGAGGTCACAAAACGGCTCTAGCGGAAGATCGGCGCCGAGTATGCCTTGGTGTGTCAGCATTACAGAGCTTGAGCTAATTTTGAAATCCCAGGTGTCACTTACACGATCGAGGCGAACCGCGAATCTAAAAGACCTGTCTTTGCTAAAATCCATCAATCCGTTTTGGCTGTACTTACACTGTGTACGCTGATTATGTTCTTATACTTGAAAAACTGTTTTCCCATCTTGGCGATAGTAATATTTTTTGTATTGAAGACTCAAGAAATTAATATAATAAGCGATATTTATCAAAGGCGTCTGATGTGCGCCTTATAAGGAATCTGGCCCGTTGCTTGCTTTTCACACAGAAAAAACTTCCGTTGTTCTATCATCAAAATGTCACGCGGCTGTCATCAGACTGTCATTATAACAATTTGGTTAAATTGGATTTGGAGATTGAATTTCCTAATATCAATCCAACTATAATTATGTTACGTTGTATTGGATGTTATTCATAATAATGTTATTTTTTATTTATTTATTTATTTATTTATTTATTTATTTATTTATTTATTTATTTATTTATTTATTTATTTATTTATTTATTTATTTATTTATTTATTTATTTATTTACAACTTACAACTTACAACTTCTATCATTACAGGTTTAAACCTAATACAATAGAACAAATACAATAAAACTCCTCTAGTTGCACAATTCTCGTAAAACTGTACTGAAAGTTTTTGCTTCACGAATTAATATATTACATAAACATTTTTTCTGTTATTTTTTAGCCTATAGCTGCTAACGAAAGACCAACAAACTTTTGCGTTTATTTATTAAGTATTTGAGAAATCATTAGAGGTGTGAGGTGTAAAAGAGTGTGTGTTCGATTTGTTTTGTCTCGGTCCTCTTAAGCTCAGATACCAGCTATTCTTAGACGTGAGTTCACACCGAGACGATACGCAACGCTGCATTTTAAAGATAGCTATCTAAAATTGAACTTTATTCTACCCAAAAAGATGACATCAGTCATACACTGCAAATGTGCTGTGCAGCGCAGTGCACTTGACATTCGAACATTTTCTCTCCGTAAAATCGCTAATAACAACGCTCCTAGCGTTATCTATTAGCTGTTATTGCTAATTATAATAGCTAAATTATACTAGACGACACCATCTATTGGCAAATGTTTCTAACTGGAGCTTCTTCTCCAATATTTCTTTATTGTGGCATATGGATTATGTCATACCGCTAGTTGTCAGGTAAAAAAAAAAACAAAATTAAAGTAAGGGTATTTATGAGCTGTTGGGCTTTATTTATGTTTTGCCGGGTATTCAATGGGTGACGTTGTGGAATTCGTATTTCTTCATAAACTTGTGTAATTTCGGTTCTTAATGTGTAATATTGGTAGAATATTAACCATTAAATATTCGTTAACGTGCACAAGTGTGGGCAAGTGGTACAACGTCTAAAAACGTGTTATTTTGTGTTTCCCCCCAAAACTCCCTAGGAACTCTTAGTAAAGCTTCTACCACTTTACTGAATCGACTGACATGACTCATGGACTGCACAGACTATTTATTTGGACTTTGACTAGACTTTAGACTTGACGATTTAGGAATACGGTTTTGAAAATTGAAACGAACGTTCTATTTCCCGCCTTTTTAACTTGACACTGGCAAATGGTTATAAGCCGATGCCATATATAAATTTAAAAAAAAGAGCTGTCGTCAGATGACAGTTGTTTTTGGCTGAATCCATATTAGTGGAGGATATATTATTCAAGTTTTTCTGGATACAACGTGTTTCTTAATCCCGTTTACGATGAGTTTTAATATCTATATTGTGAAGTTTTATTTGGTAAATCACGCTTGTATTAAAACACATCTTATTGTGCAATGGATGAAGTTCAATTTTGAATAGCTAGCTATCTTGAATCCGAACCGGTGGTAGGCATCATGTAGACCGACGTTCAGAAAGTGTATAAAAATACCTATTTTGAATAAAAACAAATGACTTTGACTTTGAGCAGCGCCGCGTCGCGAATAGTTTCGGTGTGAATTGACCCTTATTGTTAACGACGTACAAGATGACCAAACATTCGCAATAGAAGTTACGATGACGAAATATCGTGCATGCTCGGAGCACGCAAGCGCAGGCTGATACCGTCGGGAAGCGAGCCCGCTCATCCGCTCATTAGCAGCCTTATGCACTTAACGCCTTTATTTAGGAGGCAGATCGCTCCTGTGATACTTAACTGATCTGATTATTTTATCCGAAAAAGGAAAGATGTTAAAAGCAAGATAAACTTATTTTCATCTTATTTTAAAGTATACTTGTTTAAGTTCTTAGTAAGCATTCAAGTGCAACCAGAGGAGTATTAGGCCTCCCCCACATTTGGCGTGTGCGTTTTTCGGGCGTGTGAGCGTCGCGATTGCCGGCGTGTGGAGTGTGTACAGCGCGCGTCGCGTTCGTAACCCTTCACCCACTGGTCCCGCAGCCCTCTACCAGGGTGTCGCAACTGGCGATCGTGAATATTCGAGGCCTTAGAAATTCAAAATTATACCTAAATGTCGTCTGTGCAAACCATATAACTGACTCGCTCTTATAATGATATATGTGTACTCCTTCACACATCGCCTGTGAAGTGAACTCGAAATCATATTTATTGTGATGAAACAGTTTGATAAAATAAATTCATGTATAACCACTATATGAACATGCATTGACTCAAAGAATTGTTGAGTAATTGTATAATAATTGTGAATGACTTGCCTGAAGGGGGTTAAACGTAAGGTGCTGAGCGCTGCGTGCGCGCTGCTCACACGCCACATGCCGGCAAATGCGCGTCGCTCTAACGCCCGAAAAACGCGCATACCTAATGTGGGGTCAGCCTTAAGTACGTTACCGGTCCTTAAAACCATTTACAATTAGTCATCACGTACCAAAATATTTTAAAATTAAAAAAAAAATATTATTATTATTAAAATTTTTATTAGAAATCTTTGTTTAAACGATAATAAAAAAATATTAATAAAATATAAAATCATATGTCTAAACTTAAAATGAGATAACACAGTAAGCAGCCTTATAAATTATTGTGTCTTGAATCTTGATACATTCTTAAAATATCAGATACAATTATTAGATTATACTAAGTTGAGTTTAAAACTAAAGAAATGGCTTGTATAGTAAATCTTTGTTTGTCATTCTTACATATTCTGGCATAAAAACCACTTACCTAATCTAACCTAATAATCCAGTGTCTCAATCTTCATAAGATAACAGAACTCAGTTTCTTCAAAACAAAGTCTGGACAGTCACGAATCGGAAAAAATCTATCGTTTCTTTACAAGCAATGTCTGAATCACATCAACAGGTAATGCCTTGGTCTCAGGCAGGTAGTAGTAGCAGAAGACCACGCTGAGTATACACGAGATTGAGAAGAGGTAGAAAGCGGAGGCGATACCGAAGTTGGTCACGAACACGCTGAGGGCGTAGATTACAAGGAAGTTGCAAACCCACGCCCACTCCGTGCACAGCACCACCATGAGGCTTTTCACCTAGAACGAAGGTTGGGATTAATATTTAATAAGACCATGGGCTTATAATCACTTGGATGATGAAACGTGATGGAAATACGGCTTCACTTTAAAAGATGAGAAAATCAATTATTTAATAAAGAATGTATAGAAACAAAGAATAAAAAGCAACTATGAGAACAAAATATACTGAAGATAATAAACAAGATATTAGTCGATTAACAGCTAAAGATACTTACCTCGGGTAAGAAGAACTCAGCCATTATGATGTAGGGGACGGTGCCACCGCCGAACGTATAGACAACAGTATAGACGTAGATGAAGGCCACAGTCAGCCAGTCTGGACCCCACTGGAAGTGGACTTGGGTGGCCACGGCCAGACAGCTGATGCCGGACGCCGCTGACGAGCAGATCATGAGGATCTAGTGGATAAAGATGTATGAGGAGTAGTCATTTTCAGGTAGTAAATTATGGGAAGTCTTCAGATAATTAGATAATTGGCTGTTAATCCTACTAATATTATAAATGTGAAAGTTTGTGAGGAGGGATGGATGTTGTTACTCTGTCACGCAAACACTACTGGACGGATTTTGATGAAATTTGCTATGGTAGTAGCTTAGGCTCTCGATTAAAATATAGGCTACTTTTTATCCCGGAAAAGTACAGTATTCCCGCGGGATACCCGATGGTATATTTACGCGGGCGGAGCTGCGGGAAACAGCTAGTATACGAATATTTGTAAATTATGAAATAATACAGAATTATTTATTACGCGAATTTGCTTTAAAGAACGATGTAAAATATGTAAAAACTATATGTATTCCGAGGTTTCTAAGTTATAAAAATACACAGAAGTATAATATAGAAATTAAAATGTTTAAGTTCTGGACATTCAACCTAGATATAATAATACTTACCCGTCTTCCATAAATATCTACAAGGTAAGCAGCGATGAAGCCAGCAGTGATATTCAAAATTCCGAAGCATATACTCATCAGGTTTCCAGAAATACTGGGCATCGCTTTCTCGAATAGTGGTTGCGCGTAGACCTGGACGGCTGCTACTCCTTGGAACATTGACAACAATGTCACAGCCAGCACGACGAAGATCCCTTGACGAGAAGACTTCGATTTACCTAAACATTTATTGTTTTATTAAGTTTCATCCAAACCAGTCTATGTCATCATATTATGGAACGTAAGTAGGGTATAAAAATACATACGCATGAATTGCACAAGGGACGATTTCTCTGGATTTCTTAGTTTTGGCTGTAGGCTTTCTTCTTCTGAAAGTTGTTCACCAGCTGCCAAAAAAATCATTAATTCGCCATAAAATATTAAAAAAAAACTTATTAATACAATAAATACAAGCGAAAATCAGGTAAAAAAATAAGTTTAAATGTAAATAAATTTTGTGATAAACGTTAAATATTAGGTCATTACATATGAAATTGGCGTTTTGTAAAAGAGGAACATAAGTCGATTTTTTTAACATAATATATTTATTTAATCAAAGTATATATGCTATCTATGCACTTTTGCCATCTCATAGGTAGTTCATTGATTCCTTTACTAAAAAAACCATTCGGACAGGAATCAATAACATCTTTGAAGGCGCTTTGAACTGCCCCATCGGAGTTGAATTTTTTCCCTTGAAAGAAGTTATCCAAATTTCGAAAAAAATGGTAATCTGTTTGAGCAAGGTCCGGGGAGTACCGTGTGTAGGTGGATGTCTTAGACATTCCAATTGAAGCTCCTCTAATTTGGTAGCCGTCTGTTGTGCAGTGTGTGGTCTAGCGTTGTCCTGAAGCAGCAGTGGCCAAGAGTGAATGACCAGCCTCGGTTGTTTAGCAGCTAGCTTTTCCATCATGATTTGCAGTTGCTGGTAATAGACATCTGCCGTAATCGTCTGGCCAGATTTAAGAAAGCTGTAGTGAACGACACCGGCACTAGTCCACCAAACGCTCACAAGTAACTTTTTTGAGTTAATTTTCGCTTGGGGCATGCTTTGGCTGGTTCGCCAGGGTTCAGCCATTGCGATGAGCATTTCCGATTATCGTACAGGATACACTTTTTTTCACAGGTAATGATTCGATTTAAAATCCCTTCATTATTGTGCCGGTTGAGTAACGTCATGCACCAGTCGACGCGCGTTTGTCGGTTTGCTGCACTCAATTCATGAGGTACCCACCTTTCAAGCTTTTTCACCTTCCCAATTTGCTTCAAGTGGATTAAAACAGTTTTATCACTAACACCGCAGCCTGCAGCTAACTCGGACGTGGTTTGCGATGGATCCGCTTCCACAATAGCCTTCAATTCTTCATTATCAATTAATTGTCCACGGGTCCAGAACAAGTCTGCAGGTCGAAATTTCCAGAATATAAACGTTGGAACCAAAAACGCACTATGTTCTCTTTTGCGACACCGCCGCCATACACATTAATCCTTCGAGCCGTTTCTGCAGCACTGGTGCCACGGTGGAACTCGTGCTCGAAAATAATACGATATTTTAAGTTTTCCATTTTGTAAACAGAGTGACGTAAAGAAAAAACCAAAAGAGGAAAAAACAATTGAATTACGGTTTTCGAAACGCAAATGCATGAGTAAATAGCGGTAAAAATTTGAAATTGGAATTCCTAACCAAAAAAGATATATTTGAGATCAAAGCGGCCAGTACAACAAAACGCCAATTTCATGTGTAAGGACCTAATATTAAAAATATAATTGTACGTAATTTATACAATTCGCGAGGCACTTTTATCATAGTGCAAAATAAAATAAGTTGAAAAATGAAATAAGAGGGTATGCACTGATAATATATGTGCTGTAGTAGTGTGCCTTGTAAAATAATAAAAATTCAGAGAAATCAAATACACACCTATATTTCTTTGGATTTAAGATACATAGGCCCACTTGCGCGGATCTGGGTTAAAGTTAACCCTGGGTTAAATATCTTGTTATCTCTCTCGTTCTTCGTATTTATGAAAGAGAAGACATGTTATTTTAATCCAGGGATAATTTTAACCCAGATAGGCGCAAGTGGGCCTTAATGTAGTTTACATCGTTGAAGTTATGGATCTTCACCCAAATAAATGACCTACTCTAATAACTAATCAAATCTTACTAGTGTCAGAGTTTAACGTGCGTCGAATCGCCTCGATTTCTTCTACAACTGCTTTGGAGTCCAACTTCACGCTTTTATAGAAAGCGATCGATTTTGCTGCTTCCTAAAACGTGAAAATTATAAAAAACAATAATTTATGTGAACTATACCTTATAGATAAAATAAACAAGCCAAAACTTACTTAATTTTAAAAATATTTTTACCTCATTCAAGCCTTTCTTTAATAGATATAGTGGACTTTCCCTCATATACGCCATTAAAACAATAGAAGCCACGGAGATGGATAAACATGTGTAGTTCATGGTCTGATAGCTCAAGAAGCCGCCGAAGACGTAGGACAAGGTGATTCCAATACCGTAGAAGATGTTGACGCCAGCTAACATCGTGCCCCGGACGGTCTCCTGGCAGATTTCACTGATATACATTGGTACACAGGTGAGAATGCATCCGCCTATGCCGGATATACACATGGCTGTTAGGACAAGCTCCACAGAGCTTGAAGCCGAAATAAGCAGCCAGGATATCTGCAGGAAAGGTATTTAGGACACATTTACAATTATGATTAAGAATAGCGGTGAATTCTTGATTGGATTTGATTTAAAAGAAAATGAAGAAGATATAAATAATATATTTGTCTTTATATTATAGAATATTGAAAACTTTTTACCTACCACTTGAGGCAAACCGAATATGATGCACGTATTCTTCCTACCGATGCGGTCCAGCAGGATTCCAGTTACAGGAGTGGTGATCAAGGCAACGATGGCGAAGACGCTACCGAAAATGGTCTGCTCGGAGACCGTCATGGGTCGGTCGAGGGTGGTGTTAGTGGACGAAAACATGGTGATGGTGGAAGATGGCCAGGAGTAGATGAAGCCCGCGCTCGTGCTGAGTAGGCAGACTGAAACGGAAAAATCATTTGAAGTCTACCTTTACAAAAAATAGTTTAGTTTTTATTGACGTACTAGCTTTTTCGCGTGACTTCGTCCGCGTGGATCCTCATTCCGCCCCGTGGGGTATGTTATTCGAAAAATCCTTTTTAACGGATTTTTACGTCATAATAACTAACTGCGTGACCAGCTGTTTATATTTCACCATACAAACTATGGACCCCTATTTCACCAATTTAGGGGACGAATTAAAGAAACTATTAAGAAATAAATATTTTTTATTTATTTCTTCGGATATTAAATTTCATAGAAGTCGGAACCGATTAAAAAAAAAAGTTTCAACCCCTATTTTACACGCTCGGAAGGTAAATTCTAATAAATCCTTAAACACGTATCTTTTGGAATGTATTAAAGAACATGAATCCCATATTTCATCGAAATCGGTGCAAAAATAAAGATTTTTTATACAAACTTTCAACCCCTATTCACCCCTTTAAGGGTCAAATTTTTCAAGTTTTCTTAGTGTGCGTCTACGTTATAAATTAAAACAACTGTCGAAATTTTACGTTTCTACTATTAGCGGTTACGGCTGTGCGAGCGTCTATACGTCAGTCAGTCAGTCAGTCAGTCAGTCAGTCAGTGGGGACATCTCCTTTTATAAGGGTCCGTAATACATAAGGAATCCTTGTAGTTTCGCTCTGTCCGTCCGTCTGTCTGTCTGCGCTTCTAGATTCTGTAATAATTATAAATGGATGAATTTTGTATAATTATAGATGGATGGAAAACAGGTCTTTTAAAATGAAGGCATGGTTTCATACATGATTTTTTTACAAAGTCAACCATTTTCGAGTAATCGGCCTCCAAATTGGTTTGTAAGTTGGTCCCCCCCCCTGGCATTTCTAAACTATAGGATATAGAAACTTGTAAGTTTCCATGCTGATAGATCATGCTAAAAACTCTTTAGTAAAATTATTTTGAGCAAAATCAGACAATAACTTTTGAAGTAATTCAAAGAAAACCTATTGCGAGTGGATAGTTACGGAACCCTCTTTAGACATGTCGTGACATGCTCTTGGTTATGTTATTTATTTTAATATAGGTTAATGTTACTTCAAAATTCTAGACTCTTACCTATGAATGTGCATATTGCCTGCTGTATTATTGCCATCTTTTCCTCAAGGGTACCAGTCTCGGCTCAGCTGACTGCTAACTGACGAATGTGATTATTACGTGTATTATTTAATAGTACAGAGATAAAGTGTCGAACAAACATTATGGTTAACTGTGCAAATAGTGAACTGTAAAGTTAAGATGAGCCATAAACTTGACATGATACGGACGAACGGGCGAGGTAGCGTCGAACATCGTTTATCTTCGGGCCAGCAATTTTTTAAACGTTTGCTTTTTCTACCTAAAGTTCTAAATAAAAATTCTCACTTTAAGTTACGTAGTAACTATTTATTAATCTGTGCTTTCGGTGACAATTTCAAAATCAAAATGAGAAGAGCAGAAAAGCTGAGCTTTATTGGCTGGCTAAACATAATCCACAAGCACAAGCCATCAACAGAGTCTCAATGTCTATGAGAATAATTTCTGTCTTTGTACTAATAAGGTATTAATAATTTGTACTAATAAAATGCAGTGAGCGAGCTGATGATGATGAATCATAGCTAAGAGCACTCTCGATTATCAGATTTGAAACAAAAAAAAATCTAGTTCAAAATCGCACACACACAGACACACACGTCGTTCGTCGTCACAATCGTCGCGGCTTAAAATAGCCTTGTGCGTGCATACTGTGTTAAGTACACTATTGTGTTGATGTGTAACCATTTTCAGGCCAGATTATCCTAATCTGATAGTGGTGGATCCAAAAGTAACTTTTTAAGTTGAACTCGAAAATTATATTATTTCAATATTCTTTGTAGAGGATAAAAACGATGGCTCAAGGCTTTCGTAAGATCCTTGATTGAATGAGAACTCATTTGAAATCAAAGAAAATTTTAAAGTTTTGAATTCATTGTCAGATTTCCGGCACACCCCACACATGCTGTTAGTTGTATGGCGTCGCCTGTTAAATATGATTATTTTATCAGATAAATATATTACTACAATCATAATGTATATAGCAGTAATTAGTATAATATTTTAATACACACAATATATAACATAAAATACTAGGATCCTGTTTCACAATCTTCTAATAAGTGTCGGGTAGTCTATTCGGAAGTTTCGTCGCTGTTTACTTTACATAGAGCGACAGAGACAAAACATGCATATAAGCTATCTGACACTTATCAGTTATATATTGTGAAACAGGCCCTAAGTGTAAAATACTAACTACCTTTTAAACCTAAAGGAGAAGCTTCTCCAGGAAGTTGTAAAAGAGATGAAAATTTCAATGTCCATGGGTATACTTTCCACCCGTATTGTATATTGTAACCCGGCAACAAAACGGCATTAAAACTCAGTTTAGCCTTATTTCTGATTAGGAAGAATTTTTTTTTATTTTTTTTTTTGGTTAAATAAACGCATTCTCTTTAAATAAATAATTAAAAAAAAAACGAAAAATTAAACCCACGGCGGTAAAAATGTAATTCTTAATCGAAAAATAATTGAATATTTTTTAATTAAATCCCCCGACTTACAGTACGTAGGTATTGAAATATGAAGAATAATTTCATATTTATTATAAAATTCGTATATTTTTTATGCAACTTTTGCCATATTATAAACAAAGTCTAAAGCCCGTTTTCACCAACTGATGTAAGTGACCCTTTGTATAGGTGGTCTCCTAAAATCGGCACCTACCTAATTTCATTTTCATCAAGCTGGGCAACACTTAGCTAATGGAACTCCTAGTTTGTATCCATGGTCATGAATAAATTAATAAAAAGGAACTCCTAGTTAAGTGACAGTATTTTTTTTTCTAATTTGCGCTTATACTATTGATATTTTATCGATAAATGTAACATTTCAAATTCTAGTATAAATAATTCACAGATAAATAATATAACATAAATAAATCCAAGTTAGTGTAATTTTGTATGCTTTGATAAATTATTCAGCAATTTTAATAACTAAATTAGTAAGACGATGACATACAGCATGTTTAAAAATGTACTGTGCTGTAAATTAAAAAGTAATAATGTCAGTTTCACTGATGAGTGGACAGACGAGTCATTTGATGTTGTTTAGTTACAATTCACAACCACGTTTACTGTCTCACAACCTCCAAATTGTTCGTTTATTCTTTTGTGGTTAATTATCATATCATTTTTGATTAGATTAATTAAAAGTATTTTCCAATAACTGTGTTTCGCTGCCTGCTACTTGTGATATACCTATTTGTATTAAATTGTATCAGAGACGTCCAAGTAGGTAATGGTACAGGTAAATACATATTAAAAGAACAATCACTGCTTTTGATTTCGACATGATATTCAAGTATCATTAGAAAATTATGAATTCCATTGGTAAAGGAGTATGTAGGTAAGTACGAGAAAAGTACCTAAATGTAAAATGTAAATTAATAATATACTTACCTGTCCTTATACTCAAGAAGATGTTCAATTTTTTGTAATAAAAATATTACCATCTGTTTTGTTAACCTATATCGGATGAACAAGTCGATATCATATGTATCAAAATGTTCCACTCTTTGGCGATATAAACGGAGTCTTTTTGGTAACAAGTCATTATAAAATAATTCAAGCACTTCAACAGTGTCTAAAGTTACCAAAAACTGGCTTAGATCGTCTTCCATTTCAAGGGATTGACGTATTTTCAATCACAATGTAATGTTAGGTGACAGTTAAGGCGCGAAATATCGGGCGCCTAAAGTTTGACACCTAAGCGTTGGTGAAAACAATTTTTCTTAAGAGGCGCCCTAAATGGCCGCTAACCTAATTGTTTCCAACATATACAGATAGACACATCACAATATCTATTTTATAAATCCATTGGAGCTACCATTGCCATCCTCTCTTTTCTGTTTCAATTATCAAACATTTAATTTCAATTATGGTCATTTTACGAGCGAAAGAAATGGTTACTTCAGTACCCTCTCGGATTAATACTATAATAACTATCTAAGAACCATCGCCGATAAATTACGAATCCAATGCAGAAAACTGCATGTCAATCGGTCAGTCCGTTCTGGAGATAAATGAGAACTCCCAACGCACAAACACACAATCTCTTTCCCCAAACGCATACACCTTCTCCGTTCCGTCGTGGGTAAAAATGAAATAAATCGTGTTGTTTTAAAATGATGATTTTTCCAGTCATGTCTCTCTATCCAGAAAATTCAATTTAAAACTTTTATTAGAAAAATGTTGTAACAATCAATAAATAAAAAAAATTAAAAATCTTATTTCTATTTACAATTTTAAGTTATAACGTAATTAAAATGAGCTAACACATTCAGAAAAAAGTAAATAAATTATTCTAAAACATTGTAAGAAAAATTAAGAAGTATATAGCTGGTAAATTTTCATTATAATATACACATTCTTGAGTTTTACCTTTTGTCTTAGAACAATCGAACGTTTGACTCATTACAGTCATCTCTTATTAAACTACTTATGGACCTAATTAATTGATCTATTTCCTCATTTTCACAAACTAAACTGTAAACAAGACACTCACTAAGCTAAATGTCTATCGCTTCTTTACAAGTAAGGTCTGGATGACGTCAACAGGCAGCGCCTTGGTCTCAGGCAGACAGTAGAAGCAGAAGAGCACGCTGAGAATGCACGAGATGGAGAAGAGATAGAAGGCGGAGGCAATACCGAAGTTGGTCACGAATACGCTGAGGATTAAGAGCACGAGGAAGTTGCAGATCCAAGCCCACTCCTGGGCCAGCATTAGCATGAAGCTTTTCACCTAGAATTTTAATGGACGTTTATATTTGTGAAGATATACACTATGTAGATAAGTAGACTTTACATATAGAATATGTCACGATACGTTGTTATTTTAAATTGTGTAAAATAAAAGAAAATTGTTTTCGAATTAAAGAATCAGTCAAGAATTACTTTTGTTACTGAAAGTAACAGTAATTAATAATTTGTATTAAGTTAGTGAATAAATAATGTGGATGTTGATGAAATAGCATTGAATAAAAATTATAATATAAGATGTAGTAAAATAGAAATAAATAATGAAAATTAAATAACATTAAATATAAAAAGACCTATAGCTCAAGCTTACCGCAGGTAAGAAGAACTCCGCCATCATGATATAAGGGACAGTGCCGGCGCCGAGGGTATAGACGATGCAGTAGATATAGAGGAATACTACGGTGAGCCAGTCCAGGCCCCATTGGAAGTGGCCTGAGTGGCCACTTCGAGGCAGCTGATGCCGGACGCCACGGACGAGTAAATCATGAGGATCTAGTGAAAGATATAGGGACTTGAATTTATATAACGGATTATAATAATATAATGCAGTTCGGCAAATGTTAATAAAATAATTGCTTCTCAGGTAAGACGAAAAGCACAGCTCATCACATATTTCCAATGTTCCAAATGTACTACTTTGAAAGATGAACGAATGTATAAACAAAACATTTTTACGGCATCCTCTGATTAATAAAATAGTTTATTAATAACACATCATAAAATGTTGCCTTCCATAGATATCCACGAGGTATGCAGCGATGAATCCAACAGTGGTGTTCAAAAGTCCAAAGCATATGTTCATCAGGTTTCCAGAAACACTGGGCATCGCCTTTTCAAATAGTGGGACCTGAACTGCTGCCAGACCTAGGTATAGTGATAACAATCACCACCATCACGACAAAGGTCCCTTGACGTGTCGACTTTGATTTACCTAAAATATTTTCAATATTTATATATTTTTAATATAATATAATATTTTCAACGTAAGATTCAGCCAATGGGTGGTATAGCTTATATTATAATATTATAAGCTTCTTATTTTTTAATATAGACAAGCATAATATTATTACTAATATATCAGACTGCGTTCTAATCCGCAATTCTTACACAATATGTTAAAGTACGTTATAGGGCGCGGTTCAAACTGTGGAAAATTTGCTGTCATCGATATGCCAGATCGGACTGTCGGCTACGCGCATTTATACGTTCCATTCGAAGCGCGGGTTAGAACCGCGCGTGCTCTTTCCCTCGGTCAGAATGTACGTGTGACGGGCGCTATTATCTTAATTAATAACATTTGATTTTTAATTGAAAAACATACGAATGAATTGGACTACGGATGATGATATGATAGTGGTATATAGTGGTACATATGGTAGTGGATGGATGATAGTATAGATGATATAACCTAAATAACTTAATTCGAGTAAAGAACACCAAAAATCATCTCCCATTATCTGTCTGTGTGAATCTATTTAAAACAACATTATTATAACATATTATATTAAATAACGACAACTCTAGAAAAATATATATGTTTCTGTATTCAGTGACCCCAAATTTTGTAGAACAGTCTAATTTTTCCAAACATAACATAAAAACAAATTTGTAAACCTAAACAAACTTTTGTATTGTGTTGATAAGATATTGAGTGATTAAAATTCGCATGATACTTTCATCATAGTGGAAACTTCGGTAGGCGTCTTACTGTAGGCAAATAGTAGGTAGCTGATAAGTGATAGCACTGGTGATAATAAAACAGCTGACGCACTGGTGTTCCCAGTAGAACAATGTAATGTTAACCTGTGTTTATGATTCGAGCTATATAACGTAGTATACACTGCTGAAGTTTCAGAGACCAAAAAATTTGCTCAAATCATAGGCATCTTTATATGGATCCACGACCATATGAGATCTACTATTTTGTACTCCATTAAATTATTTGAAATGTTACCTCTGTCAGGGCCCAACGTGCCTCGTATCGCTGCGATTTCTTCTACAACTACTTTGGAGTCCACCTTCACGCTTCTATAGAAAGCGATCGATTTTCCTGCTTCCTAAAACGTGAAAACAAATTAAATATCAAGCCAGGCTTTATCTTCTTATCTTCATCTTGTTATATATAAAAATAAATTGCAATTCCAATGTCTCGCTAAAACGCGAGAAAGGCTGGGCCGATTTGGCTAATTTTTGTCTTGAATTAATTGTGTAAGTTCAGGTAAGGTTATTGTATATAGGTTATACGTTGAGAAATGTTAAAAAAAAAAAAAAAATATGTTTGGTAGCAAGCGGCACCCATTTGCAAATTAAAAATTTATAAATCGTACAAAAATAAATGGGTCCCGCCTGCTACCAAGCATAACGTTAGTTATTTCACTTAGGCTTTCAGCTTATAGTTTAGTCTGTTTTCTCAATATTGTTTTGGTCTTATTAGTGCGTTGCTTAGGTATCTGACTTTTTTCCAGTCGGTTTCTTTTATTTTTTTAGTTATTTTATTTTATTTTAAATTTATTTAAAATTTATTCAACACACACTTGATCGATTTCAATCAAAAATACGACTATTAAAATGGTTGTAATTATTCCTGATTAAATTTAAATACATGACTTATGTATATTTTTGGGATATCTTTTTTTAATTTCCTCTATTTTGATACCATACTCGATGTTTTTGAGACAAATCTAACGATACCTTAACTGTCGAAATCCTTCCAGCCGTTTGAATGATACGTGGGAATAAAGGAATTTACAAAATTACATATAAACATACAATATACGCGCAAAAAACATAACCCAGTTGGGTAAAAAATGCTAAGAGCAATACAATTTTGTTAATTTTTCCTTTGACTGTCAAATATTTGCAGGTACCAGTGGCGTGCACAGGATTATGACACTGGGTATGCGGCGAAGAACTCGGTCACAAAAACTTTTTCGTTTATAGATTTTTAGCATAGCTACAGCCAAGCGACGGATCTCTAAGTCGAAACCATGCCAACAGAGCAAGTCTTAGATGTACTACTATTCATGTACATCTTCTACGGCAACGCAGACAAAACAGCGATCGATCGTCGCGGCGGATGAAATTCTAATAAATAGCTCCCCACACTGATTTCAGTGACGGTGGCCAGTTTAATTGAAACCAGGCCAGCTACGCAGGAGTTATTTTATAGTGCCCAAGTGTGTGCACAGTACACAAGAGCACTCTCTCTTCCTTTACTCTCGTAACCCAGTGGGACGAATAACCGACACGACTGGTGAGATATCAGGTGCAGTTCCGACTTTTTACATGCCCATCCGATGCATGGATCATCTTTCTTGTTAGACAATCAGGTGATCAGCCTGCATTGTCCTAACCAAACTTGGAAACAAGATTTTTTGTTGTTCCAATGCGGGAATCGAACCCACGACCTCCGAGTCGAGAGCCAAGCTCTAAACCACTAGACCACGGAGGCTGACATTCTAATAAATAAAATAATAAGCATATTTTAAAATATTATAACTACTCACCACCACTCAGTCAGCTTCAATTTTCACATATTCAAGGTTCCGGTTACTTGAGATTACTATATCCCGATGTAAAATACTAAATAATATGCAAGGAAAACAATATAATTTAATCTTGTGTACATAACCACACAGCCAGTTATACGTTTCATAACTTTTAACATGAAATTTTCGAGTTACATTATTTTTTTGCTGGTTTAATTATTGTAACTCGGGTACACACCTACCTTTAGACAGAATTTGAATTTTTTCACTGAATGACAATTGTGGGAACTTGTTATTTTTTATTTTTAATAAACACACATTTTCAACACAAACCTCACAGTCAAATAACATTTTAAAAAATTCAACTAACTCACTAGTAAAAGCAAATCACTACAATTATTATAGAAACTCGGTAATACACTGTTAAATGTACACACTTTCAAATGTTAAAATGAAAAATCTTTTAAGAAAACTGTAAATAAACTGGAGCGATTAAATTGTAAACAACGCTTATCACATGAAATATGCAATATGGCCCCCGCGAAACACAAAACGTTTCTTCTATTTAAACAAATAAAACCTTACTAAACAAAAATGCATAATGTGCATACGTGATTTATTAGATTTCCGACTATTCTTTTTATTCGGATTATAGGCAACGAATAATTTCCGACAAGCCAGTTCGGCGGGTTTCGGAAGCGATCGGATAGCCGAACCGAAGCCGAGAGCCATCGCCTGCCGCTGGAGTTATCGCTATTTAATCATGTCGATATTCATGGGTGTGTGCGTTTGCGAAGTATGAAAATTACACATACATGCGATGATTTGTCCTGCACAAAGCAACCGCATGAGTTGCTATTTATAAAATATTAGGCGTTTTAAAGTTATTATATTTTTTTAATTAATTTATTTACTATTAATTAAAGTCATCTAAAACGTACGAACCTTTTATTAAAATATCTGTGAATGACAAGTAAAGCACTGCATTTCTGCATATATGGAGCGCACGCCCCTGACAGGTACGTTCTGTTTAGCTGTTTGGTGTATGTCGAAAAATCTTCCGGTCCCAGTGGATTGGTAGGTGTAGTTGTAGGTGTCACATTGAGTGTCGCCACTACGAGTAGGAAATAATTGTAAACTAGATTCTGTAACGATATAAATATTCTTACCTCGTCCCACCCTTTCTTCAATAAATACAGTGGACTTTCTTTCATATATATCATTAAAGCAATAGAAGCCACGGAGATAGATAAACATGTATAGTTCATGGTCTGATAGCTCAAGAAGCCGCCGAAGACGTAGGACAAGGTGAATTTCAATACCGTAGAATATGTTGACACACGCCACCATGGTGCGTAATGCGTAATTGTTTTCTTGCAGATCTCACTGATGTACATGGGCACATAGGTGAAGATAGATCCACCTATCCCCGATATACACATGGCTGTGAGCACTAGTTCCACAGAGCTTGATGCTGATAAGACGACCCAGGATATCTGCAGAAAGATACTTCGTTAAGGCCCGATAAAATAGGGCGAAACTTTTCAACTGTAGTTAAAATATGTATAACGTCTCAAGAATTCTTATATTAATACGTGAAACAAAAAGTCGAATGGAGAGTATGATATTTGGCACAGTTAAAGTTTATGTGGAGGAAGGTGTGCAGAGAGCTAATATTTTTAAAGAAATACATAAAATTAATAAAAATAACAACAACAGACACTACCTCAGATTATTAACACACACTCTCGTGAGTTGGATAGATACAATTTTATTACACGTTGACATGTGATGTCAAGCTGTCAAAACATTTACATTTTTCCATCCAAGAAGCAAAAGAACCCTTATAAAGTTCAAACTAAAAAATTATTTGAATTATTATGGGCGAATTTCGAACACATGGTGACTCCTAGTATAGGTACTTAAATAGTTCCCCTTTAAATTAAAAATATTAAAATGTAAGACGGAAATTATTGTTTTCAATTTGGATTTGGTTTTAATGATGTAAAAAATATTAATGTTAGTTATGTCACTCATTTTAATAGAATTCTATAGCGATACTCACCACTTGAGGCAAACCGAATATGATACACGTATTCTTCCTGCGATGCGGTCCAGCAAAATACCCGTCAGAGGAGTGGTGATGTCAGCGACTATAGCAAAAACACTACCAAACATCGTCTGCTCAGACACAGTCATGGGACGGCTGAGGGTGGTGTTACTGGATGAAAACATGGTGATGCTGGAAGACGGCATGGATGGAAACAGGAGTAGATGAAGCCTACGCTCATGAAGAGCAGAGAGACTGGAACAAAATAAGTACTTTAATACTCTAGATGAGTAGAACTAGAAGATAGGTACGATTTCAGGGTTCCGTAGTTTACGTCTCGGAACTCTTATAGTTACATCATGTCCGTCCGTCCGTCCGTCTTCGGCTTACTTTCCAAACGGTTAGTGCAAGAAAGATGAAACTTTACATCGTTACGAGTATTTAAGTGACAACCATGTAAAAATTTAAGTGACACGAATATGAATACCCATTTAGTACATAAAAAAGGGATTATACCATACTATTTTTCCAAACACAAAATTGAAAATTTTACTAACGATCGTGAAAATAGAGCGTTTTTTGACAGCAAAAATAAGTATAAAGAACTAACTATTTTTCACCAGCATATAGCTGGTGCTATAAACAAATCGGATGAAATAACAGTCGAGCTATCGGAACTAATTAAAAATGGAAAAGAAGTAGATATCATATGTTTAACTGAAACGTTTATTAAAAAAGGTATGGAGCAATTATTAAAAATATCTAACTTTAAATTATATTTAATTACATACTCTCGAAATACAAAGCGTGGTGGCTCGTGTATAGTAGTTAAAAATAATATCCAATACAAAACTCTCAGTATTGTTAGCGACTAATCCTGCGACTTGAGCTTCGAAGGCATTGAACTTACATTACATAAAATTATAATAATCTGTATATAGAGAACACCCAATAGCAATCCCTCGATTTTCTTTAAAAAATTAGAGATAATTTTAATAAAAATATCAAACAGACCAAAAAAAATTATACTTTGCGGAGACTGGAACATTGATACTCTAAAATCAAATAGAAATAGTACAGTGAATCTAGTTAGTCTGTTAAAATTTTTTGACATAAAATTACATATTAAAACGCCGATCAGGAAAACTGCTTGTCTTGATCAATTTGCAAGCAATATAAAATTAATTAAAGTGGATATCCTCTACCTACGCCTGTCAGATCATGAGATGGCCCAAATTTTATGTTAAATTATAAAAGGCCGCGAAATAATCACTTTGTTTGAACGATCTCGGGATTATAGTAAAAACAATGTACGCATATTTTGTAAACACCAATAACTTCCTTAAGTTTTTCAGAAGTGTACGAACAATCTTACCTAAATGATGCGTTTAATATGTTCCACGAATTATTTGAGCTTTTCTATAATCTATGTTTTCCGGATATAATAATTAAAAAGAGCAATTTAAATAACAAAAATACATGGTTGACGAAAGGTATAAAAAAGGCATGTTATAAAAAGAAAGCTATATTTTAGTTACAAATATACTGCTTCTAATAAAAAATCAAACTATAAAAAATATAGGCAATACCACACGATTTTTAGAAAGTGCATTTGTAAATCATTGCAACTACGGAATCAAAACTATATTTACAAGAAAAAAAAACAAATGTAAATCAGTTTGGGAAGTTATTGACAAAAATATTGGTGACATAATAACAAAATATTGACATTGACAAAATTGTATATACTAATCAATATTTTTGGAATCCTCGTGACATTAGTAAAATATTTAATAACACTTTTATAAATTTGACGAATACTCATGATTTTAATTTTAATATCGACGACATAAAATCAACCTTAAGCGACAATAACGTGAATACAATTTTTCTAAAACCAACTGACAAAAATGAAATAACTAATATAATAAAATACCTTAATAATACTAATTTCGTAGGGTATGACAATTTAAAGACAAGTGTAATTAAAGCGTGTTCTAAATATATATCTGGACTATAAAGTGATATAATAAACTTATCGATTGAAGATGATATTTTTCCGGATATTCTAAAACAATCTATCATAAAACCGTTATTTAAAAAAATAGACAGTAATGATGTTAATAATTAACGACCGATAGCATTAATACCGGTCTTGTCTAAAATATTTGAAAAGGTCATACTAAAGAGACTACGATTTCGTTACTGGTAACGGCGTACTGAAAACTGAGCAATTTGGGTTTAAAAAGAACAGCAATACGACCCTAGAATGATTCGACCTAATAAAATATATCACAGAAGCCATGAACAACAAGTTACCAGTGGCGGAAATCTTTTTAGATATGACCAAGGCGTTTGACTTTGTTGACCACAAGCTATTGTTACATAAATTATACAAACACGTCATGCGCGGAAAATCTTACGAGTGGATTAAGAGTTATCTCAGTAATCGAACTCAGTTTGTAGAGTAACTTAATGAGTACGGGGTCCCGCAAGGAAGTATATTGGGACCTTTTTTATTTATATTATATATAAACCACCTTCCTAACGTCGCTAATCATAAAACCATATTATTCGCAGATGACACTACTTTAAAAATAATATGTAATGACCAAAACACATACCAAAATGATATGAAATTAATATAAATCTTGGCAAAATTCTTAAATAGCTACATAATAATTATTTAAAAATAAACTTTTGTAAGACGAAAATGATACAATTTAAAAATCCTGGACGGCCAACTATTGATCTTGACATTTGTTACGGCGATACAAAAATTGAAGAAGTTGACTCTACAAAATTCTTAGATTTAATGGTGGACGAACATTGTGAGTGGAAAGCGCACGTAGAATATATATGTAATAAGCTCGACAAATTCGTATTTGCAATTAAGAAACTACTTTTGACGGTATCCACTGAAACTGCACTAAATGCTTACCACGGGTACGTGGCCTCAACGCTATCATACGGTCTTATAATATGGGGCAACTCTCTAATGTAATCAATAGAAACGTCGCTCCACGAAATAAATTTAAAATATATTTACCTCAATGTAGATTCGTCATATTCAAACGCAATGTTTACGCTAGTGCTATCAGAGTCTATAATAAACTGTCCAATAGATTTAAGAAATTACCTCCCACTTCCTTTAAAAGAGAGATATCTAAATGGTTATTAAAACTCTGTTTCTATTGTTTAAATGAATACATGTCTCATATAGAGCCGACATAATATTATAAAATGTCTTAAGAAATATGGATATAATACTCGTAGTTTAAATGTTTTTATTAATTTTTTTAATATAGTTTAATGTTTTGTACATGTTCTAAATCTTAATATTCTTAATGTTATTCTATCATATATAATTTTTTGACTATTCCGTATATATAATACTTAATATGTTTGATTTTGACATGTACACACTTAAAGTAATTACGACACTATTGAGACAAAAATATTACATTAAACCTAATAAGTATTTGTAATGTCAAGTTACTATAAATAATTTCTTACTAATATTTTCTTTTTTCTATTGCACGCCATCTGTATCGCAGAATGTACAAGAACATGTTTTTAAATTATTAAGATATCTGTAACACCACATTCTTGCAATAAACATATTATTATTATTATTTACCACGTCGACAAATGCTAAAGTAAAATCACGAAAAAATATAATTATATGTACCTTCCTTACTACTACTTACACTTATATAAAGTGGAGATGATTTTTTTTTCTCACGTCTACCTCATAGTGTGGGGTATCATTAGATAAGTCTTTTAAAAGCATCGAGAAAATTTTGAGTCGATTTTTTGGTTTTGGAATACGTTTGCGAGATATTCAACTTTAGCAAGGATTTCGTATTGCGCGCACGAAGTGAATCATGATGTAGTTTTAATAAGCATTAAAGTTCATTAGAAGTTACCGAAACTATTTGTATCGTTTTAAATATATCTTCAGTTTTTATGGATTTATTCTTGACTTAAAATTGTGCTACACACTGACACTTCGAATTTTGGCTCAATTGTACTAGCGCAGAGATCCTATTACAGTGCTGTTTTTTTCAGTCGCAAACCACTACAAACGCTCGTGGGAACGAGGGCTTACCTATGAATGTGCATATTGCCTGCTGTATTATTGCCATCTTTTCATCAAGGGTCCCAGTCTCAGCTCAGCTGACTCCTAACTGACAAATTTGATTATTAAGTGTATTATTTAATAGTACAGAGATAAATCTTTCGGTGAACTGAGCAAAAACTCAACTGTAGAGTTAAGACGAGCCATAAACTTAACCCGATAAGGCGACGATGTGTCGAACAGTATGTTAATAACTCGGCAAGTGAAAAGTTTAAAAAGTACGTAGACTACTAAAGTTTCTAAACCAAGACATAAATTCAAGATAAATAACCACTTTAGACGAAAATTTTAAAACCAAGTAACAACAGAAAAGGTAGGAATAAAAATAGAAACAAGGAATTAAGTTAAGTTAATTTCGGCTTACACCGAAACGAGAGCCGAGTCGCAACGTGACGCGGCTCTGCATTTTAAAGATAATAAAATGAACTTCATTTATTTCACAAGACGATACATGTTTCATTGCTAGAGTTCGAGTTTCGAGCTGAACCTCACTGCGCAGCGCGGCGTCGCTCTTAAAAATGCAGCGCCGCGTCGTGCTTCGGGTCTCGGTGTGCACTGTGAACTGACCCTAACAGAAGTTGTTGTAATACGACAATTATTGTGTTATAATGGCTTAACAACTTGCCAGCTACCTCCCACCATATACAAATATACGAAATCCTATCCTAAAGTAATATTAGGCATTGAAGCAAATGTACAAAATATTGCACATAACGAATTTGACATAAATTTGATGTTCTCGGTACATTTTGCGACCAACCAAAACCAAATCCTACAAAATTTTATTTTTTGTGGATATATGTATTGTGGATTTATTGCACAAAACATTTGTTATATGTTACTCTCCATACTCGGAAACCTGTCAAGCCACTTTTAGTAAGCGTGTCCTTATGGAAATCTATCTATCTAATAAATCTATCTATCTAAAAATAAAAGGCAAAGCTGATTGACTGATGTATCAACGCAGAGGCAAACCCTTAAGACTAGAAATTTTGAAATTTTGCACACGTATTTCTCATATGGCATTCACTAAGGAAGGATTTTTCATAATCCAACCCCCAAGGGGGTAAAATAGGTGATAATAGTTCGTATGAAACTTTTTATTCCTTAGACATATTATTTGCATGATATTTAGTATGAATTGAGTACGGAAAAAATAATGAGTTACGTATTTCAGCGTTTACTAAAATTCAGCCCCTAGGTGGATAAAATTGGGGATGAAAGTTTAAAACCTAATTTCATGCGGGCGAAGCGGCGGGCAATTAATGCTATAATTAATATTTTTGTTTACAATCACATTGTGCTAGATAATATGTGTGAAAACATCATAAAGTCTACCAATAACATAGCGACCGCCTTGTGCCTTGTGCGTTGTGTACCTTTTATCAAAATGTTCTTGACATGAAGCAATTAGCAACAACACTATACATTGTCTGTTCGCGTTAAGAAGTCAGTGAAATGTACAAAAAATATCTAAATTGACCAATGACGCATAAGCCGCTATAGCATTAGGCTGGGAGTTGGGAGTATATGCTCCGGAATCCGGAATACCGGTGAAAATTCAGAGCACTGAAAATAGAACTCTGCGGTAACACAATAGAGTTGAAAATGGATGTTTCGAGATCCGAGCTGTCATATATTATGATATTAACATTTGACTTGACACTCGTGTGTTCGACTTTTAACTCTATTGTATTACCGCAGGGTTCTATTTTCAATGCTCAGAATTTTCTACATCCTTCCGGATTGCGGATCATATAGTCCCAGCCTTAACCAATTATAGTAAGCTATTTTGAGATAATATGTATGCATGATTTACTGACTGTTTAAGGCTACATTCCCACGAGAGTTTTTAAGTGGTCACAAATCACGTCAGAAAAAAACAGCACTGTAAATAGAAGTCTGCTCTAGTACAATAGAGCTGAAAATATTAATTATCTGACAGAGCCGAAAATAGAAGTGACAAGTGTCAAATTTTGACAATTGACACCGATTTTCAGCTCTATTGTATTAGCACAGAGTTCATAATACAGTGCAGTTTTACTACGAGGGCTAAAGCGAATAGACTATGGTTCTGATCAAATATATGTAAACAATAACAGCTACACACGTAACGATAAAACTGCACAGTTCGGGTTATACCAGTAGTCGGCAACACGTTTATGATAATTTAATTGAGTTATTTTCTTTATATAAATAGTTTAAGTACTTTGAAGTCTTTGTTTTATATTTTTTTTGTCTTCGTTCCTCGTTTGTCATCGGTATTAACTTAATAAAAAGTAAATAATTTTGCATTTTTAATATCACTCATAGTAGGTACCTATCTCATCTATTGGGTATTTTCCTACATATAAAAATTTTGTTTTTTTTTAAAGTTAAGAAATAATTAGGTTACAACTGGATAAATGTAAAAATAATTAGGATTTAATGTGCAGTTTTGTAATTATGCGTATATATGCATTTAAAGTCACAAAAAAGTTGAAATATTTTTTTAAAACATTAGGGTATAATACCTACACTACGGTATGTATCAACATAAACGCGCAAAATTATGAGATATCAGAAATTTTACATTTCGTAGCAACTTACTAGCGTGTGACGTCACTTACTAGTACGACTTTTATATGGGGCGTTTTCACGAGACTCACAAAAGTGCTTCAAACAATCCGCAATATCTTAGAAAACTTTAATTTTTAGTTTATTATTTCTTTTGTAAACTGTCTTATTTTTCAGAGCACTATTTTATGTATGCAAATGCATACATAAAATAGTGCTCTACATGTAAACACGTACATAAATATGTATTAAAAAAATACAGGAAAATACCGTATTAGGTATGAAATTATCTTACAAGTGCTACACTTAAAGTACTAACACACGTACGGATTCGGGACGGAGCGGACCACGGATTTGATCCGCTCCGTGCCAAATCCGAGCGTGTGTAGAGTAGTCCGGCGAACATAATTATTAATTGCATCATAATGTATACAACGGTAATTGGTATAATATTTTATTACGATTATGTTTGTTATGCCTCATGCGACAGTTATCAACAAGACCCATTGGTTGTCAACGGATTAAAATTCTAAACATTTGAGTTTTTACAGGATACAAAGCAAAGTATTAATCTTAGGACCCTTTTTTTAAAATAATTTTAACATATAAAAAATATAATTAATACGGCGCGGGGGTAAATTATTATAACACAAAAATTTAAAACATTAAAATTTAAAACAGTAAAATTAATGTAACAATGTTGCCTTTAGTAAATGTACATCATCTAACATTGTTCATTTTGGGATTTTTAATCTCACTTTTAATTTTTATTATTATTTTTACTTTTAGTATAATATACTTCTTCTTTGTATTGATTAATGATAAACATTCAGACTATGAGTTAATTTTTGCCCTATTAATTTAAAATAGACAACGAAAAATATTCGTTTATATTTACATATTAGTAGATTATTTTCTTTTTAATTTCTTTGAATCATGAACACTTGCAATAATTTTATAAGGGGTTTAATAATGCTCTTTTCCGTATGAGTATATTTAATATTTTATAATACATTTAATAAATTAAGACATTTACAGTAATAGTATTCTTATTATAATTGAGCACTTAGTACTTCCTTTGTAACAACAAAGTCTGAATAACGTCGACGGTCTGCGCATTAGTTTCTGGTAAATTGAAAAAGCACAAGATGGCCGTCAGAAAACAGGATGCGGCGAAGACGTAGAAGATCCCACCGAGTCCCACCGCTGCCACCAGCGGTGCGTACATGAAAAGGATCAGGAAGTTGCAGATCCACGCCCATTCGAGTGTCACCATTGTGAGGATACTTCGGATCTGAAAAATATTAATAATGGTCGATGGAGTAATGAGATTATAAAGTCAACAAGTAGTAGAGACTATGCTTGTTTATGTTTTTGTATGGCATCTCTTCCAATATCCAACGCCGCAAAGCCTTCAGTATATTGACTGCCCAACTTCAATAGAACCTGAATTATAATATAGAATGTAATGTTATAATGATTCCTTACGTTCTCTATTACTAGTTACATATCTGATAGCTATTTACTATTAACCTCCGGTTAGAACACCTCTGCGATGAAGCGTTGTATTTACCTCCGGCAAGAACACCTCTGCGATCACCACATACGGCACCGTTCCGCCGCCGAAGGTGTACGCGATGCTGTAGCAGAAGATTATGACTCCCGTCATCCAGCCAGGTCCCCATTGGAACTGGATCTGCGAGCCCAGAGCCATGCAGCTTATGCCAGCCGCTATTGATGGGTAGATGATGAGAGGCTGAAAATTGATAATATTGACATATTCAAATTTAAGTTTTATCCAGATGTTGCATAGAAACATTTAATAAGTGATTTTTGTACTAGTTATTAAAGATGATTTCGTTCGCGTTAAAAGAAAATCCATCCGACCAGCAAGGTAAAGTAATAATAATGTGAGTTGTATATAAAATAAGTGTATTATGTTTCTCTAAGCTCACTGTAGAACTAATACTGACTCTAAGCACGTCCACACCGCTCACCCTTCTCCCAAACAAATCGAGGAAATACGCTGCAACCACTCCAGCAACAGTGCTGACCAACGTGAACAATATTCCAGTAACATTTCCTGATATACCAGGCAAGGCCTCGTCGAACATGGGCTGTGCGTACACCTGCACAGCGACTACGCCTTGGAACACTGAACAGAACGTCAACGCGCAGACCAGGAACAGTGCTAGACGTGATGCCTTGGATTTTTCTGTAAAAGTAGGAAAACGAAGTTTTTTTTGGGCTAGATTGTAATCCTTAAATTTTTTATTAGTTTTCTAGCTAATAATAACTTTTTACGTTATTTGGTGAATGAAATCAAATAAATTATGTTGTTTTAGTGACTTACTGAAAAACTCCATCTGTGACAGTTTTTGGGGTGTCTCAGACTCTACTTTAAGTTTTTCTTCTTCTGCCGAAACTCCTGTTTCAATAATAATACGAGTATTATTAGCATGGATTAGGTTAAATTATATTAATTCAATTAAGGTAATTATTAATTGATTTTTCTGTGTTTTTAGCTCTGTATCAAAGATAGTAAATTAACTGTTGGTTAAAAATTGTAGATATTTGTAACACATAACCCACATTAAACATTTAACTAAAAATAAAGCCATATTATTACAACTTGACGTAATGTTAACAAAAGTATTAGAGATAATTTTTATTGCAAATACGCTAAAAACTTAATTATTCATTTGTTCATTGTTCATCAGCGGAGACGAGCGATTGACCAATGCTGGTTGGAGATATGCCAGCTTCTCCATCATTGTGTTCAGTTCTTCACAGTACATATCTGCAGTAATGCTCACCATTGGTAAGAAGCTGTGATGAATCACACCGGCGCTAGACCACCAAACAGTGACCATCACTTTTCTAGGGGTAAGTTTTCGTTTAGGGCATTGTTTAGGTGCTGAACTAGGATCCAACCAACTTGCTGAGCGCTTGCGGTTATCAAACAGAACCCATTTTTCATCGCAGGTAACAATGCGGTTCAAAATTCCTTCATTTGTGTGTCTGTTGAGCAGTGCAAGGCACGTCTCGACGCGTACTTCGCGCTGGCGATCATTGAGTTCATGGGGCACCCATTTGTCAAGCTTTTTTACCTTGCCAATTTGACGCAAATGGACCAATATTGTTTTAACGCTAACTTCGAAAGCTGCTGCTAATTATGCCGTAGATTGTGTATCATCAGCTTCCACAATCGCCTTTAATTCGTCATTGTCGATCAAAGCCTTCGGACGACCGCGAGGTTCATTTTTCAAGTCGAAATTTCCAGAACGGAAGCGAGCAAACCAATAACAGGTGGTGCGTTGGTTTGTAATGTTAGCTCCGTAAACGTCGTTGATGTTGCGTGTCGCTTCTGCCGCGTTGCTGCCACGACGGTACTCATATTCCATAATTACTTGAATTTTTAACGTATCCATGATGACGAAAAGGATTGAAATGCGATGAAAATATAACACTAATCAATAAACTAATGTCTAGTTTGGATTATGAATTCCATGTTTTTAAAATAAAATTAATTTGAAATTAGAATTCTTAGCCAAACAAAAATGATTTTGATTTGAAATGGCCAGTACTGCAGAACGGCAATTTATAGGTAAAGACCTATTATTACATTTTAGGTGTTGCTCTCCATACATGTGAAGTGGGGATGACAAATATTTTTTCATTCTACCCCATCTTGTGGGGTATTGTTGAATAGGTATTTTAAAATATAAGCAAGATTTCATACATGCTTTTTTACGAAGTCAACCATTTTCGAGTGATCGGCCTCCATAGTGGTTTATAAGTTGGTCCCCCTGGCATTTCTAAACTATGAGACTTAGGAAATTGCAATTTTTCATGCTGATAGACTAAGCTAAATACTCCTTAGGAAAATTATTTTAAACGAAATCGGACAGTGACTTTTAAAGTAATTTGAAAAAAACCTATTACTCGTATTATAGTTACTGAACCCTCCTTAGACATGTCCTGACATGATTTTGGTTAGGTTAGGTTATTCATCTTGATTTATTTCCGTATTTATATTTACTTTCGTTACATCAGTCTCGAGAAACTTGAAAGTCTAAACGCTACTATTGTTTACAATATTTCTTGCGGTTCTTCAATTATACTCACAGTAAGCTAAAACTTATTTACCATCTAATGGAGGATTCAATGCCCTTCTAATGACTGTCATCTGGTATTGCACTGCTTTGGAATCCGTTGAAATGTTCCTATAGAAAGCTATTGACTGAGCTGCTTCCTGGAACAAAATATTAATTTCTGCATATAAAAGAGATATAGAATTATTATTCCAACGTTATTCCTTCGTCTTTTGAAATATATTTATACCAGTATTTGGAATATACTTAGTGCATGAAAGAAGGCAAGTTCTGCAGTAAATATTTACAGATTGATCGGTACCTTTTCTAATCCTTTGCCCATCAAAAACACCGGAGACTCTTTAACATACATCATTAGCAATGCCCCGATTGTCGTGACCAATAGGTTGGCATAATTCATCATCTGGTAGTCCAGGCATCCGAAGATATAGGAGACCATCACACCCACACTCCAAAATACATTGGCTCCAGCAGTCAAGGTCCCTCGTACTCTTTCCTCACTGATCTCGCTGATGAATAGGGGAATGATGGTGAAGAGACCAGTCGACATCCCGGATATGCAGACAGCTCCGAATACTACCTCTACCTTCGAGCTGACACAGATGATCAGCCAGCCCACCTGGAAAAAAAAAACATCTGGTGATTGGATCATAAAATTACATTAGCATTTACAGTTTATTTAGAACTAGTCACTTATGTTATTTTTAATTTTTTTATCAAATAAAAGCGCGAATTAGTTCAATAAAATAAAGAGATTGGTTCTGAAAGCAAGTAGTTAATTATTCCAAATTCCACAGTTACTTGTCAACAAATGTCTCCAACCAACGCGCAACGGTACACTGTACAATATATTACATACAAGCTAGTACTAAATCGATTTATTTCGTGTTTAACCCCTAGATTTTCAAACCTCGTCCTTGTGACAATATTACATAGGAAATTCTAGGGGTTGAATACAGAAAATCCCTATTCTTAATATGAATAGAGCGGTATTCTACTTTAACAAGACTTACTATTTGAGGTGCAGCGAATAGTAGACAAGACTTCTTCCTCCCAAACACCTCAAGCAGGAATCCAGATAGAGGAGTGCTGACCAGAGCTGTGATTGTGAAGATGCTGCCGAAGAGAGCTTGTTCCGTATCAGTCATGGGCCGGTCCAGGGTGGTGGCGTTGGAACCGAACTGCTGGATGGTGGAGGAAGGCCACGCGTACATCATACCCATGTTCATCACGAGGAGACATGCTGGAATAAAATAGGTTAATGATTAAGACGATAAATAAAAAATTAGACTAATGCAGAATAAAGGCTAAAGTTACTAGTCAACTTAATAGCTGTAAGTAACACGGATTAACTAACTGAAAATACTTATGAAGTACCACCGATCTGGACAGAATAAGTAGAATGGAAACAATAAGATATTAAATTTAAAATGCAAATACAAAATAATACAAAATGCTTTATTTCCGAAAAATACATTTACTAAGCAGTGATGACGGATCCGAACACCAGCCGTAGCCTGTCCTGGGGGGGCATTTAAGACAATGTTCCGGAAAGGGGATTGACATACAGTGTAATTTTGATTTATTAACAGTCTTAAGTATTTTAAAGCTAAGTTTACATTGATGTAGCAGATGATGCATTAGGTATATGTGATGCCAATTGCATTGATAATAATTGAAATGAATGATATATTTTGTTGCAATACAGTTTCGCTGTAAACAAAACTAAAGCTTGCACTAGCATACCCAGAAGAGTCCCCACCACCTGTTTTGCTATAGTCATGTTGACTGTTGATAACACTTCTACCGGAAGATGGCTGACTGAGTACTGAGCTACGTGAACTATCGAGTGAGCTACTCAGCCTTCGTTTAAGTCGTACTCAAATACAAACAGACGATAATACTTAATTTGCAAATACTGATAGTATGGAAATAGAACGATGGAAATATCGAAATCTTTTCTTTCTAGTTCCTTGTTTCGTTGGGGTCGGTATGCCTGACGTAGCAACGAAAAGTTGAAAACAAGGATAAAATTCGTCGGAAAATTAATGTTCATAAACATTAAATGAATAAATAAAGAACCTAATCAAGAGCGTGTTAGGTCACGGGTTATAGCAGGGTTCGGTATAACAACGCACAAAAAGTATTGGAAAGAAGTTCCTTATCTTTATTCGCATATTATTTTTTAGGAGTATAGCTTATTAGGAGTATTTACATTATATTTACTGAAGTTAGAGCAAAGAGCGAGACAGAGCGAAACTATAAGGGTTTGTTGTAGTTATCACGGGACCCTAAAAAATACATCACATTCAAATCAAAGTTATCCAAAATGTTGGATTTCGATCCACGCAGAATTAATTGCCTGAGCTGGTTTGTTTAGGGTTGGCTCTTAGTTCTTTTCTCTACATGGGGCCACAGATTTGCTACTCATATAGGAAACTAGCATTGTTTTGTATCCCACGGGAATACTGTACTTTTTCAGGATAAAAAGCGTATGTTTTAAATCAGAGCCTAAACTATTACCATACGAAATTTCATCGAAATCCGTTCAGTAGTTTATGCGTGAAAGATTAACAAACGTCCATCCATAATCCATCCATCTTCACAAACTTTCATGTTTATAATAGTAGTAGGATCTGTAGCCCATTGTAGAGGTCTTCCTCTGCCTATCCCTAAGGGGTATTGTGTGCTACTGATCCAAATAAATTCGCGTAAATTAATTAAACTGTTAAAATTTTACATTTTGAGGGTTCCGTACCCAAAGGGTAAAAATGGACTCTATTAATAAGACTTCGCTGCCTGTTCGTCCGTATGTCACCAGGCTGTATCTCCTTAACTGTCGTAGCTAAATAGTTGAAATTTAAACAGAAGGTTAATCGCTCGTGCCGCTACAACAACAAATACTGATACTAAAAACATAATAAAATAAATAGTTAAGGGAGATCACATACAGCAAACGGGAGTTTTTCGCCGTTTTCGATGTTACCCTTCGTGTGCGAGTCTGACTCGCACTTAGCCGGTTTTTTAAATTAATGATTGCTCTACTTTGATCAGTTAATTTGTAGTACCTACTACTCATTTATAAATAGTAATTACTATGACGCCTCGGGGCAGGATTTGCATAGATAAACAGCCTCCCGCTGCGCCGCCTACGGTTCGGTAGTCAATTTTGTATAATTAATAACTTATAGAAACTTGTAAAAAATTATGTCATACAATTAAAAGCTTAGGATAACTTACAATAAAAATAAAAGACTGGTTAAAAATTGTTATTCGTTCGCTTTGGGCTTTCATTTGAAGTTTGTTAGTTTGGAGTCCTCAGCCTGAAAGGATCAATTTAGACGGCCCAACGGGACCAGAGGACCAGAGGATGTTTGTTACCCAGCATTACCATAATATGAAGTACACTCACGAACAATAACAGTGGACGAACTAAATATTGTGTTTTTGTTGATATAATTAATATTATTTACTATTTTACTGGTCAGTCGAGTTTTTTTTGTTAGACGTGTTTTATATTTCATTCGCCTTAAAAATAATGCGATTGATATTTCATTTATTTCCCTGTTTAAACATTCTCTCAAGAACTATAACTACTAAATCAACTTGCCTATATGAATGATTTAAACCGTTACTTTCTATTCAAGATTGACTTTTATTGAGGAAATTCCAAATATTTTTTAAAAATTTACAAAGCGCGAAGAATATTCTCACAATAGATATTTTTGTGATTCTCGAAACCGGACATCAGTTTTTAGTTCATTTAATCACCTGTTTTTATAAAGATAGATATTAATCATGACACACCTTTATTTCAAAAAAGCCTTTCTGAGAAAAAAAGTTAGCTGTAATCACAATTTGGAAAAATGAACTTTAATTTTTTCTTTAATTTTAGTATACATTGAATAGGCATAGTGTTAATATGTCGAATCATTTTAGTATAGATTGAATAGGCATCGTGTTAATATGTCGAATCATTTTAGTATAGATTGAATAGGCATCGTGTTAATATGTCGAATCATTTTAGTATAGATTGAATAGGCATAGTGTTAATATGTCGAATCATTTTAGTATAGATTGAATAGGCATCGTGTTAATATGTCGAATCATTTTAGTATAGATTGAATAGGCATCGTGTTAATATGTCGAATCATTTTAGTATAGATTGAATAGGCATCGTGTTAATATGTCGAATCATTTTAGTATAGATTGAATAGGCATCGTGTTAATATGTCGAATCATTTTAGTATAGATTGAATAGGCATCGTGTTAATATGTCGAATCATTTTAGTATAGATTGAATAGGCATCGTGTTAATATGCGAATCATTTTAGTATAGATTGAATAGGCATCGTGTTAATATGCGAATCATTTTAGTATAGATTGAATAGGCATCGTGTTAATATGTCGAATCATTTTAGTATAGATTGAATAGGCATCATGTTAATATATCGAATCATTTATTATGACGTGTAGTAAACTGAGAGACGTAGTAATTGTTTATTGTATTGTTTCAGGTAAACAGAGATTATATGCCGACGGAGAATATACTTTATACAGGTGGTATTTTTTGGCTCTTCCTAGTTCCTACTACGTTTTTAAATGTGAAAGTTTGTGAAGATATAAATGGATGGATGAGTGTTTGTTACTGTTTCACGCAAAAACTACTGCACGGATTTTGATGAAATTCGGTATGGTAGTAGTTTAAGCTATGGATTAACACTTACTATCCCGAAAAAGTACAGTGTTCCCGTGGGATACTGTATTTACGCGGGCGGAGCCGCGGGAATCAGCTAGTATATAATTTTCTTCCTTATTGTTCGTCGCTGTGTCTAATCTGAATTATATTGGAAAACACAATATTTTTTCGTAAGCAATAATCACCGACATTAAAATTCTATTTTCTTTGTTGTGGACCTTCACGAATCGTAAATTATCAATTTCTATTCCAGTGTGAATTAATGTTCCAAAATCTTTAGACCATCATTATGGTCAATTTGGATACAAAGAGCGTCGTGATGTATTAAAAGTTCATCTTTTGTGTTGGATCACGAGCACATCAGTTGTCCATCAACCACTGATGAAGCTTGCATCCTTTGCTATTAGAATACGGTACGACCACGACGTTAATGGTTTTCGGCAATCGTCGCTTTTCATACATCGTCTGTCATTTCTATAGGAAAAACGATTGCCGAGAATCGGTTCTAAGTACTTCTAAGTACGTTCCTTGTCTCCGGAATACTAATCATTTTGATATTACCTTTATTAATCGTATCGTATATAATAATTAGTGGGTGCATTTACTGGACAAAATTAGGCAAAACATCGGTAACATTTTACGAGACAAATTTTTTATTCGACCGCACACATATTTTGTATGAGAAAAGATGAAATGAGGACAGCTACATTACTATAATATGGAACAGCTTCCAATTCGGAATATATTATGCTAATATTGTGTCGAAGTTAACAAATAACTGCTGGTTAAATCGACAGCTATTGATAATAGAACAGATTAGAGAAAATATTGATCGGAATTAGGTACATCTGTTGATTTATTTAAATTGAAACATTTCATGGCTCATTATTAATTTTTAATAATACTTTTGTATGAGTATTCCGATTCAAATTTCAATATAATCTAAAGCTCATCATGGGCGGCTGTAATGCTACCATTTGAAACGTTTCTTGTTAACCGCGCAATAGAGATAGTCACATTCACTTGTAGAATTTTTTGATTTTGTCAGATTTGAGTGAAATAGCTAACGTAGAGAGAAAGAGCGGATTATGTTACAAAGAAAAGTTGAATTTACAAATAAAAGTTGTCGTAACATCAAGAAAAAATTCTATTAAAAAGCATTATATTATATAAACGTGGGAGAGCTCAGAGCTAAATTTCGACACGAATGGCTTGTCCGAATACATACCACTGCTTCACAGAATACCGGCGTGAAATAACGCTTGAGTTGTGTTTGGCCGAGTCAGTGAGGTTGGGGATTTGAGGGGTTGGGGGGATTTTTAGGACCAGGAGTGCGCAGCACCAGAAGAGTTACAAGTGTGACTCCTCTGGTGCTGCGAGTGTCCATGGGCAGCGGTAATCGCTCACCATCAGGCGATTCGTCTGCTCGTTTCCTAACATATTTCTTGAAAAAAGATGTAATAAATGTAAGCATGATTTTAAGACAGAAATATTATATTACACGCAAATAGTTTTATTCTTTTGCAATTAAATAAATTACAACCGAAGTCAATTTCTCACTCGACTACCAGCCATATTTCTTAGTCAAGAAATGGAAATAACTGCATACATTATAAGCGCAAAGAATACCGCGCGAATCCATCTTACTATGCCTGTTTCAGGGTCGGCCCAGACCGGCGACCCACAGCAGTAGCCCGTTATTGTGACGCAACTTTTAATACGTTTGTGACGACTCACGACTGGCCGCGCGAGTATCCAGGGGCCTTAGACAAAGTATAATTTCGAAGTTCTAGGTCAAAACGTATAGGACACACGTGATTTATCAACGATATATTGACAAATATCCCATACATTTTATGCATTGAAGTTTGAACATCGTCATCGTTTTTGTATTGGTAGTTGGTATTGGCTAAGCCAAAAGTAAGTGGTGTGGCAACTAAAATTGTGGCCCTAAGAACGAGCCGGCGAGTGACGGTAGTGTGCGTCGTTCAAGTTTTATACATTTCGTGGTGCCGCCACTAGCCGCTAACGCAACGGAAAGGTACGGTTAACAAAATTTAAAAAATATGTTATTTAAAAAAAAAAAATTTTTTAGGTGTATAAAAAAAGAAAAGAAAATAAATAAAATACTGCGAGGGCGACCGGTCGCGGTTGCTTGTGGTCCGTCTACGCCATGTCTTAAACTCTAGAATGATATCCTCTTTCTGACAAACACCTCGTGTCTAGACTTAGGTCAAAATCAAAATCAAAATCAAAAAAAAATTATTCAAAATTGGTATTTTTAAATACTCTTTTTGAACGTCGATACTACGTGATGCCTACCACCGGTTCGAGAACTAACCCAGCGAGAAGAGCCGGCAAGAAACTCGTCTGGGGCCATCTTTTACCAAAAAGATGGAAAATTATTCTTTTAAAATCAAAATTATTACAATGTTTACTTATGTCTATGTAACAAATAATAAGATAAGATAAGGAGCCACCTTATTCCCAAGGTGTGCCGTCTTGAATAAAGTCATTAATTTTATAATACGCTTTGGCACACAAACGTTCTTTAACTACTTTTTTAAACTTATTAATGGGAAAGTTTTGAACCTTTTCTGGGATTATATTGTATAAGCGTATACATTGGCCTTTAAAGGATTTACTAACTTTGCTTAGTCTGAACACTGGCATATCTAACTTGTTCTTATTTCTAGTGTTTACACAATGATTATCACATTTCTTTTTGAAGTTGTTTAGATTCTTTCTTACATATAACACATTTTCCAAAATGTATTGAGATGCGACGGTCAGAACTTTTATTTCTTTAAACTTTTCCCTTAGAGATTCAAAAGTCGACATCTTATAAATAGAACGTATAGCACGTTTCTGCAGCACAAATATTGTATTAATGTCCGCAGCGTTTCCCCACAAGAGGATGCCGTACGACATTATGCTATGAAAATAGCTAAAGTAAACTAATCGCGCGGTCTCTATGTCGGTAATTTCTCTAATTTTTTTAACAGCGTATGCTGCAGAACTCAGCTTATCTGCCAATTTAGCAATATGTGGTCCCCACTGTAACTTACTATCTAATGTTATACCTAGAAATACAGTGGTGTCTACTAATTTCATTTTCTCATTATTTAATAGTATATTGGTTTGTGCCTGCGTAACATTTGGCAAGCTGAACTTTAAACATTTTGTTTTATTAGAATTCAACAGTAAATTATTAGCATTAAACCAATGTACTATTTTTGAGAGAGCACTATTTACCTCGTCATTGTTAGATTGTCGTCGCTTCACATTAAAAATTAGTGAAGTGTCATCAGCAAAAAGTACTATCTCATGCTTATCATTAACTAGATAAGGTAGATCATTTATATAGATGAGAAATAGAAAAGGGCCCAAAATAGACCCCTGTGGTACTCCTAGTTTAATTTTAGTACCATTAGACCTTTTGGAATTAACTTCTACATTCTGTGTTCTATTTATTAGATAAGAGCTTAGAAGATTTAGTGCCGTGCCCCTTACACCATAATGGTATAATTTCCTGAACAGCGTATTATGCTCCACACAATCAAATGCTTTGGATAAATCACAGAATATACCAAGTGCATCCTGTGACCTCTCCCAAGCTTTAAATATACTGCACAGAAGACTGATGCCTGCATCTGTTGTGGACCGACCTTTAGTAAAACCAAACTGATTACTATGTAACAATTTATTCGAGTTGAAGTGAAAAAGTAATTGATTTAGAATAATTTTCTCAAAAATTTTACTTAAAGTCGGTAATATGGATATTGGTCTATAGTTAGCTGGGTCTGATTTATTCCCAGCTTTAAAGAGAGGCATCACCTTGCTGTGCTTCATCAAGTCAGGGAACACGCCACTTTTAATACAATTATTAAAAACTAATGCTAGGTGAGGGGCAATGATGTCAATTACTGGTTTTATAACTTTTGTGGACATACCCCAGAGATCAGTTGTACTTTTAATATTAAGTAATTTAAATGCCTTGATAATGTCTCTAGAGTCTATTTCTTTGAAAATAAAATTTACATCACATTCCTTCACATTATCTCTAAGTAATTTTTCGGCAACTGTAGGTGATGAATTTAAGTTTTTTGTAGTTGAGATCGGAATGTCTGCAAAAAACTTCTCAAATACTGTCGCAACTTCAATGTCAGAACTAACTTTTTTATCATTAATATAAAGTTCAAATTTAGAGTTGCGACTGGCGACTCTTCCAGTCTCATCTGCAATTATTTTCCAGATGGTTTTCACTTTGTTTTTAGAGTTCTTAATTTTTTCTTTGATGTGAAGAACCTTCGCCGCTTGACATACCTTCTTGAAAATCTTCGAGTATTTCTTGACATATAGTTTAAAAGCTTCACTCCTGTTCATTGACTTCTCGTTATACAAGTCATACAATCTTTGTCTACTAACAATAATACCTGCAGTTGCCCAGTTACTAAAATTATTTCTTTTATTACTAAATCTGACCGATTTAGAAGTAAATACAGAGTCAAATTGGGTTTTTACTACTTTAAATAAATTATTAAAAGTTTCATTTGGATTAATTGACTCATTCAAACATTGAAAACTTGAAAGTAATTTACTTCTAAATTTCTCAATACGTTTTGTGTTTACAGGAATAAACTCAATATTTTCTATCGGATTATTATCACATTTAAGATCAAATGATGCTAGCTGTCCACAGTGATCAGAGTTAAGTACATTAATTATGTCTTTCCTAAAAGGAGTGACATTTGTGAAAATATTATCTATACAAGTAGCTGTTGTTTCACATATTCTTGTTGGTTCATAAAATAAATTAATTAGATTATACGATTTGAACAAAGATGTGAATCTAACACTGGTGGAGTTAGAGTCTAATAAATTAATATTAAAATCACCACATACAATAATCTTCTTATTAGAGACACATACTTTCGTCAGCACTTGATCCATTATTTGTTCAAAAGAATCGTATAAGCTTGATGGAGGCCTGTATACGCATACAATAATAAGGTGGCTCAACTCAATACAAGCCAACTCAATAATTCGTTCACTAGACAGTTTTACAATATCTTTACGTTCTTTACATTTAAATTTATTATTAATCAAAATTAAGGAGCCACCCCTAATGACATTTTCTCGACAGAAAGAGCTCCCTACTTGGTGATCACAATAGTTAAATATTAATTCATGATTTTTTAACCAATGTTCTGTTACGCATATAATGTCAATTTTAAATTCATTTAAAAATAACTCAAGTTCTAATTCTTTCCCTATTATGCCTTGTAAATTTTGATGCACCAAGTTTATATTAAAATTACAGTTTTTCCCAGAGTTCTTACTAGGCCCTTCGTAGGAGGCATCAGTATAAATATTTCCAGCTAAGAAATTGCTAGAGTGAGCCTCTGTTGTCCTATAATCTAATTTAAATTATTTGGAACATATTCCAAGTTTTTGGTCTTATAATGTGCACAATATTAAGCAGCCTGTATCTGTCTGTCTGTATATATAATTCAATATTATCTTAAAACTTATTGTTCGTTGATAAGTGTAGAATGTCGTTATATGTAAGGAAAAAGTATACTTATGTATCTTTTTTTTAAGAAATGAATACCCATCATATTTTATTTCACGACCCCTGTGGCTCAGTGGTTAGTGAGCTGGCGCTCAAGCCGGAGGTCACGGGTTTGAACAAAAAGCTTTCTGTGTTCCTAGGTAATGAATTGTATTGAATGTGTGTTTTTTTTTTTTTTTTTTTTTTATTTTATTTTTATAAAATACTAGTTCCCCCGGCCATTAGCCAGGACAATTGTTTACATTGTTTTTTGGTTACATCTTTTGTTTTGTAGGTTAATTACAATTTTTTCGTTACATTTCTTTTCTTACTATTACTTTTATACATTTCTCTTATTACTTATTTCTTTTAATCTTACATTTATGTCCTTCAACGTCTTGTGCTATTTACTTACATTAATTTTTGCATTTACGTTTACATTTTACAGTTTCTTAATTCTTTTTCCTTTTTTACATTCTCTTACTTACTTATATAACTCTATTTCTTGCTTAAATTTGTACATTTCCTTTATATTTATCACTATTAACATTCACTTACACTACTTTTTATTTTGCATTACATTTTTCCTTTCAAAATTACAATTAATTATCTTTTCATTTTACATTGTCTATTCTACTTTACATGTCTAACCTTTTGTTCTTTCTTCTCTTCTTCTTTTTAACATTGTCTTACTTACTTATATAACTCTATTCCCTGCTTAAATTTGTACATTTCTTACACTTCATTTACGTTTATCACTACATTAACATTCACTTACACTACTTTTTTATTTTACCTTACATTTTCCTTTTTTCAAAATTACATTTCATATTTCTTTTTATTTTTCATTGTCTCTTTTACTTCACATATCTAACCTTTTTGTTCTTTTCATGTTTCAATCTCATTCTACATTTTCCAACTTTACATTTCACCTATACAATCTACATTTTGTTGTTTACATTTTTCTTGTTTACTCATCAATTTTTATTTTATATTTTTAAATTGCTCTTTTGTCATTTGTATTATACTATGTCTATTTCGGTCATTCGGCGCCCAGGGCGAAGTGCCCGGCCAGGCGGTTTGCGAAGAGGTTATCTTTACAATAACTCGCCACAATTTTTGGTCTGCTATGCACACCGTGTAAGTCCCAGGTAGTTTTATATTCGCAATAGTACCAGTTTACATTAATATTATTTCTTATGCTATATATGCTATGTTATACACTATAACCATATATATGCTAAGGTTTTTATAGCCAACTTCTTACTTACATCTTATTTTGGATCCGTCAAAAAACAATTTTTGACAGATGCCAACCAGATTTGTTTCGGCTATGTCGGCCGTACTGGTACCATTGCTTCTACTCTTCCTGGTCGTCATACGCTACGGCTGCCCGTGCTATAGAATCCCACTTACGCCGTACCGGACACTCCGCACTAAACGCGTTGTGATCTGCTCTCTCTAGGCCCTCGTTTGTGCAATTTACGCAACACGCCTTTTTTCCTTCCAGTCTACTGTCACATTGGGACTGATGATGTTCTCCGGCGCAGTAGCAGCATCTTTCCCGTGTATCGTTGCAGTGTCGCCTTCCATGTCCGTACCCTAGGCAGCGCGAGCACTGCACCAGGGGGGACTGGTCGGCGACCCGAACGCGCTGCATGTTTATATACATGCAGCCTGCCTTGGTAAAGCGCTGCCACAGCCCCGGCGATACACTCAGTACCACGTGTTCAGTCTGGTCATCCTTCCCTTTTCTCCTATATTTTACTCCGATTCTATCTTCTGCCCCCCCAGGCAGTGCTTGCATGAGGTGTCCATTCTGCGTCTTAACCGCCTCGAGGATTTCCTCGTCGGTGTTCGGCTTGAACACCCCATACAACACTACCTGTGGGTCCTTATTTTGCACTATTTCTACCTCAAATTTACTTTCACAGTTTTCTATTTTACTTTTAATTCTATCCCTATCTTTCTTATCTCTAAATCCTAAAATAACCTTTCTTTCTTTTCTTTGAATGTGTGTTATACCGATACTAAAAATTTTATATCTCTATATCTCTCCCCGCACCGATTTCGGTGACGGTGGCCGGTTTCATTGAAACCAGGCCAGTTACGCAGGAGTAATTTTATAGTGCCCAAGTATGTGCGCAGTACACAAGAGCACTCTCTCTTCCTTTACTCTCTTAACCCAGTGGACGGACGGAGACGGATAACCGACACGACTGGCGACAGATCAGGCGCAGGTCCGACTTTTAACATGCCCATCCGCCGCATGGATTATCTTTCTTGTCAGACAATCAGGTGATCAGCCTGCATTGTCCTAACCAAACTTGGAAACAACTTTTTTTTGACGTGATGACGTCTTATAAATCGATGGAGCCGGCTGCACGCACGAAAAAACATGACTCATGCGTTACCTGTTATCCGTTATCGTTACCAAGTACCGTTACCAAGTACTTTACCTCATTATTATTATTGTTGTTGTTGTTGTTGACGTTGTCACGTTCAACTGTCGTCAGTAAACCGACTTTACAGACATATGACATACAGACGGTATGTTTTTGTTCCAATGCGGGAATCGGAATCGGGAGAGCCAAGATCTAACCACTAGACCACGGAGGCTGTTAAATTGGTATTAAATGTGTATAATATAAAAGTATTAGATATATTTCCGTTGTCTGGTAACACAAGTTCTCCGAGAACCTGGCACTGGACCAAATTGACGTGGTGTGACAGCGTTTATAGATATCCTATCCTACTACTATTATAAATGTGAAAGTTTGAAGGGATGGATGGATGGATGGATGTTTGTTTTACTCTTACACGCAAAAACTACTGAACGGATTTTGATGAAATTTGTATGGTAGTAGTTTTAGCTCAAGATTAACACATAGGCTACTTTTTTTCCCGAAAAATACAGTGTTGTCGTGAAATTATGTATTTACGCGGGCGGAGCCGCGGGAAAAAGCGAGTTATTATTGTTATTTATATTTTTTGCTTAAATTATTAACTAATCAATTTCAATACAAATATAATTACTGTATCGTAAGCGTCTCTACACACGCGGCGCCGCCGGATTTATACTAATAATAGTTGAACTTCGATTATCCGAACTAATTGGGGACATAGATGTTCGGATGACCGATTTTTTCGAATAATCGAACTGTATTAACTGCTTCACATATATTGGACAAATGAATGAAAACGATACTTACAGACATTTTGTAATGAAAATTTTCAATTAAACAAAAACGTAAACATTCTTATTTAATGTATAAAAGAAGCTACATATCAACCCTGAACTATAATTTTTATAAAACTATAACCCGACTGGGTAAATGATAGTATAGGTAGTAATTTAGGAGCTACGGTGGAACAAGCATTCATACAATATATACATGCTGCATGTCTATGCAGCATGTATATATTATACTGCCAAAACTATTAAACTTCAGTTGGCTTGGTCGTAGTCGGGTTAATTTTTTTTGGATAAGCGGTCGTTTGGATGATCGATGTTCGGATAATCGACGCTCTACTGATCAAATGCAGCGGCGCCGCGGGAGCTGCGGCGCGTACGCGCGTGTGTAAGCGTACTAACTAAACCACAATATTAGTGAAAATATGAACTATCTATTACAAATACGTCATGCGATGACAGGAGTGATTGATTACTAAAGTTTGTAACTAAGTAAAATAATCAGTATGTTATGGTACATGCTAGGTAGTAACAAGTAACCAGCACCAGGGCACCAGGCACCCAGTTGGGACTGCAAGCAATTCCTGTGCCTTCTTGCTCCAGTAGTACAGATTGGTAAAAGAAGTCTGTGATTTTGTCTATACAGTCTGGCAGTATGTCTGTCTGTTCTTGTGGAGACAAAACTATAGACCATATTATAGACGAGGCAAAGAGTGTCCACACTTAAACTTCCCTTCTTTAGGGGTTGTTTGGGGCAGTTGAGGTTTGATATCGAGAGTGAATTGGCAAAATCTTCTTAAATCAAGATGGAGTAACTTTTTCTTGTATGATGTTTTCTTCTGTCAAAAGTATCTACGTCGTAACTCATAGTCCATCCTTAGAATGCTTACACACGTACCGATTTGTCTGGAGCAGACCATTATGACAGCACGACACTCGTGTGTTTGATTTTCAGCTCTATTTTATTAGCACACAGTATCATTTAGAGTGTATTTCGATTTTTGTGCAGTGCTCCAAGTCTCAAAAATATTTCTCCCTAAACTTAAATAAACTGATAAATAAATAATAATGTTCTGCAATGTTATTCTGTCCTTTTTACATTAAAATATACTTCCAAAAGTTTGCTTTCTATAGGTTGACTTTTCAAATCGCTTGTTGATAAAACAGTTCAATAGCCTAATTTATTTAAAAACAAAAAAATACAAACTACTAAAAAATCCTCCCGCTCGAGGATTTTTTCCCCACATTTTAAGGAGAAACTCCTAAGTGGGCAACTAAATCCATGGTCTGCTCCGGACCAAATCTGTGACCAAACATTTTTTTTTTAAAGCTTTTAAGTTTTGAAATCATTGGACAAAACGCATTTTCACGATGTTCATTCTACTCGTGCTCTGGTTCCATTGCCAAGCTGCTTGCCAAACTGCTTGCGAGCGCCTTTAAATTATTTAGAATTACAAAACAGTTACTAATGATAATGTGGAGTGCAGCGTATGTTGCTTCTAAATTGTTGGCGAGTCCAGCTGCCTTTGGAATGTTAAAGTAAGTTTATAGTAAGCTAGGTCTTAGGTTTAGGTGCTCAACTAGAAGGCTAACTTAACATAGGTGCTTGTTTAAAGGAGAATTATATACCAACTAGATGTAGCCCACGACTCCGGTCGCGCAAAAAGAGATCCCGCGGCAACCGTACACTTTGCTGCGATAATAAGCAGCATATTATTTGTTAAATGTTAATCCAGAGTATAGAATTCTACCATACCAAATTTAATTAAAATCGTTCAGCAGTTATTGCGTGAAAGACAAACTAACATCCACACATCCATTCTTACAAACTTTCGCGTTTATAATATTTTAAGTATAACTAAGGATAGTAAAATTAAGGTACTTGAAAACATTTGATGTATAGATTTGTGCATTTAAACCAACTTTGGATTTTATTATAGTAAGTTTAGTATTCCAGTCTATGCAGTTGAAGGGCGCAAAACTATTTATTTTATAGGAAAATATATCATTATTTTATTCATCTTATATGTTAATAAAACCGGCCAAGTGCGAGTCGGACTCGAGCACGAAGGGTTCCGTATTTCCGTACAAAACGGCAAAAAATTCACATTTGTTGTATGGGAGCCCCACTTAAATATTGATTTAATTTTTAGAATTTGTGTTGTAGCGGCAACCGAAATACATCTATGCAAATTTCAACTCTTTAGCTATCACGGTACATGAGCTACAGCCTGGTGACAGACAGACAGACTGACAGTCAGCGAAGTCTCAGCTATAGGGTGCCGTTTATACCTTTTGATGATTTACAATGATTTTAAAACTAAGGATGGGCTATGACGTACATATTTTGAAAGAACAAATCTTCATACAAGAAAATGTTACGCCATCTTGATTTCACCATACCTCAAATGTCAGCCATCTTGATTTCACCATACCTCAAATGTCAGCCGTCTTGATTTCACCATACCTCAAATGACAAAATGGCCCCAAACAACCCTAAAAGTGGGGACAGTTTTTGCCTCGACATGTCTCGTCTATAATGTATACGTCTACGCTTCTTTAAATACAGATTACGGATACCTAGATATCTAAGGAACGGTATTTGAGGTCTCTTCTCACTTGAAATATCCTATTCCTAGAAGTTAGAACACGCGTGCGAAGTCGCCGTTAGGGGCAAGGTACACAATAGAACGTTTCCGGGCTACTCCAATTACAGTCGTATTATGTTACAATAGGGCCCACTTTCTATTGTGTTGACCCGGGGTCAGGCAGGTGAGCCAACCTGTTACGGTTAGTATGATGGATCGAGTTTTTTTTTTCATTGAACCAACGTGTTGATTACACCTTTCTATGGCCTACAGACTGCAGACCGTGAGCTGGTAACAAATAACAATAGGACCAAAACCTCGAAGCTTAAATAACGAAATTAAAAAAATAACGCCCCGAATCGTCAAACAGTGAGCGAACTGATGATGATGAATTGTAGATAAGAAAACTCATGCTAAAATTCAGACAAGAAAACGCATCTTAATCGGACCTTTTATTTAGGAGCTACGATCTTCCTGAAATATATGCATATAATATAACATGGATGCTTTTACACCACTGACCACGTCAATCTGGTCCCGTGGTAAGTTCTCGAAGAGTTTGTGTTAACCCGTAACACAAGCTCTTCGAGAACTTACCAGACAACGGAAATATATTTAAGAATTTTATACTATACATTTATTTAGGATTTTTATTTTATAATACACATATTAATTATTAATACACATTCATGACCCAGGAACACTGAAAACTTTTTTGTTCCCTGGCGGTATTCGAATCCGCGACCTCCGGCTTGGGCGCCAGCGCACTAACTTCTGACCCACAGAGGTCGTCGTAATATCCGACTAATGTTATAAGCGCGAAAGTATTTCACGATAAAATCGCAGAACGGATTTTCAATGAGACGGAATTTAAACGGTATTCAATGAGAATTATGGAACACATATAGAAGACAAACTCAATTTCATAAATTCAAAATTTTAACAACTTTATAATCCGTAAAAATGTACAGTTCACGCGGGAGTAACTGATTTGCTATTGCGCAAGCGAAGTCGCCGGCAACATCTTGAAATAGGCAATGTAATGTTGCATTCTTTTGGGATCACTTTTACCATCAGAAAATTATTTGAAGTTATGACTTGAACATAAAATAAATCTAAGATAAGTCTGTAGTATTTTCTAATAACGCTAATACATTCAAGCATTCCTCAAAGCTGGATGAGGATGCAATATATAAGATTCTCTGGATAACGTTTTGCGCAATTCAAAGGAAGGATGGGCCCCTGGAAACATGCATAAAAATATGTCCCTTATACAGGAACCCGCACATTACTTTAACTTATTGTCGCCCGCGCATCGTTTATAACTATTTATCGAATGGGGCCTCAATGGGGCAGACGCGTTGGAGACGACGCGACCACGCAAATGGCGTTATCGAAACTCCAGTAATATATAAGATTCCCTGAATAGCGAGTTGAAGTCTCGCCACGAAGGTTTTTTGTTTCCATTTCAATTTCGGCCCTAAAGCAGCAGCGTTGGAGACGTTTTAACCCATTGCACTGTCCTTACGCCGGTAATACATAAGATTCCCTGGATGCGAGTCTCGCCACGCCGATTACGCTCACGGAAGTTACTGGAATGTCGCACATTGTCGCCGTGATTTACGAGACCATAACGTCTACCCGGTGTGATTACTAATGCCTGCTTTTTTGTCCGATGTCCTAGAATGATATTAGATCTCATCTGTGATATGAAAACGTTGAATTTTGAGTCTAGCAACGTTTCTGCTAACAGAAACAAACACATTTGATACTTGAAAAGACTTTGAATTCTATTTTTTTTAGTTCTTCCATATTCACAACCTATTTTTCTGAAATACCTACTTAAGATTCCATTATTCATTTCTTGTAAAGTTAGCAAATGGATATTAACCAACATTATTGGACTACAATTTAACACTGAAACATTTCAATGTTTCAGTGATTGTAGTCCAATAATAAAGTGTAAATACAAGACAACAGTAAAATAACTGTAAGCCTTTAAGTTGGTAACTGATTTAAATTAGAATCTTATAGCAGCAATATAATTTAAGCTTTAATTCTAAGAATCAAAGTAGATATTACAGCTACGAATAATTTTTCAGAAGATGGAAGCACCGCTCGTTCATCAGAAAACATTTAACAAATTGAAATTGAATTGTCACTTCAATACATAGAGTTGAAATTAGGTTAAAGTTGATTTTGCAAAAGATAGAAGCGCCACTTTAGAGGCCAATGGAACAGTTTAAAATGAACTTTCACTACAGGAGTTAAGAGTGAAAATCGGGGAAACAGACTTAGCAAAGCGTGGAAGCGCCGACGCATCATCAGACAAACACGTCGGAGATCGGATCACGATCGAAGCCCTTCGGCTTATTTAATTTCAAATTACAGCCTCCAATATGTGGCCGGATTGGGTCTGGACACTTTATCATTGCAATTGCAGAATCAATTTCAGATGAACAACTTTTAAATTAGATACGTGGCGGTGTTACTAACATTCCCCTGAGAGTTCGCTGCATTCTGGCAATAAACTAAAGTTAATAAAAATATAAAAAAGATAAAGTTGTTTCTTGGCCAGCAAAGAGTTTTATTGAAAGAATTTGGAGGATTGTCATTATTCAAAAGTTTCAAGCAACATGCGATTTGTTAATTCACCACCCCAGATTTTATGTCTATTTTTACTGCAGTACCTAATATAAAGTAAATCTATACTAACAAATGATAACTTAAAGTATGTCTGTGAAATCCAACGTCCTCTTGATAAATATAAAAAAATCCAAGAAAATTACTTTTGTCTCTCTTTCTTTTGGAGTCTCCCTTAATATTTATTATATATATTTAATATATATAATAAATTTAATATATATAATAAATATTTAATATATATAATAATATTTTATTCTGTTTTAGTATTCGTTGTTATAGCAGCAACAGAAAAGTATCATCTGTGATAATTTCAACTGTCTAGCTATCACGGACAGAAAGCGAAGTTTCAGCAATAGGGTCCCGTTTTTACCCTTTGTGTACGAAACCCTAAAAATTGCATGACTTCCAATACATATTTTAAAACATTTCATAAACTTTAAATTACCTCATCGATCTGATCTTTTCCATAAAAACGCAATGCGCACGTTCAGATGACTTCCTCCTGGCTATTACGCTGATTGCTGTGGGAGCAAATAGCCCGGGCACGCGATTACAGTTCCTCAGATACCTGTCCGCGAGCTTGTTCCTGACAGGTTACGTCTGGTTATTTTGATAGTTTTATAAGAATAGCTTATATTGGACAATTAATAACATATATATTTTTGTTAGCCTTTGCTATTTATCGCATTATGGGTCTGTCGCACAATCTTCTGATCTGTCATATAGCTTATTTGTATGTATTGTCTCTGTCGCTCCGTAAAAAGTAAGTAGCAACAAAACTTCCGAATAAGCTATGCGATACTTATTAAAAGATGGTGAAACAAGCCCTAAGTCATAAACTTATACAGATTGCATGCATAAATCCAAAAAAATCTCTTCTGTTCTCTCTCGTCTACTCTTCTTTATATATTATAAAAAGACTGGCTGTTAGCCGCGACTTTGTACGCGCTAAAAGAAATCACGTGGGGACTGTGCATTATGCTGCCATAAATAGTAACCTATGTGTTAATCCAGAGTCTAAACTACTACCATACCAAATTTCATCAAAATTCTTTCAGTAGTTTTTGCGTGAAAAAGTAACAACCATCCATACATCCATTACCTACAAACTTTCGCGTTTAACATAATAGTAAAAGGACTACTAACTAACATAATACTGACATAATAGTAGTAGTTAACCGTTGAACATTTTATCCTTCGATAAACGTTTCGGCCAAGTATTACTCGTAGTACCAGTTTAGAGGATGGATGCCTTTTTAATTAAAATTTGATTCCTAAATACGCGCAGGAGATTAGAAGTCAGACACTTCCAATATTATATCAACGCATAAATTTGGTTTTGTAAGTTTTTGTTAGTCAAAGGCGTATTGTGTTGAGCTTATCTGAGATTGCGAATTCAATCTGCGATTAATTTGCATACCTTAATAGAGTCGGAGGGCAGAGGGCACCTGAGTTATGCCGTGATAATGTTATTAAAGTATTTTATGAGAAGATTAACAAAGAAGCTGGTAATTCGCAATATTCGTCTTAATAGACATTAGGAAGCTATTACAAGGAATAGTTAGCTATAGCCATTTGTATGTTTTTTAATATTATACGGTTAATTAATATTTATAAAAAACTCAAGAGGAAATATTTGTTTGTTTGTTTGCATTGAATAGGCTCCGAAACTACTGGACCACTTTCGATGAAATTTGGCACACATATAGAGTAGAACACGGAGAAGAGCATAGGCTACTTTTTATCGCGGGAAAATGTACGGTTCCCGCGGAATTTACTTTTTTACTCACATTGTCGCGGGAAACATCTAGTTTATAAAAACTCTACGATATGATAAATCAGAATTACAAAAAAATGTTTCGCCCAACGCGCAATTAATATAAGACGTGATCAATACTGTTTTAAATTAAACTAGTGGTCGGCCGGTGTTCAAAATTCGACCATATTTCATAATATTCAAATTTTAAGTTTCATCTTTATTATGGTTATTTTGCCTCTTAGATACGCAATATAAATATGTAAATATCTATGGAATGTGAAAGAAAGATTGACAAGTGTGTCAAACCAACACCTACTGATGCCCACTGTCATTACACAAACGTATGGCAGTGTGAGTTAATAATCATAGGCAGTGTGTGTAACTTACATTTTTATTAATTTTATGTGTTTGTAGGCATTACTTAAAAAAATATTAGCTTTCTGCACACCTTGCTCCCTCCACATGAACTTGAACTGTGCCATTATGAAGACAGTGTTTATTGATGATGATACTTTGACGTGAATATAATAGCGTGACTAAATCGTATTGTTTTCGAGCAGAATGGGACTGTCGAACTGTGGACAATGAACGTACAACACAGGAGGCGCTCTCGGTTGACTTTCTAGTTGCTCTTCAATAATCTTTCGAATAAGAACGGTGACACTTGAGGTCAATAACGCATGATAAAACATGTTGAACAAATCAATCTTATTTTCCGATATTAATTCATACTAATAAATATAATATTATAAATGTGAAAGCTTGTGGCTATGTACGTATGTTTATTAGGTACTATTTACGAAAAACTGCCGAACGGATTTTTGTATAGTAGTAGTTTAGACTCTGGATCAATACGTAGGCTACTTTTTATCCCGAAGAAGTTCAGTGTTCCCGTGGGATACTGGATTTACGCGGGCGGAGCCGCGGGAAGAAACTAGTATCGTTATTAGAACATAACCTTTAATAATATATATTAAAGATTATGTTCTAATAAACATATTACTGGCGTTCTTTTTAACCCTGACGAAAACAGGGTGTTGAAAGTTTGACGTGTCTGTCTGCGTGTCTGACCGTGGCATCGTAGCTCCCAAACGGATAAACCGATTTTGATCTAGATTTTTTTGTTTGAACGCTGAAGTGATCTAGAGTGTGCTTAGCTATGATTCATCATCAGCAGCTCGCTTACTGCTTGACAATTCGGGAGTTACTCGAAATTTTTAATAAAAAAAAACATAACTCTCCTTCTGGCGCAGTCGGGTAATAAAAGGTTATTTATGAGATTGACCGCAATAAGAACTGGTGTATCGCCTGATGGTACCGCGGTGCTGTGAGCACGTGTAAGTCAAAGACTGAGCCGACATATTGTAGGCTCTCGTTATTTTCTAAATATGACGTTTTACAGATTTCTAATATATTTAACGACTGCATAATTTGTAACTAGCTTTTCCCGCGATTCGCCTGCGTAAACACAGATACACTGTACTTTTTTCGGATAAAAAGAAGCCTATATCCTTAAACTAGAGCCTAAAAGTCGACCATATCAAAATTCATAAAAATCCGTTGGTAGTCTTTGCGTGAAATAGCAACAAACATCCGTCCATCCTTACAAACTTTCACTTTTCTAATAGTAGTAGGATTTTGAACAGTACATGTTGTACCGAGTGGGCTGCACCGGCCCGAACTGTCCGACAATTTACTCCTGTCCGTTCCGCAGGACCATAATTTATGTGCCATCGACGCCATGACATGCGGGAAACCCGGCTGCCATAAATAAAACGAGTAAAATTTGAATGGCTACTGTCAGAGGGTTGTTGTTTTGTCCTGCTCCCTCGCTACTACCGCAGCATCTTCCGTTTCATCGCAACGAAACGCGTCGTGGTTGGTCAGCGCGCCGTCAGTTGCGCGCGCGCAGCCGCTATCTGTGTTTGTGTTTCGCGCGTTTCCATTTTCCCGTGGTCGCGTGATAGAAAGTGTACAACAAAGGATTACAGTGTTTTTTGGATACACGTGGGAATCGGTAATTAGTGATCCGGTGTCGATTTGAATTGCTGTGTTATTGTGTTTTTTTTTTTTGCGAAGATAGTAGGTATATCAACTTTCGCTAATTTTATGGGGTTAACCGTGAAATTGGATTGCTATGTAAACAGTAAATTTTTAAAAATTTATTGTTTTTCTTAACTTTTTAATTGCCAATAATTTCTTTATTGGTATATTTCTCTATTAAGTTATAACCTGAACTTAATTATCTTCATCCAGAATGTCGATTTTTTTATCTGTGAGAACTGCATCATTATTTTCTTGAACTACCTTCAAACCAAGAGTGTACTTCTTTTTAAAAGCCCGGCAACGCACTTGCGACATCTCCGTTGTTGCGGATATCCATAGGCACGGTAATCGCTTTTCATGATGTGATCCGTCTGCTCGATTACCCTCTATTTAATTAAAAAGAACTTCGTCGACTTCCAAGATCCAATACTGATAATTTCCAATAACATCTTTGTAGTAACACTCCGTAGATTAGGATTATACCGCTCAGGCATATGCAGAGTTCTAGCACCTACGATAATACATCACAATAATATTATTATAAAAGAAACCGACCGCCTCAAAAACATGCTACGTATTGGCTTTGAAGCATAAAGGAGATACTTTAAATAACTAAGGAGCCAGATGACATGGACAATTAAAAAATAAACACACAACAACAATACCAATGAATTTGGTCATTTTCCTTATTTTCTGTGGTAAATGTAGTTCAAAATATTCAACCCACAATTTTGTAAAAATCATGTTATATTTTCTCTTGAGTGTCTTTACTACGTATCGTAATTCGTATAATAATATAATATACACAGTATGCTAACCAGCAGTTAACGTAATATTCGTATGTACAGTTCCGAGAATTCCTGTTTCAAGCCTGGCGTTGAAAGTCTCTGTTCACATACTAAATTTTATGTAACTGTACTATGTGAGTCAAATAACTATATGTATAATATTATGTCGAAGTTATAAGAACTTTCTAGATCGTATGTAAGACTAGTACAAACAAATAAAATATTGCAAAGTTTGAACCAATATTATGCTACAAATGGGCAGTTTTAACCGGAGTGATACCACGGTCTCATCGAAAACCGGCAACGTAATCAACCCTTCGGGTATCTGGGTGTTCATAAACAGTGGTCATCGCTTACCATAATGCGATCTGTCTCTCCATTGTCCGTGATTAAATAAGTTAGGATGTCTAGAATTTTTTCCACGATTTACAGAGTTTTTAAATTGAATTGAAAGAGTTTATCAAGTAAAAATGTTACTAAATATAGGCACCAACGATAACCTAATGACGTTGAAATTAATTTACTAGATAATAAGCAACGGACGTTATAAGCAAGTGATAAAATTGGATCATTAGAGTTCGTGGGCGTTGAAATATATCCCCCAGAGAAAACGATAGCTCGAGATTGCACTCGTTTAGCAGACAAATACTAGCTTATAACTTGTCCGAGACAAAATAGGCAGAGACGAGTAGCTCAAAAGTGTGTGAAATATAGAGCAGTAAGCGAGTGTTGACTCTACGTCGCCTATCGAAAATTTTGTTAAGGATCAAACTCTACATCAGAGATATATCAGATAAACAATAGCTGATTATTTTATTAAAAAAATATATAATATGTTATGTGTCCTCTACGTTACCAACAATAATAATAATATCTATGGACGCTTTAACACCACGACGTCAATCTGGTCCCGTGGTAAGTTCTCTAAGAACTTGTGTTACGGGTAACAGACAACGGAAATATATTTAATATACTTTTTTTATTATACTTATATTTATGATTTTTATTATACAATACACATAATATGTAATTACATACCCATGACCCTGATGGGACACAGAAAACTTTTGTTCCCTGGTGGGATTCGAACTCGCGATCTCGGAGTTTGAGCACCAACGCGCCAACCACTGAGCCACAGAGGTCGTCAACCTACTAAACATTAAATGAATTACTTAAACTTTACATCAAAGATAGACAAATAGAACAGTCTCAAAGGTTGTGAAGTGCGAACCGAACATCTGATTATCCAGATCCTAAACAATCTAACCGTAAATACAGAGACCAATAGATGCTATAGAATTACTTTAGTTGAATTCAATCATTTAGTTAACGTTTATATTACATTGGATTAGTGTGTCAGCGGGGAAAGCACTAACAATAAACAACTACGTATTCGTGACGTTATCGAATGAGAATTGTATGAAAATCATGACAGCGCCTATACATTCCACCAGATAACGTTACGAATACGTTGTTGTCAATTGTTCGTGCTTACTCCACTGACACACTGATCCAATGTAATATAAACGTTACCAAAATATTGAATTCAACGAAATTAATTCCTCAATTGCGCGGTAAATAAGTTGGTAGCATTAATATAGTATCTGTTGGTTCTGTATTTACGGTTAGATTGTGTTGGATACGGGTAATCAGATGTTCGGATGTTCGGTTCGCACTTCGCAACGTTCGAGACTGTTCTATTTGTCTAGCTCTCATATAAAGATCAAGTTATTTATTTAATTTTCAGTAGGCCACGTAGAGAAATAAATGAATGAAATGCTCTATATTTTATATTTCTTTATAAAAGAATCAGTTATTGTTTACCTGATATATCATTGGCGTAGAGTTTAAAAGTTAATTAATTAAATATTCGCTAGGCAACGTTAAACGTAAAGTCAACAATTACTGAACACAGGCTATATTTCAATCATATGAATGGCTCAAAATTCAACATCAGACATAGAGCGACTAGAACTCCACGCCGCCCACAAGTCAAGGTCGCAGGGCGGAGACGAGGCCATCTCCGCCCACGAGGAAGGTCGAAAAATGTGGAGCTAACAAAATAAGTGGCTCAGTGGTTGAGCGCGTTGGTGCTCAAGCCGGAGGTCGCGGGTTCGAATCCCGCCGTAGGAACACAAAAAGTTTTACTGTGTTCCTGGGTCATGGATGTGTATTAAATATGTGTATCCTACTATTATAAATATGAATGTTTGTGAAGATGGATGTTTAGTATCATTACAAGCGAAACCTACTGAACGGATATTGACGAAATTTGGTATAGTAGTATTTTAAGCTCTAGATTAACTCGGAGGCTACTTTATCAAGTTAAGGGGCTTTTCCAGCGTATCAGACAAAGAAAGCAACATGGATTAGAGTATACAATATACATGTGGTGTAGGTAAATATTTTTATTCATATGGGGGCTTGTGTACAATGTAGGTCAGCTCAGTGTAGCAGCTATACCCATTGTTAGAAACACAAATGCACAAATACACAAGAGATATGAAACACTAGTTTATGTCGAACTGGTGAAATTCTAACTTGGGCTGGGACTATATGATCCGCCTTCCGGATTCCGGACGATATAGTCCCAGCCCTAGCTCTATATTCTATTCAGCACGTAAATGTTTGTCTGAAACTCACTTCGTTTACTCACTGCGAATTGACATTTGACAGACTTCATGTGCCTTAGAATATAATATAGTATTTTTAACCCCGACGGAAACAAAGGAGTGTTACAAGTTTGACGTGAGTATGACGTGTCTGTGTGTATGTCCGTGGCATCGTAGCTCCCAAACGGATGAACCGATTTTATCTAGATTTTTTTTTGCTTGAACTCTGCCATGATCGACAGCTATAATTCATCATCATCAGTTCGCTCACTGCTTTACCATTCGGGTATTACTTAATAACAAAAAAATTATCAATGTACACAAAATTTATGTGAGTTATAAAACTTTTGATTAAAAAACCTATTAGAAAATCTACTGTCATTAATTTCTTGCGTTAGATTGTATTTTAATTACATACCTCTCAGTTAATTATTTTCTCATTAAAATCACTTTTACCTAATACGAACCTTAGATTATCTTAGAGATAGTGGATACCCACCAGGAGAAAGTAGCTAATAGATTTCTATATTTATTGAAAATTATCAATTAGCCGAGGAAAATTCAATTAAGTACACAATCAATCTCAGTATATATGGTATATTATACTATAATAATTAATCATAGCCTTTGCTCTATAGGCTAAAACTATTTGCATAGGCTTAAAGGCTATCTGATATGTATCATGGCTGGCGCTTATTCGATCGATCTTAGCGCGAGATTATCGCCTTGTCTAGTTATTAATTATTATAATGGACTGAGATCCCAGCCCCGCCAGACTCCACTTGTATTCTTACTGATAAAATGTATTTCATATTGTAGTATTAGTATGTACAATGAACGTATGCGAACCCGCCCGATTGCGCCGTGGGTCAATTTTTAGGTACAAGGCGCTAAAGTTGCGAAAAACTTGTACTGGCTCCATTATTCCTTAGACTGATGACAAACGTTGTTCTGTCTTAACTATGAACTGGAATAAATAACTACAGCTCCACCTGAACCTTCATCGACACCAATCTACTGGGGCCGGCTAATTTTTTGCAATAAACTTCATTGACACCTACTGGGGCCGGCTGATTTTTTGCAATAAACTTCATTGACACCTACTGGGGCCGGCTGATTTTTTGCAATAAACTTCATTGACACCTACTGGGGCTGGCTGATTTTTTGCAATAAACTTCTTTGACACCTACTGGGGCCGGCTGATTTTTTACAATAAACTTCATTGACACCTACTGGGGCCGGCTGATTTTTTGCAATAAACTTCATTGACACCTACTGGGGCCGGCTGATTTTTTGCAATAAACTTCATTGACACCTACTGGGGCCGGCTGATTTTTTGCAATAAACTTCATTGACACCTACTGGGGCCGGCTGATTTTTTGCAATAAACTTCTTTGACACCTACTGGGGCCGGCTGATTTTTTACAATAAACTTCATTGACACCTACTGGGGCCGGCTGATTTTTTGCAATAAACTTCATTGACACCTACTGGGGCCGGCTGTTTTTTTGCAATAAACTTCATTGACACCTACTGGGGCCGGCAGATTTTTTGCAATAAGCTTCATTGACACCTACTGGGGCCGGCTGATTTTTAGCAATAATCTTCATTGACACCTACTGGGGCCGGCTGATTTTTTGCAATAAACTTCATTGACACCTACTGGGGCCGGCAGATTTTTTGCAATAAACTTCATTAACACCTACTGGGGCCGGCTGATTTTTTGCAATAAACTTCTTTGACACCTACTGGGGCCGGCTGATTTTTCGCAATAAACTTCATTGACACCTTCTGGGGCCGGCTGATTTTTTTGCAATAAACTAAAAAGAAAAACTGAATGCACCTATAAACTTGACAGTCAAGTTACAAATTGAACACAGTGACCAGTTAGTAGGGGAAATTTATTCATCGTTTATAGTATTTTCCCCGTAATTTTTTCCAATATTTCTCACCGTTTAAAATTTCCCCGAATTTCCACAATTATTTCGAGATAATGCGCTGAAAGATATTTTAATGGCAATTGTTCACACCTTGACTTACACGAATGACAGCTAGCGGCTATGTGTGTATTCCTAGACGTCTGCGGGGACCGTGCGGTGCGCGCGGGACGCGGATTTACATAGTCGTCGACTTGGTTTCGCGGGTCTGGTCGTTTCGTGCTTTGACAAATATAATTTCATAATAAGAAAGATTTGTCTGAATTGACATTATTTAGGTTATTATATGTAATATATACATTCGCCGATGCTCGAGCAGAGAGTGTCGCCCCTGTGTCTGTAATCTGTATACTGCAAGATTGTTCATCTACCTAGATGTAAAGTCATAGGCAATTACTTATAATCATCTATAATATATGACACTAGTTCAAAAAGCACTGCTACATTTTATCGCGGCAAAATATAAGTTTCGCCTATGATGGGCTATATTACATAATGATACACAAGCTAACGGCACCGGGTACACCTGCGCTCCAGGTGCGACTTGCGAGCGACGCCGGGGCGAGAACTAGTGTAATCATACGTTGACATTTAACACTAGACTAAAAGGAAATTCCTGTCTGCCCGTTAGTCTTCCGTTATTGTGTCTAGGGTGAATTTGACGCTAGTTTATTTATTTAATAGCGCTTTTTTACGCAAACGTGTTAGTGAATCAAAAGAGCTGTTAATAGATAAACTACCGACAAATCCACCTCAGAAACCGGGCATAAAACGTAAACACGGAAACAATATCGCCCTACAATGCTACCAATGTGAATGCCACATATTTACAGAAATGACAGTACAATAAAAAATACAATGACGCATTAATTTGGTCGAATTAATTCTTTTTATTTACATTTGGACTAAATTTGGATTGGATGATAAAAACTGCAGTTTTGGACGAAATGTGAAACACAGATAATACCCGCAGTAGGAACATTTGACAGCTGCGTAATCGTAACGTTGTCGAATGAAACTTGTATATGCTGCCACAGACTGATAAATAATTACTACGTAACGGTGCCGTGATTTTGACAGATTTTCATGTTTTGACAGATATTCGATAACGTTACGTTTGCGCCGCTGTCAAATGTTCCTGCTAGGCTAGTAAATAGCGTGGTTAAGGCTACATTGTACAAAACAATGTACAGCTAGATACTATCAGGGGATCTAATTCATAAACAGGTAGACTGTTCTTATAATTTATTTGCATTACAATGTCCACATGCAGGCACAATACAATTGTCAGTTTGATGTCAAAATATTTTTCTACGAACAAATTGTGACAACATTTAACCTGCTTATGAATTATATTCCTGATAGTACATTATATGTTATGAATGCAGTGGTTAAAGCTTGAATAACATAAAGAGTAAGTGCACAGAATAAAAATAGAAATTCAGCGGATTTTCTTTAAGAATTAAGTCCGAACAATGCAGACAGGACACAACGCAAATAAAAGTAAATATTTGTAAAGACAAACCGAATACCAAACATATTCGCTAAAGTAAACCGTGAACTCCATTCTCCTTCTGTATTTTGAGTACAGCTTTCTTTGTGTTTGATAAAATTTTGCTTTGAAATCCTTTACATTTATAGTAATAGAATTTTATCGCGTTTCTTAAAATATTACTACAATACTTGTGGGAACAGTAGGAGCCCCAAAAGGAGATCTCCGACCGAGCGAGGTGGTATGCCCGGTCAGACCGAAGCTCACTAACTTAGAGTCTTTCAGCTTTTGTATACAGGGTGTCCCGTAAATCGACGTCAAGCCGTAAACCCGTGATAGGCCAATTTACAATAGTTATCAGAAAAATTAAAAAAAAATCCAAGTAATGTGTCTCAAAAAATACAAAGCTTTTAAAAAAAATCGAAAAATCGACATCTTGTGGTGGATTTTTAGTTCCCGGCACTACAAATTTCTACTTTTTTTGTAATTTTTTTTTTGTATGTAATCCTGAATAATGCTTTAGTAAACTGGTGCCTAAGATTTAAATCAAACGACTCCGACTTGAAAGGAAATGAGACTTTTTGCTCAAAACAATGATTCGAATTTAATAGTTTGCTCGACTTTAACTGACTGTACTGGAAAAAAAATGTACTACGCTTGTTTGGCAGGTAATTTTAAAAGTTGACGCAGTTAATAAGGATTCAAAAATGGTATGACACTTGCTAGATTGTTTCTTAAATTTTGGACAGTATTGATTTTTGTAAAGGAAGTCAGTTTTCAACAATTTTTTCTTACTTACTTAAAATGATTAAAGTGTACCCAGGACTTTCTTCTAAGTGATATTCTGATTTGGATGAGACGGAGAGAAACATTCAATGAGTGTAAGAGAGACAAAATCCAAGAAGTAAAAGAATATCACGGGCCACGGCGGCCATAGTGTCTCATTACTTTTAACTTTAGGAAAGGTGTGTTTTAGGAAGCTTTTAATTGAAACGGGTTCAACAATCACGGGTTTACGACCTGACGTCGATTTACGGGACACCTGTATAATATAGCGGCTAGCGCCGAACTACAGAAACTTCGATAGCGCTGCCTCTGACAGTTTTTTGACTCGACAAAGACCGTCGAGCTACCGAGCGCCGCCTGGTGAGAGAAAAAGAATAGAATATTCTTATTGACCGTTATTGATACCACTTACGCCACCAGGTGACGTTTTGTATGAGTTGCTTATACAAACTTTGCCCCCCTTTTCTATCCCCTTTGGGGTACAATCTTGGGAAATCCTTTCTTATCGGATGCCTAATTGCCTTCGTTACACAAAGAACACACCCTTCAAGATTCAGGTCTCTACATTCAGCGGTTTAGGCTATGCGTTGATCCGTCAGTCAGTCAGTCACACAGGTGACAGGACAACGCATTACTAGATAGCGTCTTCGTGCGCGCAAAAAAAATCGCGGGAACCGTAAATTTTTATCTAGCCTATGTCCTTCCCCGTGGTCTACAGCTCTATATCTGTGCGAAATTTCTAAATCGGCCCAATTCATTGCAACCAAACAATAATTAAATCTAATTAACTAAAAATATTTGTTATAAACTTTCTGTACGAGAAAACAAATAAATTTATGTGAAAGTTTGTTTAAAATAATCAGATAAATACACTACCAGCTGCGAGGATCACTTTGGTCTACTTTAAATTATATTTACAAACATATTAATTTTATTTTATTACTTATAATATTATTATATTATGATATAAATAGCTCCTATAAATATAATCCTCATATAAATTTCCTTATTGCATATATTATATCAAGCTGTGCTACTATCAGGTGAAATCTGGCCACGTTTCTTGTATACTCTTACTACTATTACTACTTTTGTAGACAATTGTTAACTATAATGCTACCGATTTAAATATCACTTATTTACCGTGCAATACAAAATATACAATGTCACATTAATTTGGTCGAATTAAATATTTACATTTGTACAAATTAAATTTTTTAATTGTTGAATTGGCACAGGACACTTATATCTAAAAGAAATAGGTATCTAGGTTGACACGATTAAAAATTATAAGTAAATAAAAAATATTGCCCATCTCTTTCTCGCTAAACGATTGTTACGTCACAAGCTGCTCCGGCCTGTTACGTCACGAGCAACTCGTGAAGTCACAGGCCATATATCGCTCTCTTTCATATTGTAAATTTAAATAGTTTGTATCTTCGTCATTTTTTAAGATATACAAAAATGGGTTCTAGATTGTTTATTATCATGTTGTCTAACATTGAATAGATGAAAAAAAAACATGTTTTTTTTTTATTTAAGTATATGGCGTCGGCTTAAAACCATTTGCCAGTGTCAAGTTAAAAAGGCGGTCAAGAATCGTCAAGTTTAAAGTCTAGTCAACGTCCAAATAAATAGTCAGTGCAGTCCATTATGACTAATGGACTGCACTGACTATTTATTTGGACTGTCAGTCGATTCAGTAAAGTTGTAGAAGCTTTACTGAATGTTCCTAAGGAGTTTTGGAGGGAACACAAAATAGCACGTTTTTAGAAGTTGTACCACTTGCCCACACTTGTGCACGTTAACGAATATGTAATGGTTATTTTTCTACCAATATTACACATTTACCGAAATAACACAAATTTATGAAAGAAATACAAAATCCACAACGTCACCCATTGAATTACCCGGCAAAACTCCCAAAAAACATGTTTATTGCCTATTAGTTCTGATTTCTGAACAGAGTAGGTACATACTACATAGTAAGTATGGTCTTTTTGTTTACGTTAAGATTGTGTTGGATCTGAACCCCTAATCCTAGTAAATTCATTACACTTTCATTTCGCTTTTATTGAATTATAAATTAATCGCCTTGATATCATAAACTGATTTTTGGAGTTTGGACCAATCGAAACGGGTTTGACGTTTGTGAGAATACCATTTTGCTGTTTTAACATAACGGGATTCGGGACTGAATCGTGACTGTATTATTAGTAAGATATAATTAGGAGAATCGACCTTCTAAAAAGAGTATACTTAGCTATAGAAGATTGATAGAAGATTCAAGTTTTATAGAAAACCTTGATAAGGTTTTTTTTTGTCCGGTAGTGTAGCATAGGGTGGTAAAAAATTACCATTTTGACGCAAATAAACTTCTTATGCATAATATAATATGCAATTTCTTTAATTCTCAACAGACCTTGAAACAATATTAATATGCAAAACAAAGCGATAATATTACTTAGATATGGTTTTATAATGAACAAGAATTGTTATCACAATATATTAAGGTACAATTAACATTGAAATAACATTTTGAGTGGTCTGAGTGGAAATCATTAAGGATATTATTTAGATAAGTTGTTCCCAAAGCTTTGTACCTGAATACGAGTATCCCCTGTGGAGAAACTCCGATATAAAATGTTAAGTTCCATTAGGGATCCTGATAGAACTATCTGGATCGAAAAATGCCGAGATAAAACCAGACAATAATTGTCATCATTTCTATAAATAATTTGGAATCCCTGTTTCAAACACACAATAGTTTACAATAACTTCCCATCAATTCCCATCAATCATTGTTTTTTATCTAGAACTTTCAGCAGGGTCTATACAGGTATCTAAATAGTAAGATTTTAGTGTCCGAAAGAACCGTTTTAAGAAAAGCAAGAGTAACTTTTTAGCAGTAAATCAATTTCTTGGGTATTTGGTGTAGGAGATAAATATTTTATTTCGATAATAATTTAAGTACTGTTTCACTGTAATCTACTGATACGTGTCGGAACTCTGATAGCTTATTCGGCAGTTTTGTCGCTGCTTACTCTATATTGAGCGACAGAGACAAAACATGCAAATAAGCTATCTGATACTTATCTGTAGATAGTGAAACAGTACTTAGGAATTTTACCTACACCTGTTTAACATGACTCGGCCAGCAAGTGCGGAATAAAAACCGACCAAGTGCGAGTCAGACTCGTGCACGAAGAGTTCCGTACAAAACATCCACGTTTGTTGTATGGGAGCCCCACTTATATATTTGTTTTATTCTGTTTTAGTATTCGTTGTTATAGCGGCAACAGAAATTCATCATCTGTGAAAATTTCAACTGTCTAGCTATCACGGTTCATGAGATACAGCCTGGTCACAGACAGACGGACCGACGGACGGACAGCGGATTCTTAGTAATAATAAGTAATAACCCTAAAAACATTCCTCCTTTCATGAGTAAGTTCTACTCCATAACGCTCATGAATACCAACTTTTGCATTTACAGCATAAGGCAAATCGTTTAAACAAAGATTTGTCATTTGTTCCAGTCCCTTTCTTTATTTAAACGAATTATTCCACGCCCTAATAAAAAAAATAATTAAAATGTACTTAGTTCAGTAGAAAATTTATCTGTGGGCCTAGCAGGAACATTTGTCAGTGGCGTAAACGTAAGTTATCAATGAGAATTGAATGAAAACCTGTCAAAAGCATGATAGCGCCCGTACAAATTTTTTTCGATCACGCCTGCCAGGACCCCAGAACGGAGTATAGTATACTGTTTAGTAGAAGTACATATTAGGACCTGCGTGGTGAATGGTGAAGGTATGCGCATGCGCCTCGTTACTATGCCTGTCACGTCCGACGAACAATACATGGTAATTCCACTAACGGATTACAAACTGCACAACATTTTGAGGTAAATCGTGAAGGACGTTTTAGTAAAACATTTTATTAAAATTAAAGCCTTTTAAATTCTTAAAAAATGCGTTAGAACACGTATATATTATATACAATCTCGATATGTTAAAACAGCAAAATGGTATCGTCGTAAACGTCAAACCAACCTCAGACGCGTATCGATTGGTCCATACTCCAAAATCAGTTCACGATATCAGGACGATTCATTTATAATTCATTGAAAGTAAATGAAATACGAGAATTGGGGTTCTGTTGTCTCAGAAGACTTATAATCTTCAAATATACAAATCTACTATAACCCCAGTCATTTAGTCCAGAAAAACCTGGGAAGTTTGGTGGCAGTTTTGAATATTGGTAGTTTTATATTAATGTCCTCTATTCGAATTTAAACTTTGCCACCTATTATATATTACTTGGTCGCTTACGCTGCTACAGGAAAAACTGCTTTCCAGGTAAAACTACGCTCCCAAAACTGTCTAGGTAAAACTACGCTCCCAAAACTGTCTAGGTAAAACTACGCTCCCAAAACTGTCTAGGTAAAACTACGCACCCAAAACTGTCTAGGTAAAACTACGCTCCCAAAACTGTCTAGGTAAAACTACGCACCCAAAACTGTCTAGGTAAAACTATGCACCCAAAACTGTCTGAGTAAAACTACGCTCCCAAAACTGTCTAGGTAAAACTACGCACCCAAAACTGTATAGGTAAAACTACGCTCCCAAAACCTAGGTAAAACTAGCCAATTACTGGGGTATATCTCGCAGTAGGCACAAATCCCCTTATAATCCTCGCATGAGGAGAGACCTGAGCCTTAGCAGTGGAGAAGATGATTCTGATGGTGACTGCTCGTTTAAGAATTTATTTGAATAAGCCATCTCTCTAGCTGTGACTGTGGGGAACAATAAGCGCCACAATCCTGAATCGCGCTATCGAAGTTTTCAAAGATCGGCACTATATATACGACATCTGAAATTCATACAAGTGGGCTTCGGCCTGACCGAGCACGCCATCTCGCTCGTCCGGAGATCTCCCTTTGAGGCATCCACTCATCCCACATGACTAATATAAAAATCCAAAACGTCGCAAAATTCTAGTTACATCATTCTGACTTCGTTCAATTTCGCCCTACATACTCTTAGGCAGTACTTAAACTAGATGTCATTACTTGAATATTCGGTTTAAGTTATTTAATTAAAAATCATTGAAAGAATTTGATCGGACTGTAACTGTCAACACTCGTCATTTCTTAAGAGTTTCCCAGTAGCTCCTAAGCCCAAAGCGACTAAGTCGTAAATTAGTGAAATGCCAGCGGAAACATACGACATTTCTGCCCTCGATTCGGTTATTTATGAGACGAGGAAGTTGTATTTTACCAGACTATTAAGTTTAATGAAAAATGTTAATTTTGTGAGAACTCGATTTAACAGGGTTTAACCGTGTAATTAAGTTTAGCGGCGCATACGCGCGACTCGCGATACACTTTGTAGAGACTACCCGACACCCGTACACATGCGGTCACCTCGGAGGTTCTCTAAAACAGCATCCGCGATCGCCGGCGCTACCGGCGACTCACGTATCGCGCCTTCAATCAATAATGGGTAGACCTAGATTATTATAAATTATATGCCATATTTTGCGGTACAGATTTTGTGCGCCCGCGCCGACACAAAATCTAGTGTGTACTTCAATCGACGACGTTACGAATACTCTGTTGTCAATTGTTCCTGCTTGGACTACAGTAGTAGTTGCCTGCATAAGTTACAAAAGTTGAGATCGCCAGCTACAGCGACCGTTTGGGATCGCCTGTTTGCGCCGAGCTGAACTGCAGTTTTCGTGTTAATTTTGTTATAAGTAACTTAACTATATTAATTAACCTTAACATTTAATATCAGTAGTAATAAACATACCTAAGTAGGTTTTTTATTTATTAAAACTGATTAATGTAAATAATAAATACAATTGAAGAAGATGCTAAGATTTAATTGTCTGTTTAAATTTTGCCGCTTTACACCCTAGCGACAGTAGCGCCACTCCCTATTTAACGCTTCTTACACTATTTGATGTATGGAGGAGGTGCTCACACACAGGCTTCACTCTCGTCTCCGCGGTAAGCAGGACGAATGTCAACTGTAAAGGCGGCAGGCGCTGACCCGCTAATGCGCTGTCATGCTTTTCGTACAATTCTCCTTCGACAACGTCACGAATACGCACTTGTCCATCGTTCGTGCTAGCCCCACTGATGTAAGCTTTACTAAGTCCAGTTTCATAGCTGTTTTACTGTCCACAATATTTATTCGAGGAATAATTATTTTATTATTAATTTATTTATACCTTTTCACGCGCGTTCACCACTAAAAAGTGACCAATGGTCGTATATCCTCGTTTCGAGGGCACATCTTTAACCATCTCCCCTAGCATTGAGATACTTGGCGTCAACATATCGAGCGAAGTCCAGCTCCGATATCATCTAGAGGGTAAGGCCAAGTTAGCCTCGAAGAAGCTTGGTGTTCTTAACAGAGCGAGACAGTACTTCAGTCCGGACCAACGCCTACAACTCTACAAGGCGCAGGTTCGGCCTCATATGGAATATTGTTCTCATCTCTGGCCAGGGGCGCCAAAATACCAACTGCTCCCTCTGGATCGTATCCAACGAAGGGCCGCTCGAATTGTTGACTGTCATATTGTTTCAAACAGCATGGACCCCTTGGAATTACGCCGAGATGTAGCTTCACTCTGCGTCCTCTATCGGTTGTATCACGGGGAGTGCTCTGAGGAATTGTTCGGAATCATACCACCTGCAACTTTTCGCCATCGTCCCACGCGAAAAACATACCATCCTCATCACCTTGATGAGTGGCAGTCTTCCACCGTGCGCTTTTCGCGTAACTTTCTGCCGCGCACTGTAAAACTCTGGAACGAACTGTCACCAGCAGTATTTCCGGACCTATACGACCTGCAAACCTTCAAGAAGAGAGCGTATTCCCTCTTAAAAGGCCGGCAACGCACCTGCAGCTCTTCTGATGTTGCGAGTGTCCATGGGCGACGGTAGTTGCTTACCATCAGGTGACCCGTTTGCTCGTTTGCCCCCTTATTTAATAAAAAAAAAAACCTAATCAATTTGTCATCAGTCATCACTCGTCAGACCCTTGGTGTCGTCGTATATCTTTATCGCGCAGTAAATTAGTGACATTTAAATTGGAATCATTATATTGTACTAGCTGTTCCCCGCGGCTCCGCCCGCGTAAATACAGTATCCCAAAGGAACACTGTACTTTTTCGGGATCAAAAGTAGCCTATGTTTTAATAATAAGCGCCTAAACTACTACCATACCAAATTTAATCGAAATACATTCAGTAGTTTTTGCGTGAAAGAGTAACAAACATCCATCCATCCATCCATCCGTGTTTAAACATTTCTGTGCTATCATCCATCCAGTAGTCATTTATAACAATGATACCGTCGTGTTTTCGTTACTGTCAAGATAATAAGATGAACAGTTTTGCGCGGCGTAACCAGTAGATACGTGTGTCGTTGTCGGTTAAATTACACAAAAAGTTGTGTTATGAGTTACGACTGATATGGTCACAGGTCCCACGTGAACTTAATGATACGTATCTTGAACTGTTATGTCTGTTTTTTCTAGTTTTTGTGGAATAAGTGCGGCAAGCGAGCTAACAATTCACCTGATTGTAAGCAAAAAAATCTTGAAACATTAATACCATCGTGATATGAACCTTTTTTTTTAATGAAATAGACCGGGAAGCGAGTGGTTAGATTGGCTGATGGTAAGCGATTATCGCCGCTCATGGACTCCTGCAGGCGGTACACAATAAGTACATAACAAATTTACACATTTAATACACATCCATGACCCAGGAACACAGAAAACTTATTGTTCCTTCGGCGGGATACGAACCCGTGACTTTCTGCTTGAGCGCCGACGCGCTAACCACTGAGCCAAAGAGGTCGCCACTCGCCAATCAAAGATCTATAATCAGCAAACGTTCCAATATTACTTTTCAAATAAGAATACGTTGTACCCACCCGAATTTATAATAATAATTTAGATTTCGCGCGTAAGAACATGGGAAAGTAAACTTGGATTTATCGCAGAAGCCGCGCAAAAACTGGCGGCCATAAATATAGACGTCAGTTTACTGCGGGGAGTGTGGCCATGTGGAACTGGTCTGCTGTAGTGTTATAGCTAGTATCTAGTGGCTATCGAATGTTTAAACGAGTAGACATTCGAAGTGTTATGACATTGTAGTAAGACTGGCATTTTCCCGCGGCTCCGCTCGCGTATAGTATTCGGGATAAAAATTAGCCTATGTTTAATCCAGAGCCTAAACTACTACCATACCGAATTTCATCGAAATCCGTTCAGTAGTTTTTGCGTGAAAGAGTAACAAACATCCATCCATCCATCCATCCTCACAGACTTTCACATTTATAATATTAGGAGGATTATCCTACAACAATTATACGTAGAAAATAAGAATAACCGAACCAGGAGCACGTCTGAGGAGGGTTCCGTGACTATCAACACGCAATATGTTCTCTTTGAATTACTTCAAAACTTATAGTCTGATTTCGCTCAAAATAGTTTGTAGCATGATCTATGTATCAGCATAGAAATTTACAAGTTTCTATCATTTATATTCATAATGCAGAAGTTAGAAGGGCGGATAGCCAGACAGACAAACGGACGGACAGCTAGCGAAATAATAAAGGTTAATAATCCATTGTAGTAATATAATATAAGGGTCCATTGTAGTACTACAGAACCCAAAAAAAATTAAATGATTGTGATAATTTTGATAAGCTTATTTCATTACCTACATCGCTAGGCCTTATAGAGATAGTACAGAAAACCGGCGTGAAAATACGCTACAATAAGTAAGAATGCCCAAGGGCGGTTAGAAGCTTATAAGGCCGGTGCAGCAAGCTGGATATTTATTTAAATTGGTATCTATATGAGGTTTGCTAAAAGCTATTGGGTACAAAAGTTATATTGTATACCTGCTACTGTCAGTAATTTGTTCCTTTTTACAAAGATCTTCGAGATCGCGATGCATATTATAGGATTAATAGCCGCTAATAACAATAATACAATCCGCCGCGAGCCTCGCTAAACACCGCTTGCGAGTTTAGAACATCCAGGCCATCCAGCCCTTGGTACGCCTTGGTAATTACAAATACCTACATACATATTCATAACTATCTAGAACATAAATATCTAGGACCTAAGCCTCATGCGAGGCAAGTAAACTATCGATAATTATGCAAGTCATTAGTGTTGGGAACGCTCTGGGAATTTTATCGATATTAAGAAGCTATTTTTATCGATACTATTAAGTTTTATGGGAGGTACGTAATAGGCACGGTATTAGCTCGGCGGGGGCTCTGTTACAGATACTATTATAGAATTACAACTGAATCTTAATAAATTGTGGGAGGTATTTGAAGAACAATTTTACTTCATAAATATAATACGACAGCGTTGTTTTTAAATTAAAGTTAAGAGAAAAGTAATGGATTCAAAATGCATCAATATAATATTATTTTGACTATTCATATTATTTTTGATGAGTTTTAAATTGTTATCTACAACATGTTGCCAGCGACTTCGTGCGCGCAAAAGGAAATCCCGCTGGAACCGTACATAATGCCGCAATATATACGGTTCCTGCGGGATTCCCCGTGGTCTATATATAAGTCAAATTCATCAAAATTAGTCCTACTTTTGGATCCTATTCAATGCAATAAACAAACAAATAAATATTTTTTATATTCGTTTTAATCTGAGATATTAGTATAGATATATAGAATACTCAACTTCGTAGATCATATAAGTTTTATATTTACTGCTAAACTAACGATTAATTTATTTCTTGTAGCTTTATTAGAAATGCTTATTATAGTGAACGCATCAAGTAATAACAATAAAAAGTTTATATCTTTTAAACTTAGATCAAAGACAGGAGGCTTTATAGTAGGTACCTAACGCCTATAAATATATGAAGCTATATAAGTACAGTGTCTAAAAACATTGAGACTTTTAATATTTCATGTTAAACAGATATAAAATATATAATATTAAATTATGGTATACGCGGCGCTGCATTTTTAAGATAGATATTCAAAATTGAACTTTATTCACTACACAAGATACACGTTTCGTATGACATCAGACGTACACTGCACGTGACGGACATATGAATTCTAGAGGGTGAGACCGCACTAAGCGGCAGCGGAGCGACGCGACACTTCCGTGCTAATAATACCGCAATGGAGAGCCGCGTCGCGTAGTTCGGCTGCCGCGTAGTGCGTTACATCTCATACAATTTCATACAAAGAATATTTGACTGCGCCGCGTCGCGTAGTTCCGCTGCCCCGTAAGTACGCCTAGTGCAGTCCCACCTTTACAATGAATAAAGTTAAATTTTGAATAGCTATCTTAATATAAATGCAGCACCATGTCGCGTATCGTTACGTTTCGGTGTGAATTGACCCTTATGATCGTTCACACCGAAACGCAATGTGACGCGACGCTACGATGCTTAAAGATGACGTTATAATATGCATAATATGCAGCACTGCGTAGCGAAACGCCGCGCGCAATTTCGATTTTGTATCGCTATTAAAGAATGCGCGCCGCGTCGTGTCTCGTCGCGTCTCGTGTCGGTGTGATTTGTGAACTTAAGCGTCCTTGGTCAATTTTGACATTTGCACTGACCCACTATTTTCTACACGAATTCGCTATAGTAGCACAGAAGGATTTATAGTTTTTTTTAAATTTTCAAAGTGTCGATATTATATCGACGCACACAGCACATCACTGGCTCTCATAACCTTACTATTGCGTTCGTAACTTTGTACGGTTCACAACAGTTTGCGATCAGATCCGCGGTATGCGACTATAGCTTTTTGTTAGGGAGAGTAGCCAGGTTCATACAGACAAATATTGAAAGTATTACTTATCGGTAAACGAGCAGACGGATTGCCTGTTAGTAAGTTAGCAATACCAGAGGAGGGATACGTTCCCACGCCAAGCTATAAAGGTGAAATAGCGCAATCGATATTGCACGCCACTCGCCAGTTTTCTTGGCGGCCGTGGTATCTTGGCGGTTACTATAAGTTGACAACAGGCATTAAAAAGTCAGTTTAATGTAATTACTTTATCTTCTGTCAAGTATTATTGTCAAACTGTAAAAACCATATCTAGTGCGATCGACCGGTTTTGAAGTTATTTTATTCGATAATTGATTTTTAATTTACAACCGCCGCGCCGGGAACCCAGTGAGCAAACCCGCTCGCTGAGTATATAGCTGCGGGCTGTAAAAACCTCTCTTTTATTGTATCTGTTATTTTTTGTATATCTGCTAATGTCATCGCCATTTTGAATCTATAAAATCCCATTTGGAATGCAACGCGATTAAATTTAGAACACGCTCAGTTTTTTCTTTTTTACATAAGGTTTAATAGGGCGTATGGCATTTAATGCGTTTACTAAATAACTTGACTTACATAGAAATGTTATGGTAGGCTTGAGTTTACATAATTCGAGCAATACATAAACGACATTTCTAAGTCTAATATAAATAAATAAAGGTGCAAGCTTAGTCGAACGAAGTCTATCCCATGGGAATCACAATATTGTATTTACAAAACAATATCCATAGAATAACGAACATACAACACAATATAAATCCTCACAAACTTACGCATTCCAACATTAACCCCCGGTTTCTGAAAGGCGAATCAACGCCAAAATCAAGTAATCAGCGGTTAAATCTCTTGTCAAGTGTAAATTGAGTTGCAAAAAGCTTGATCAGTCGTTTGATTCGATCAAAGTGTTAGTTAACAAAACTAATGTCAAACGAATGGTCAGACAACATGTCAAGCGCTGTTTTCGGTTTCTGGAAAGCTATTTAAGGCTTGTGTCTGCTTGTGTGTCATGTCAACTTGATCAATGATTAGTAAATTTTTCACTAATCAGCATTTCAGAAACGGAAATTGATTTAACAAGCCTGTTAACTCATCAACGTGTTAGTTCAACTATTTGATTAGCCTTTCAGAAACGTGTTAGACTAGTAACAGTAGTATGGTTAAAATAAACAAAGGAGTAACAATTTCTGGTCCATAACCTTTTTAATTAGCACATTATTGTGAACAGTGAATATATATCTTAACAATAAAAACAATATTAGTGTTACTCGAGCACCAGAAGTAAAATCAATGAGGTGTCGACTATTTACAACACTTTTAAATTTAAACTATTCGCTAAATCATCAGTTTATCCACAATAAAACGGCAGAGTCACATTAAAATCGTCAAGCCCGATCATAAACGATATGAGAGGAGTTTACTGCGTGAAATATAGTTGCAGACGATGTAATGGGGAAACAACAATCAGCATTTAAATTGATATCGGGAATGTGATACTATTAAGGACGCGTTTACAAAATAAAATAAGCCTTATTTCCACCCATTAAGATGTATCCTATTAATATTATAAATGTGAAAGTTTGTGAGTATGGATGGATGTTTCCCGCAAAAACTACTGAACGGATTTTGATGAAATTGTATGTGATATATGGTAGTAGCTTGAGCTCTGGATTAAACATAGGCTACTTTAAAAAGTCAAACGAATATTCGGGATAAATCCCGAAGAAGTACAGTGTTCCCGTGGGACACTGTATTTACTTGGGCGGAGCCGCGGGCAACAGCTAGTACGAGTAATATTCATAAAATTTTAGGAGACTTTTTATGCTTTTTCCTAATCAATTATTAATATTGATGGCTTGTGTTTGTAGGAAATTTTATGGTCATTATGTCCGCTATCTTTGGGTGGTTTAAAATAAACAAAGTAAGCGATGTAAGTATGTTTGTTCCCTCGTAGCGTCTAAACTACTGGTCCGATTTTAATAAATGAATTGTCAGTAGATTCATAATGATGCCGCGGGTAACATAGGCTATATAATTTTTTTTTTTTTTGTATTTCGTAAATAATTGTACCTCAGATTGTAACATCTAAAAAGCGATATAATCATCACGTGTTTTGTATCAATAGAAAGGAAATAGAAATTACCGAGAGGTAAGCGCACCACAAATATGTATTATGTATTTTATATATTTTACACATTTATCGTGTGTTTGCACAAATATGTCAAAATACATGTGTAAAATGCGATCATACAATTCGTACTAACCCAGTTGTCTAATTTTCGAACATTACGTAATATATAATTAATAATTATAATTATATACGTATAAATATATAATTTATATATTATTTTACCTTCATAAAATATAATAATATTTCGTTATAATATTATAATCGTTCTTTAAATCTAGAAAAAAATTGGCTCGCTCCGCGCTCTTGAAGAAAATATTTTTAATTTCGAGTGTTTTAATTAGATATTTATTAATATTATTCCAATGATATTTTCGATTGGTAAACGGAAAAATATGAAATAAAAAAAGTTAAAAAAGCTATAACCCGACTACGTAAAAAAGGGGTCTAAAAAGGCCGAAACAAGAAAATAATTCAGATAGAAATCCAGAAATGCATAGATAAAAAAATTGGTCAAGGTAGAGCCGCGGTCTTTTTGGGTGAAGAGGTTCTGGAAAATTGTTTGATTATACTAAAAATCATATTTTTTATAATATTTTTTAACCAATTTTTAGATTAAGAATTTCTCTGTTTGGGACAATTGTTCGTTTTTTTTAGGATTTCGTTTCATTTGGTCGGAAAATATACCGCAAAACAGCCAATTTATGTCAAATCGATGATGGTACATGGTCTGTTGCATGTCATTGCATATAAGGACTGTACGGCCAAATACTGACTCTGCTCAAATTAGGAGGCACTTTAACCACATGCTGACCTTGTCACTCAGCAGACCGGAGACTGTGACGGCCATTCCTTGAAGTAGCTTTTGAGAATTCGGCCGATAGTATTTGAAGTAGCTTCTAGTGACTAGATGCTATTCACGTTCGTAGTTGCAGTTGCTGAGTAGGTTAGCAGCAGCAGCTGATGGTGATTGTGTAAAGTCGAGAAGCCCAGATAACTTCATAGGAACGCATTGTAGTAGTCATCGGCGCCGGCGCACGTAGCGCGGTGGACGAGAAATACAGGAAGCCCGCGGGCGCAGCGGAATCATGCTCGATGCCTGTTCCACTACACTAGCTCTCAGGCAAATATATACCCTAACACAAGGGCACAAGGTTCACAAAAAGAATCTCTCTACATCCCGTCTCTGTATGTTCTAGCGACTGTAGGCCCTATTACAAGGGCACAAAGTTCAAGATTTGATCCGATTGATGACAAAATTGATCTCGCAAATATAGACCTTGTTACAAGTAAATAAGAGTCAAATGAAAGTACTAATGAGCCAAGCCCTTCATTGTTTTCTTTTACTTTCCATGCTCAAATTATGGTTCCAACAGATTGTTTCGAGAAATTTGCATGATTTTTATGATATTTTTATGTGGGTTATTTAATGCCACATTAGGTTCTTGAAATATGGCATGTGTAAAATAATACAAAGAAATATGCCCGCATGTGATTTATTATAACTTTATAAATTAATTTGCTAATAATTGATATAAAATATAATGTATTGAATTTAATGTGTATCTATAATTAATTGAATCAAGTAAATCGAGATAATATGGGGTCAAGAGAAGCGTGATTGACTCCCAAATTGAGGTAATTTATTGCCCATAATATTTTTATCGCGAATGTTAATTGAACTGGTTGACCTGAATACATAACCTGATACGCATATAATACTGACTGACGCTATACATCTTGTATTAGGAAAAACACAATTACACAGCAATTACCTACGATCGGAGTTAAGTGTATGTATTCTCAAACAGTTCAGTGAGAACCAACACAATGTCGACGACAGCGACGAGACATGTGAAATCGTCCAATTCCGCCAACATTCTGATGTGCAAACAATGGTGGAAGGTATGCTGGATGTACGGCGACCAGGAGAAGTACTACAGACAATTATACGGAAGGAGGAAACTGAACAATCTGAATACCGACTCGTACTTCGACGACGCCGACACGAAGCGCCCCGGAGCGCAGATAACAGAACTCACAGACGATTTCTTTGAAGACAATTTCGACAACAAAATCGAACCGGCACCCGACGAAGGTAAAGAATGGTTCGGAGCCGAGTCGGAACCCATATATGGTTTCAACAAAAACTGGCAAAAAGACCAAAGAAGACAACCAATACAGAATTACGATAATATAAATGAACTACTGAATTCAGGTTTAGATTGTGACAATTTAAAAAGCATATTCACCACCGGTCTACCTCCAGTGCCCAAAAAAGAGATAATAGAATCTAACGAAGAGATATACAAGAACGGAAATACGTTTGGTAAAACTTCCAAAACTATATGCAAAACGAAAAGAGGAGCAGTTGTTACTGAAGAAACTGAGGTATCCACTGATGGGAAGACAACTGCGAACCTCAAATTTCATAGGTCTACTGTGAAGATAGGGCCGAACAAAGTGAAGGAAATCTTACAACCAGTGAGAGAAGATGCTGTGTTGAAGGACTGCGCTCGGAGGAAGTGTGTTGGAGACAAGTTGACGACGACAACGACAACGCTGGTGACTGTCAGCCAAAAAAAGATCACCTGCTGCAATGAGTGAGTTTTTTTTTTAATTTTATCGCGCTTTTTATTGCACAACCTGAACATTTTTCGAAGGAAACTTTTTAAATTGTTGACCCTAATCGAAAAATTACTACCCAAAGTTTATTCTTTATCAACTTTTGTCCATTACCTTAAATTGCGTTGTTAAATTCATTTTACTGTTCAATAACTTAAACTGGTATAAACTTTAATACACGTTGAATATTAAAACACTGATATGGCAGAGCGCAGTAAACTCACTAGTTTGACAACGTTTTTACTAACTTTACGACCACTTAAATTAATTATCTAACACTGGAATGCTTGAAGTTTACAATTCTAGCGACAGCCATTAGGTGGTGTCGATCGGCCATCGACAAAATATCCCATAGAGGAGAATAAATATGGCCAGAAATAACGAAACACATTACTGGGTTCGTATATTTCTCTGATGGGTATTCAATGTTTGAAACATCAATATGATTACCCCTGAAATCAAAGGACTATTTGGCAAAATGATTCCTTATACAAAATGAATGATATTACCATCCCACGAGGGGTACGTCCTCGATGGATTCTGTTCAGATTCAATTTAATATTTCTGTAAACAAAAGTAATTAATTTGACTAAATGAATGTGTCACTGTATTCGTTTGTTGCACAGTACGTCAGTGAACTGGTTCAGGTAGAACTTGAACTGGCCGCACTATAGTGCATTGCTGCTTCTTTGTTCACGAAACGATAACATTATATCCAAACAGAGCTAAATACCAGGCTTTATAAACGCCCAATAAAGATACAAAACTTCCATTTTAATGTATCGTTGATAATATAGATAAGTTTTCTATTGATACGGGCGATTTCGATATCAGGGAGCCATTAGATAGTCATCTTACTATCAATAAAAGATTATAGCAGTATTCTACTCGCTTTATATATAGATGCCATGCCTAAATGTTTCATTCATTTATTGATTAACAGCGATAGTAATATGTATTCAAAGCGTTATTAGTCCACAATAACAACGTCTTACAGAACTATCAGTAATGTATTAATATGATGGAAATACATAAAAAGTTACTTATTTAAAAAGACGGACTGACAAGTCTGAAGAAGACTTTACTGAGGTTCGTTTTCTAATTAAAGTGTTCTATTTTCAATAGAAATAGAAACTACGAATTGAACATTTCAAAGAAAGGACTAAACATCTTTGTAGATAGTATTTACATATTAATACTAGCTTTTGCCCGCGGCTCCGCCCGCCCACGCCGCCCGCAGTATCCCACAGGAACACTGTACTTTTACTGCATAAAATGTAGCATGTTTTAATCCAGAGCTCAAACTACTGCCATACCAAATTTCATTAAAATCCGTTCCGTCGTTTTTTGCGTGAAAGAGTAACAAACATCCATCCATCCGTCCGTCCATACATCTATCCATCCATTCTAACAAACTTTCTCATTTATAATAGCAGTAAGATTATTACAATCTACATAAGTGTTTTCCTTGTGTCTTTTTAGGAAAACCACAACGATACCTTTAAAATGTAACGCATAATATCACAATTTCCATTTGTGTCATCACTCAAACCGCTTCTGTTGAGATTACTTCCGTATGTAAATGTAACACAGAACATCCGATAGAGGTATTCGTTGTTGAACAACTGGGCGTGGAGCGCGTCACGCCTGATATCATCTACATATTCCTCCTAGCTAGCACATATTAAAGAACGAGGAGCAGATAAACAGCTACATAGGTACTAGTGAGCTTTCGATTCGATTGCACTACAACAAGCATACGGTGTGTCCACGATTGTGTGGAAAAATTGTGGGCCGTTGAAGGGGACGTCAACATTTTCAAATTTGGATCGATTTAAGATCGTTCTATGAAAGCTGTTTCTCTGTACGTAAGCATAGAATGTATATTCTACTCTGTGTAGCACTAGCTCATGAAGTATCATGTGCGATGACTTTTCAAATAATGAAATAGACCTCAAAGCTCACGCCAATCAGGGTTTGCATCGTAATTTCTGAAGTGTCGAAGAGCAGTAACAAAACTTATGACTAAGGTTTTGCAATTTTCTTACTTTATGATAATAGACAGACACGAAGCTTGTGAATAACACTTATTGGAAGATTAGCTTTTGCTCGCGGCTCCGTCCGCGTAAATACAGTATCCCACGGGAAGACTTTAATTTTTCGGGATTAAAAGTAGCATATGTGTTAATCCAGAGCTTGAACTACTACCATACCAAATTTCATCAAAATCCGTTCAGTAGTTTTTGCATGAAAGAGTAACAAACATCTATCCAGCCATCCATCCTCACAAACTTTGACATTTATAATAGTACATAGTAGGATTGTGAAACAGCCCTCAAACGTGAAACCTATCACTAGAAAACGTCAAATGTTTCTTAAAACGTCAAATCGTCAGCAGTTTCTAGTTACGTAATAGCAATTTTTGAGCCATTATGATCATTTGTAATTACGCTTTCATCGACGTAACCACCTGATGACCACAAAAAGTCACTATTATAAAGGCATCAGGAATAAATTAATTGTCAGAGCTTGGACAAGGGACAAGCGGACTCGAACACAGAACAAAACGAAGTAAAAACGCAATCATTTCGAATCGGGGGATGAGTCCCTGGAATTTTTTGCATAAATCTTAAGTTTACAGTGCAGTAACCGAAATGTTGAAATAAACTGAAATAAAAATAAACCGTGAGAAAATCTGTAAAGATATTTTTATTTGCAAAAGTTTGTCTTATGCGCGCGCACTAATTATTATCGAATCCCGCGGACCGTAGATGATTCGCAAGAAGTCGCGAGCGCCCTTGAGCACGTTGGGGCACTTACATTAGAGACATTTCAACGCGTGGACAGCGCCTGTCCTTACGAGTGTAAAATATGTAAAAACGAGATGCTATCGCTCCTGTTTACAAGCCCCATTTAATGTGGATTCGGTTTCATTCCTGTTTGAGGTTAAATTACTTGTGCTTATCTGCGATCTGTTAGCTATTGTACATGTTCGTCTTAATGAATTCATAAATAGAACTCGTTATAATATTATGTATTAATACGTGAGTCAAAATTATGCGAACGGAGGAGTATGAAATATGGCACAGTTAAAGTTTATATGGAGAATGAGTGAACTGCACTAATATATTTTTATAATAATGCTTAAAAATAAATTAAGTGAGTAATATTAACGTTACACACACTACCGCAGATTAATAACTCACACTAACATGCGTTTGATTTTGACAACATTCATATTTTTATTTACCATCTAAGAGGCAAAAGAACCGTTATAAAGTTAAAACTTAAAAATTATATGAATTCCGGGCGAATTTCGACCACTGGGCCCGGGACCCTAGTAATTTAAAAAATTTTTTTCGACTTGATTGGAAAAATCGAAATGTTTTCTTATCATCATTTCCAAAGGGCACTCCCTTTACTGTATCTTCTTAAATATTCCTAAAAATATTATGAGATCATAATTTTGCATCGTGTTATTATTATTTATAGTTATTCAAAACTTTCATAAGAGCTACTCTCCAGAAATGTAAGCATTTTAAGTGACGTTGAGGTATCTGCCCTTTATTCCGTTTAAAAAAAAAAACATCCAACCTCTCCGGATTTGTGCGGCTTCCCGAGCGTCCGGGGCCCGGGTTAATGTGGTTTTAATAGGTGTAGTTTGTCTTAAATGAGTCTCATAGCGTTCGTAGGTGTTGTGTCAATCGTTTTATCCAATTTATTTAAGTACCTGGATGACCGAGCTTTGCCCGGAGTTCTAGTAATAAGGAGAAAAATGACGGATTGCAATGTACCAAAAAAACTGATGTAAAAGAATCACGAAAATATTTGTCTGACGTCGATCCGGACCTGAAACCTGAGACACCAATTTGCAAACCACGCAAAAATGTGGGAGAGCCACGCTTCTGCATGAATGGGCCGGCTCGAACGGGTAAATACCACGGCCCCACAGAAAACCGCCGTGAAATAACGCCTGCGTTGTGTTTCGCAACACCAGAGGAGTTACAAGTGTAACTCCTCTGGTGTTGCGAGTGTCCATGGGCGGCGGTAATCGCATATCATCAGGCGATCCGTCTGCTCGTTTCCTCATTATATATATATCATTAATATATATGTATATATATATATATATATATATATATATATTCAATCTGCTATTGGGATTTGGGACTGACATTGACAGAGTCGAAATTATTGATATATTGTCGCACTAAGAAAGAAAGAAAACTTATATAATATAGTAAGACCTAGCTAGATCGATTTATCTCCACCAAAACCCCCTGCATACAAAATTTCATGAAAACACTTGCAACCGTTTCCGAGATTCTGATTTATATCAAATTTTTCAAACAAGAATTACTCTTTTAAAGTATAAGATTTAATACGTTTTCTATTATTTGTTGGACGTTAACCATGACACAACTACTTTGCAGTTCGGTATTTTCCTGTATTTATTTATTACGTAATAAATAACTTTAATATATAGAATAGTATATATAGAATAGTGCTCTGAAAAATAAGACAGTTTACAAAAGGAATAGTTTACTAAAAATCAAAATTTTATTTTTAGTAAACTATTCCTTTATAGATTGTTTGAAGCACTTTTGTGAGTCTCGTGAAAACGTATAAGTCGTAGTAGTAGGTGACGTCACACGCTAGTAATGTTGCTACGAAATGTATTTTGCGCGTTTATGTCGATACATAAACGTATCTAAATCTGTTTGTATTTGATGTCAGTAAACTAATTATGTAGGTTTCATACACTAATGTTTTAAAAAGATAATTCAACTTTTGTGTGACTTCGACATGAATATAATTACAAAACTACACATAAAATCCTAATTCCTTTTAATTTTATCAAGTGGTATTACCTAATTATTTCATAATTTATTTTTAAATATTCAATATAAATGGATCAAATTTAGTTAAAGTTATAGACCGTGTATAGATCTTAGTTTTGGCATCATAAAATAATAATAATTTAATATTTTAGGGGTGGCTCCCCAGTCCCCATACATGTGAAGTGGGGTGACATTTTTCATTCCATCCCATCATGTTGGGTATCGTTGAATAGGTATTTTAAAATTAAGGCAAAGTTTCACACGTGACTTTTCTATAATGTAAACCAATTTCGAGTAATCGACCCCCAAAGTGATTTACAAGTTGGTCCCCAGTCCCCGCCCTCCGTCCCCCGTCCCCTCCTGGCATTTCTAGTCTCATAGAAGCTTGAGATTTTCCATGCTGATAGATCATGCTTAATACTCTTTAGGAAAATTATTTTAAACGAAATCGGACAGTAACTATTGAAGTAATTTGAAAAAAAAAAACCTACTGCGCGTGGAGAGCTCCTTAGACTTGTCCTGACATGCTCTCGGTTAGGTTATCTACTTTAACCGCCCTTTGTGACGACGGAGTACGGACATTTCCAAGTAATTGAAATGAAAACCTGAACACTTTTAATATTTGTCGTGTGATGTGTTCGCGCGTCATATGCTGGGATTACAATTTTCTTTATAGCCATGTAAAACTAGATTCGAAATTACTCGTTCAATTCACTTTAACACTAACAGGTTTTCTACCTGTGTTTCCTGAAGATTATTTTATTTTGAAGTACCTACTTCTACCTACTAATCGCAAGCTGGCATGCTAGCATACCGTGAAGAATAGCATGTAAGTTTTAATATTCTTTATAATAATTCCTCTAACGAATTGTCAACACAAATTAAAGAAATATCTTCAGTTGATGTTCCAAGAATCTTCGAATAGACATTGTAGCTGATAGTAAGCGTCAGTCTACACCGAGGCGCGACGCAGCGCAGCGTTTTATGTAGATGGTGTCTCATTGCAAATGTTCGAATTTCGAGCTGCAAGCAGCCGCTTGTGCAATGAAAGTGTATCTTTTTGTGTAGTGAATGAAGTCCAATTTTGAATCGCTATCTTAAAAACGCCTCGCTATGTCGCGTTTCGTTTCGTTTCGTTACGGTGTGAATTGAGCCTTAGTGTCAGCTACATTTTGTATTGAACCGCTATCTTAAAAAAATATTATTGTGAAAATCGGTCTACAGACGGCAGAGTAACCGTTGCTCATACAAAAAATAAAATCAAAAAAATGTATATACACAGCCGAACGTATAACCGCCACCTTTCTTGGAAGTCGCGTCGCGTCTCGATGTGAACTGACCCTAAAGTAAACACAAGTTATTGATTACTTCAGAATCGGTCACAATGTTTGTTCACACTTTCTACCTGTCGTCTATCTTGGTCTCTCCTATCCGGTACCTCGTGTGTGAGACAGGGACGGGCGTTTGTTGAATCTGACAGTAGCCCGCGAGATGTTTGACAAGCTCTTCACGTCGTTGGCTTTGCCAGTTTGTTAGATACTCACCAGTTAAAAGTACAGTCAGCACGGCATATTTTAACACCCTTTTTCTCCACTACGGTGAAGCCAAAATAAAAGGTACCTAATGATTTTGGCAGTTGATGTATGTATGTATGTTTATTCTACCGTAGCGCCTAAACTACTGGTCCGATTTTAATAAATGAGGTGTCAATATATTCGTAATAACAGCCCGGGTAACATAGGCTATATAATTTACGTAGTCAGTATAGTAGTTATAGTATTTTTTTTAATTGTAGTTATTTATTTGAATGATATTAACTTAGTCCTGGACAGTACGTTACTGTACTTAGTCCGGGATGTTCTACTATTTACAATTATCCATAGGGTATGGACTTACAGAACGTTTGCTGGATTATTTAATTAATAAAGGATTAACTCATTTCATCGTATAACTATTTCAATTTAACTATACTTAAGTTATACCTGGGGAAAGAGCTTTGCTCGGAGCTCTAGAGGATTAAAAAAATATATTTTACCTGGATTCGAACCCACCGACTAGATCGATTTTTCTCTCCCAAAACTCCCGGCGTACTTTAAATTTCATGGAAATACTTGCAGCCGTCTCCGAGATTACGATTTAGTATTATATATATATATACAAGATATATATACAAACATATATATACTTGTATATATATACAAGATTGGCTCTTTTAAAGTACATAATGTACAAGAAATCTTTTCATCGACTGTCGATTTTGATATATTTTAGGTTTAGATTTTGATATATTGGTCATGTTACTATTTTTCTATGTTCCTCGCATAGGATACATTTTACCCCGAAAAGGTACAGTGTCCCCCTTGGGATACCTACTGTATTTACGCGGACGGAGCCGCGGGCAAAAGCCAGTATACAATATCTCCACACCTCGCCGGTGTAAGTCTGTAATTGGCATCGAACCCAACTAATGAGCACCATGTGCGTGTAGCAGATAATTAGATTTAAGACGCATGCGCAGGCGCAGGATCGTAGCCTTATTTACTGGCGCGAGAGGATGCTAAGCTTCATTACATACCTGCGCGAGGAGCACGAATAGTTTATCGCTACAAAACACCACACACTCATTTTTGTATAAATACAGTATATTATATACCTGCTGTATGTATTCTGTCAAAACTAAAGAAGGACAATTTACAAAGGAAAATAAAATGTCATGATAGCGTTACATTATCCCTAATAGGTACTATCATAAGTGTCAAAGTTTGTGAGGATGGATGGATGGATGTTTGTAACTCTTTCACGCAAACACTACTGAACGGATTTTGACAGAATTTGGTAGATACGGTAGTAGTTTGAGTAATGCCACTTTTTATCCCAAAATAGTACAGTGTTCCCGTGGGATACCTGCTGTATTTACGCGGGTGGAGCCACGGGCAAAAGCCAGTAATTTAATAAACAAATAGTGACTATACTTGTCATTTCAAACATTTAGGGCCTGTTTCAAAATCTACTGATAAGTGTCAGATAGCATATTCTCATGTTTTGTCTCTGTCGCTGGATATAGAGTAAGCAGCGACAAAACTTCCGAATAAGCTATCCGACATTTACTTATTATAAAATTGTGAAACAGTCAGTGCTCGACTATATGGCTAAGTCGTAAGCAGTCGCAAGCTAACACCAAACACTTTCGCACACTTTCGCACAATTGCGCACATCGTATATCAGTCATCATACAAACACGCACTACGCACCCACACACTTAACATCTCAAACCACACAAAAACAATAAAATATAATATTCATCTTTTTTTCCTAGTAATTATTTTTTATCTGAATATGTTGATGTAATCAGTCTATTGATTGGAAGTAGAACTCACTTGTTATTTTCAAGAAACACGCGAACAGCAGATGATTGTGACATTTTTGTTGTTTGGTTAGTGCATGCTGTATTTACTTTTAAGTGGTTGTGACGTCGTTTAGTGTTAGCAATCGTTGGTAAATCTTATTAATATATAAAAAAAACTAGGATATTTTTTAAAGACAAGTGGCAATATATAATCGCCATTTTGCCAGTATAAAGATCCCAGTATAAAACCTTCATTGGCTATCACCGCTTGTGCAAAACACATGTCAGATAGATCTAGACCTATAAATCTAGCCGTAAATCAGTCAGGCGGTGAACGGTGATTGCGGGCGACACTCTGTCGCTACTGACTACTTACTTAGACTGGCTGAATTATGTTTAACTTTTAGGAATTGCAGTTGAATTCAAGGAATTGGCCACCTGCTACTGGTCCAACTGGATATAAATCTTTTCGTCAGTGGTCTAGTTCTTGTGGTTAAAACGTTTGACATTATTTAGATTTTAGGACTAACATATTTTGTAGATATTAAAAGCTCGCTAACAGTAAAGCGTAAAGCATTTAATAGTATGTGGAGACTCAGTAACATAATTTGGCCCAGCTGCGACAGTCATGGTTACTAACTTAGATAAAAGAAATATCTACCAACTTCATGTTGCCGGTGACTTCGTGCGCGCAAAAGGAAATCTAGCGGGAACCGTACATTTTTCCGCGATTAAAAGTAGCTTGTGTCCTTCCCTGTGGTCTACTCTATATCTGTGCAAAATTTCATAAAAATCGATCCTGCAGTTTCGGACTCTGTTCAATGCAAACATACAAACCCTCCTTAAGATATAAGTACAGTTATTACAAGTACATAATTACGGGGGACGAGCATTTCTTGACGCAGGCATTATTGCTCCAGATCCGCCTTATTCCTGATAACACCACACTCTGGCCTTCCGATAATAGCTGAGCGCATCACGATTTGTAAGATTGGTAACAACTTGCATCGAGTCCCTTATTTCGAATCCACCAACAATTTCTAACAAACTGTAACGCTCAATCCCGCTAACATAACGGGAGTTTTTACTGTTTGGTGTTGTTTTAAAATAATAAATCTCCGTGGTGTGGTGGTTCAGATCCTTGCCCTCTACTCCAGAGGTCGTCGATTCGATCCCCAAGTTGAGACAACTATAAATGTTTTCAAGACTGGTTAGGACAGTGCAGGCTGATCATCTGATTGTCTGATAAGATGATCCAGAGCAATGGACATGTAAAAAGTCGGTCCTGCGCCTGATCTCTCGCCAGTCGTGTCGGTCATCCGTTCCACTGGGTTACGGGAGTAAAGAAAGATACACACGCATGGGCACTATAAAATAACTCCCGAATAGCCGGACTGGTTTCAACGAAACCAGCCACTAGTGTGGGAGCTATTATCAGGGAATCTAAGTCAGGTCAGGACTCAGGTGGACCGTTGTCATCATTTGTTCGTGTGAAGTCATTATTATGATATCTAGCTGACATGTCATTGACACGGATGTCGTGGACTACATCCGAAAGAAGACGTCTTTCACCTTAAGGGTCGAGGGTCTGGAATCCCGCCACAAGGTCAATTTCAGTTCCTTTGTGGTGAGAGTACCGACCTTCGAGGTGGAGGAGTTCTGGCCGACGGACGTAGTCTACCGGAGATTTCGGGGAAGGCCAACGAAGCGCGCATCACGTCGCCGAAAAAGACAATACGTGATAAACTACAGTGTGTGTGTAAGAGTGAATGTGAATAATATAGAAAATAAGATTTATCAACAGTATTGTATACTAAACCAATCTACTTATTGTTATTAACTTATTCACCATATTATAAGTTGTCCATTGTTTTTAAATATATTTTCTTCAGAGGAACATTAATTTAAACATAACGGCACTGCATCAGAAGCCACTTGTAAGTGATTTACATTTTAATCGAGTCGGTCCGGCGATCGCCGCGCGCCGCGCCGGTCTCCCGCGCCGCGTTCAATCTATAATATTTTATATCCAAGATTTAGTACAATGTGTTTAAATACTTGTGCAAGGACTAATCGACGTTATAAATATTATGAAATTATACTATCAATTATGTCAAAGCACGAAATGACCAGCGGCCAGTCCCGTGAACGAAAGTCCTGGCTGGACAATACTCACGCCCCGCCCGCCTCCGCATTCGCCCAGCCGCGAGCTGTCATTCGTGTAAATCGGTGGAGTGACGATACGATGATTCTTTACGTTAGTAATGTATAATGCTTGACCGTGTGGCATACGCATACTCAGTTGTATAACAAGAACACAGCGAACTAAATTGATTATTAAAATCATAATCATAAGACAAGTAGCAAACTTGATTTGTAATGTATTCGGAGTTAATGCCTCATACTTCGAGGACCCGACAGGTTTTTGGCAAGTGTTAATTGGACTAGTAACGGTTCAGTTGACAACTTCGAGTTAATTACTTAATAACTATTATAAATGTGAAAGTTTGTGAGGATGGATGGAATGTTTTAATCCAGAACATAAACTACTACCATACCCAATTTCATCGAAATCCGTTCAGTAGTTTTTGCGTGAAAGAGCAACAAACGTCCATCTATCCATCCTCACAAACTTTCACATTTGTCCAACTAGGATGTATCGTCTGTAGCGTTCATTTGTCGCAATCCACGTCATTATTTAAGCGCGTTAAGCAGATGATACCCTTTTTAGGCCAGTACCCGCGATGGTCATCGCTGGTGGCCAGCGGGCGTGACGGTCAAGCTCGAGCGCTGGACCATTGACGTTTTTGTGAAGATTTATCTCACTTAATTAGGTACTGCACAGGAAATACGAGGAGCTGTTTCTGTAAAACGTTGTTTGTCTGTGAAGGTAGTAGGGACTTCAACAACCAAAAAACCTTATTTTAGCAAATATTAAGGGCGAGTGCTCACTTGGGACACGACACTCGACAGTCGTAAGACGGCAAGCCTCTCTTCCGACTTTTTAAAACGGTTGTGCTGCTCCTAGACAGTTTTGTCTATGAGACGTTTAGTTTCAAGTCACGACCACCGAGTCGAGAGCAAGCTCTAAACCACTGGACCACGGAGGCTGCTAAAATGGCCGATTACTGAAAAGCTTAAGCCGAGATTAAGAGCCCTCCTATTCACAGGCTGTCGCTGTCTCTGCCAGCTGAAATGACAAGGACGGCATGTGACTTGAGTGTCACTTAGTATATCTATCGTTCCAGTATTCGGCCGTAAGATTAGCAAAGTAGTTCGCAGCCGTGTTCTTCGCAAAAGTGTTATATATAAAAGCAATTTATCAACACGGTAGTAAAAGTGAAAAGAACTCCGCATTCCCACTGCGGGATGTGAGGCTTCGTGTTTGTACATTAGAAATTGTAACGATTTGCATGCCAATACCGGTTATGTGGACAACTGGACAACGTTTATTGGTGTTTTGTAATAGGTGGATCTAGATTCTAAGTCTAGACGCATTTCTCATTTAGTGGTTTTGATTAATTATACAGAAATGCAGCTAATTATATATTTTAATGAACTCTTGGATTTTTCGAAAGATTATTTTAGGGTCCCCGTATCCAAAGGGTAAAAACGGGTCCCTATTACTAAGACTCCGCTGTCCGTTTGTCGCCAGGCTGTATCTCGTGAACCGTGGTAGCTACACAGTTTAAATTTTCACAGATGATATATTTCCGTTGCCGCTAAAACAACAAATACTAGAAACAATAAAATAAATACTTAAGTGGGGCTCTTATACAACAAACTGGTTTTTTTTTTCGTTTTGCACGGAACCCTTCACGAGCCCGCACTTTGCTGGTCTTATATTTTCCGAGAATTGGACCTAGATTTTAGTGTGCCAAGTCTAGTGCTTACTTTATCGGAATAGCATTAAACTAGTTATTATAATATTGTACCTATAGATATTAAAAGTTTCTTTTATTTCTAGTTTTCGAGAATTGGACCTAAATTCTTAATTTAGACGCGTCTCGAGCTAGTAGCCTAGGTCATGAAGAAATGCAACTTATGACATTATAATATCGATATCTCAGAAAGTTTGTTTATCTTTGGGATTTAAATAAAACCTAGATTCTAATGTATTGACGTTTAGTGAGCTAGATTACGTAGATAATCTCATTACTAGCATTTTTTTTACCCGCGTTGAATTGGGTTTTACACGATATCTTTATAATTTATAGCTCAAGTATTCGTTAGTCTGGTGTTTAAGCTATATTATTGTAAAGTTATAAATTTTAAAAAGAGTCGCAAACATCCTCACAAACTTTCACATTTATAATAGTAGAAGGTCAATGAACTCCCCTATTTTTTAAAATTTGTTTATATTATAATGTGTGAGAATTCGTTATATGGAATTATAGATTAAAACTAGACGTCTGGTCTGATTGTGATATTAATGTTGGTGATTATGAAGTCCTTTGCAATGGGGTTATAAATTTACACTTTTATTCACCTACCAGCTAACGATATGTATCTTTTGATGAAGTATTCAAATTAGCACATTAGCTTTCTTCTACGACAGGTTTCGTCTAATAAATAAATTATAATTAACATATTTTGCTAAAAAATATCTTGGTTTTCTTTTAGGAATCAAATGTTTTGCCTTAGATAGCTGCACCCTATTTTAATAACATTAAGGGAAAATGGAACATTTTCAGCTTTTAAGCTTAATAATGATTACATAGTATGGATAAATAAATAGCAAAATCCACAATCGTTTCGGAAATTACAAATGAAACAATCGGATTCGATAACTTTCCACTCAGAAACCAAACTTATCTGAGCATAGCATAAAAACCTATTTAGTATTGCAACCCGTTTACTGAAATAATGGATCTGGCGTCGATGACGACACTGCGACGTATTGATACAGTTTGCAAAAAATGAGTCGTTAAGAATATTTTTGAAACAAACAAATATTTATATAAACTCTAGGTATGTTGTGTTAAGATTTGATGATTGGAATATTAATGATAACTGGAGGCCGCCCTGTGGTCGAAATTCGGCCATAAGACATGTTTTAATCCTAAAGATTCAACTTTGCTGGGGCTCTGTTGCCTCCTAGATACGCAATGAAGATATGTCAATGTTTCTTATGGATTACAAAGAAAGATTGACACCAGGGGCGTGCGCTCCATATAGGCAGAAATGCAGTGCTTTACTTGTCATTCACAGATATTTTAATAAAACGTTCGTACTTTTTAGATGACTTTAATTAATAGTAAATAAATTAATTAAAAAAATATAATAACTTTAAAACGCCTAATATTTTATAAATAGCAACTCATGCAGTAGCTTTGTGCAGGACAAATCATCGCATGTGTGTGTAATTTTCATACTTCGCAAACGCACACACCCATGAATATCGACATGTTTAAATAGGCGAAACTCATGCGGCATGAGATGGCCTTCGGCTTCGGGCGCCCGTGGCGCGAGCTTGGTACTACAACGAGTTCTATGATTGTCAGTATAATGTTATTTACTAAGAAAACTTACTAGATGGCACTTTACGTGGAAATTATAAATGACACTATTTTCAGAGAACGAACATAACCAAACATAACTAAGTATATTATTATCTACGTACTAACGTAGTATATTATTATCTCTGTGCTATAAAGATAAATTGTTAAATAAGCGCCCATAGCGCTGCCTGCGCGTTGCGTCGTCGTTTTAACTAGGCCGCCATCTATCGTGAATTGACGATATTTAATTTGAAGAGTCCCGTAGTGCCGATGTACTTTATCAATTCAATTTTTAAAAAAGAGGGCGTTGTATGAATAAAATATTGTTATAAATTCATATTTTATTCAGTAATCATTGAAAATTTTGAAGAATAAAACTAAATAAATCACTGACGTAAAACAAAACAAGTTACATGGCGGTTTAATTGTGCTTTTAATGTGATTTACTTTTCCATGGTTCACAATGCTTACTCATAGCGACATCTTTACGTACTGAGCATGTACTTCATTTTCCAATGTATGAAACTGACCAGACATGGTTCGGCTATCCGATCGCTTCCGAAAACCGCCGAACTGGCTTGTCGGAAATTATTCGTTGCCTATAATCCGAGTAAAAATTATAAGCCGCGAATCTATTAAATCGACGTATGCATTATTTGTTTAAATAGAAGAAACGTTTTGTGTTTCGCGGGGGCCATACTGCATATTTCATGTGATAAGCATTGTTTACAATTTAATCGCTCCAGTTTATTTATAGTTTTCTTAAAAGATTTTTCATTTCAACATTTGAAAGTGTGTACATTTAACAGTTTATTACTGAGTTTCTATAATAATTGTAGTGATTTGCTTTTACTAGTGAGTTAGTCGATTTTTTTCAAATTTTATTTGACTGTGAGGTTTTGAAAATGTGTGTTTATTAAAAATTAAAAATAACAAGTTCTCATAATTGTCATTCAGTGAAAAGATTCAAATTCTGTCTAAAGGTAGATGTGTACCCGAGTTACAACAATTAAACCAGCAAAAAAATAATGTAACTCGAAAATTTCATGTTAAAAGTTATGAAACGTATAATGACTGTGTGGTTGTGTACACACGATTAAATTATATGTTTTCCTTGCATATTATTTAGTAATTTACATCGGGATATAGTAATCTCAAGTAACCGGAACCTTGAATATGTGAAAATTGAAGCTGACTGACTGGTGAGTAGTTATAATATTTTAAAATATGCTTATTATTTTACTTATTAGAATTTCTTCCGCCGCGACGATCGATCGCTGTTTTGTCTGCGTTGCCGTAGAAGATGTACATGAATAGTAGTACATCTAAGACTTGCTCTGTTGGCATGGTTTCGACTTAGAGATTCGTCGCTTGGCTGTAGCTATGCTAAAAATCTATAAACGAAAATGTTTTTGTGACCGAGTACTTCGCCGCATACCCAGTGTCATAATCCTGTGCACGCCACTGATTGACACTCATAGAAAATTGTGTCAAACCGACTGTAATATATACGAACATGCTAGTATGAGTGAGGTGGTGTGGTTTATTTTAAAAAATATTAGCTTTCGGCAGGCCTTCCTGCACTTAAACTTTGAATGTGCCAAATTTCACACTGATCCGTATGCACAATTCTCGTAAAACCGTACTTGAAATGTTTGCCTCGCGTATTAATATAATGATAAGACTTAGAGGTTCCAGCGGGTCCATTCTTTCGGTAAACGGGTTGTTAGTAGCATGTGGTACTGCCGTTACGTATGTTCATATTTTCGTATTATTATATTAATACGTGAACTAAAAACATTCAGTCCAGTTTTACGAGAGTTTTGCGAACGGAGGAGTATGGCACAGTTAAAGTTTATGTGGAAGAAGGTGTGCCGAAAGTTAATATGTTTTATAAGAATGCTTCGAAATACGTAAATTTAATAAAAATAACAAAAACAAACACTACCTCATTTTATGATCACTAGGTACATTTGACGGTTACATTTTTGTTACATATTGACGTTCGTCATCTGTCACAAACTCACAACATTTACATTTTTTTCAAGAGGCAAAAGAATACTTAAAAAGTTGAAAGTTATAATATATATTAATTATTATTATTAATATATAGTGTATGTCGACCACAGAGCGACTTCTATTAATAGTAATTTGTTTGTTTCAGGTACGTATTCAGAACAGCTAATTACTACACATCAGCTTCAAGAACTTCGGACATTCATAAGTATACCTCCTCATGATATAGTATTAAGCGAAACAATCGTTTCTATATACCTTTAACTTTAAATATTATTGCAAGTATATAAATCAAATATTGACATATTTAATGACGAATTATATCCGAAAGTTTATTTTCTTTCCGTTTATTTTTATGGAGGCTGGATTTTCATTGAAAATCATTATGCGTCACTAAAAAATCGGCATCATTTATACAAACTTTCTCAATTTGACATAAAATTCTTGTAACGTAATTAAAAATCCGATCCGAATGCTTTTAGCATATTGTCAAACGTTTTAGAGCATGTGTTCGAACGTGTAGCGGTCGTCAGAGATCACTGTTAGTCATAATGTGTCCGATAATATTGTAATGAGCCTTGTATATGACAAAATTTTACGCTTGTATACTGGTTTTGTGATAAATGAGGTCAGAAATCACAATGTTTTTGGGTACAAAATGCCAAATGCCCAAATCAATGTACCCAATTTGTTACAGATTTTTTCAACATAAAACTACTATATACTTTGTTTTCTTTTGTTTTTATTGTAAACCTGAAAAAATAATCATTCAATAATAAATAATAATAATGGACTTCGTTAACAATTATATCCTACTACTATTATAAATGTGCAAGTTTCTGAGGGTGGATGAATGTATGGATAGATGATTGTTACTCTTTCACGCAAAACTACTGAACGGATTTTGATGTAAATTTGGTATGGTAATATAAGCTCTGGAGTAACACAAAGGCTAGTTTTTATCCCGAAAGAGTACAGTGTTCCCGTGGGATACAGTAATTATGCGGGCGGAGCCGCGGGCAAAAGCTAGTGTTGAAATATATGTTAGAAAAACATTTATATGCCGACAACTAGACTCAGAAAATATATTATAGAAAAGAAAATATATAATAGAAAAGCTATCGCCCGTCCAACAGATCTCAATTAACTGATCATAGAGTTCTTCAGCTGCAAACACTTTTCCTGTGGTTTTTATGAGCTCACACCGCGGAGATCTACTCGTCAACACATTCCCAGCACATACTGCACATACTGGACGCACTGCACATACTGGGTGAAATGTTCCATATTTATGAGAAGTGCGCGTTCACACTGTCACCTTGTCTCCGTCATAATACGTCTACACGACTTATCCCGTGTTTAACCCCAAGTTTGTAAACACACGCCCTTATAATATCTATGGACGCTTCACACCACGTCAATCTGGCCCCTTGATAGTACTCGTGTCGAAGAACTTGTGTTACAGGTACCAAACGACAAGAAGTATTTTTAATGTGTGCTTTTATACTATACTAGCTTTTGCCCGCGGCTTCGCCCGCGTGGAATAGTGTTCTTGGAGAAAAAGTTATTCAGCAAACAACTTGGGAGGCCGGTAGCGCCGCGCATTGTACTATGTCCCTGCAATTTAAATCTGTAATGTCTTCGAAAATATTTATGTAAATTACATGCTGTAAAGGGCCGTATCGATCTATATTAAATGCACAATGTATTAAGGGTACTTAATTAGATAAGGCTTAATGCTGTATTGCTTAAAATCGCTTCGTAAATAAACCATTATTTCTTGTTAAAAGCAAAGAATAAAAAATGGTTATTGTAGGTTAACCCTAAGAGATACACATATATCATCGCGGACTTTTTTGTAGCCTTTTTAAGGTGTACAATACTGTAGTACATTATTTTTACCTATCTCGTAGGGTCCAGCCAGCGTTTGAAATACAAGCGCAAAAAGATATGTTTATTTACGACATTAGAAACCTCTAAAATGATCAGTGTTCCTCTACTATATTATGCATCTTATATACATATAAACTTTCCTCTTGAATCACTCTATCTATTAAGAAAAACCCGCATCAAAATCCGTTGCGTAGTTTTATAGATCTAAGCATACATATGTACCGACTATTTTTAGTTTATACTCCTCCCCCCCCCCCCCCCCCTCCTACTTATCAAAGTTTACACAGCTGATTAGCACAATGTTACCGTCTTTGTCTATCGAGTGACTTTTCCTACGTATCAGACAAAGACAGCAACATTGAATTCTCTCGTCTGTTGAGTAAATATTTTTGTTACGGGGGTTAATTTGTACACAAATAAGAGACAATTAAACACAGAAAGAATTTTTCGAATCGAACCCGCATTTTTGGAGATTAACTCCTCGAATCAAACACACTCACTCAAACATCATACATGACAGCTCGACACTCGACAAATCGATTGTCAGCTCTATTGTATTAGCGCAGAGGTCTATTTTCAGTGCGCTGAATTTTCCCCGGCCTTACGGATTCCGGGTCATATAGTCCCATCCTTATATTAGCACCACGTCTCGCCAAGCACGACGCAAACAAGTTTCACATGTAAAAACATTAAGGGCCTGTTTCACCATCGCCTTATAAGTGACAATTAGCTTATCAATACCAAAGAATATATATTACTAACGTAAAGAATCGTCGTTTCACCGATTTACGCGAATGACAGCTCACGGCTGTGTGTGCGTGGCTGGGCGAAGGCGGAGGCGGGCGGGGCGTAAGTTTTTCCCAGCCAGGACATTTGTTCACAGTCATAATTGACAGTATAATTTCATAATATTTATGATAGATTTGTGCTCGAGCTGTCATTTGAAGAGAGTTTCAATACATCAATAATCGACAAAACTTCCGGATAAGTTATTCGTCAGTCGTCGCTCTAAGGCGATTGTGAAGCAGGCCCTAAAACGTTCAATGTATATGAGATGCAGGTCGATTTAACTTATCTATTGAGTATCTTGTCAACATTGGCGTTTCACTTAATAGGGGTTATCAGTCGTGTCGTGGCACAGTGGACACGTGTCCTGTCATCAATCTCCAGTGGAGCTGATGGCTTGTGTTTTTGTAGCGCAGGTTCGATTCCGCCTCCCGTGTATCATTACTACGAGCTGATGTATCGCGTGATGCTAATGAATTTCTCCTTATGTTTATGAGAGTCGATTAATACAAAATTTTATTTGTAAAGCTCTCATTATTTTCGCTTCGTCACAGGAACTTATTAATATGTTCATATTTTAAGTTAAACAGATGAAATTCGACCAAATCAATGAATCATAATGTTTTTATTGCACTGTTATTTTATGACATTTAAGTTGGGAGCATTATAGTGTACTATTGTGTTTTTTACCCCCGACGAAAACAGAGGGGTGTTAGAGTGTGGGGAGGGCATCGTATCTCCCAAAGGGATGTAACTATTTTGACATAGTATTTTTGTTTGAAAGCTGACATGATCGAGAGTGTTCTTAGTTACAATTCATCATCACCAGCTCGCTCACTGCTTAACATTTCGGGGGTTACTTAAGTTTTTATTGTCTACACCGAAATTGAATTGTATCTAAACAGACTATAATGGGATTGTAACCTGCTGATAATAATTCTATTATTATTTTATTCTTTGTGTACACAACAAAGTAAACCTAAATATTATTACAAAGTGAGTGACGCTCAAGTCACATGCCGTCCTTGTCAATTCGCCTGGCAGAGACTGCGACAGCCTATGAATAGGAGGGCGCTTAATTTTGATTAGCGTTTCAGTATTCGGCCTTAAGCTATGCTTATGTCAAATCCCATACATTATGTTTTGACGTGATAACGTGTTATCAATCAATGAACGTCGGCTGCACGCACGAAAAATTGTCACGTTCCGCCTGATTGTCACGTTTGAGGTCACGTTCCACCTGAGCCGAGCGTGCAAGCGAGAGCGCGGAACAAGCGATAGAGCGGCATGATCGGCCTAGGAGTCGGCTTGTTATCACGTAAAATCGTCCGTAAACCGATTTAACCGACAATTTTTTTCTTTCGCACTTCGTCGTCGTAGCGATGGCAACTTGGCTAAAGGAGAGCCTTTATGACCAGAGGGTCATACATCAAATAGCGTGCGATGGCTGATCCGCCCACTCCGGCTGCCGACTACTGGCGAATAGCCACTTAAGAGGACACCAAGATAACGCCGGAGCAATAAATATCTAACACTACGTCAAACTGGTCCCGTGATAAAAGCAAGCACACGTACGAGTAGCGGACAATGCAAATAATTAAGAATATTGTTTATATACGCAATGAGATATTTATACTGAAGTTTATTTTCTTCCAGCAGATAGATGTATTGAACAAAGACGAATTCATTTAAAACTCCTCATTTTTTTTTTAAATTGAAATTGACAAGGAAACGAGCAGATGGATCGCCTGATGGAAAGCGATTACCGCCGCCCATGGACACTCGCAACACCCGAGGAGTGGCAAGTGCGTTTCCGATCTTTTAGAAAGGACTAGGTACGATCTTTTCTTGAAGTTGACTTACCGTTGCTCTTGCTAATGAGTCTAGAGGTATATATTATTTAATACAGGCAATCCAAACAAGTTTCTCAAATCTCAATATTTCAGAGATTACAAAAAAGTTCCTCTCAACAAAACTTAAAGTCAAATGACCAACACGACCGCAGTCACTTGACCGCGACATGCGCTAACCGACTGCGACAGGTGTATGTACGTGTGTGTGTATGTATGTATGCATCGTAACATGCCGACAGTAATCCGCGAGCACTTGCCATCAGGCGGCGCAGCCCATTAGCGATGTTGAACTCGATTATGTGGCGTATCAGGGACAGTATAAACAAAAAGCCGCCGCGGGACGCTCGGCAGATGTGTATCAGGTCCACAGTTACAAAATCCCTATCCACTATAATTAGGTGTTTAACATAGTACCAACTTATCTTTTTTTTTAATTTGGGTCATGATGACCAATTGGATCGCCCGATGGAAAGCCTGACATTGTTTCATATTCATAAAATTTTATTGAATAGCGGTAAACGAGCAAATTTTTCGCGTCATAGTAAGCACAGGATTCACAAGTGCGTAGGCCCTTAACAAGTTTCAATAAATGACTATTTACCCTTTGTTAGTAGGTATTTAAGTTACTACTAGCTACTAGATACTCACTGCTTATGCCCACTTGCGCAGATCTCGGTCAAAGTTAGCCCCGAGTTAAAATATCAAGCATTCTCTTTCATAAATACGCAAAACGAGAGATAACATGATATTTAACCCAGGGTTAACTTTAACCTGCGCAGTGGGCTTTAGTGTGTAGTATGTAGGTATATGTACTTACTACTTAATCTGTGGATATCTATGGACGCTTTCACACTACGTCAATCTGGTCCCGACTCCCGTGGTAAGTTCTCGAAGACCTATACTTATATTTAAGATTTTTATTATGTAATACACATCTATGACCCATCGGGGACACAGAAAACTTTTGTTCCCTGGCGTGATTCGACCCCGCAGCCTCCGGCTTGAGCGCCAATTACTATTGAATAGAGGTCGTCTGACTACATAGTATGTAGTACGTACTTACTACTTACTAATTAATGGCATAGCCCTAGGCGTGTAGGTAGTAAGTACAGTCGTGCTTACTCGCATACTAATTAGTAATTACGCGGGTGACTAAAGTATTTTCTGGCCAATGTGGCCGTAATTTATTCTGATCCTATTTTTTTTTGTCAATTTCTTATTGCACGGTGAATAAGTGAAACTTAAATTGGTAGCATTATATCTCGCGGTTGTGTCTTTGTTTACGTTTAGGTTAAATTGGATCTGAACGGACTATAAACATAGTGAATAGAGAAAATAACAGCTCTCTGTGTTTTATTTATATTTGGTGAACTATCTCGAGTTTTGCTTAAAACAAGTAAGAAAACGTCAAAACTCCGGGTAAAAATCTACTCGTAAATTGTCATATGTGGCAGAACGGTCTAAGATATCCAGATTCCAGTGTGTTTCAATAAATATGGCCGTCTCAACCCGGTAAGAAGAATAAAGTATGTTCCTCTTACCACAAATAACCTAAAACAATAATATACGATTAATAGCATGCATATGCATAGCATGTAGCACTATTAAACATATTAAGTAGCCCCCGAATCGGCAAGCAGTGAGCGAGAGATGATGATGAATCGTCATCAGCCAAGAACACTCGATCATGTCAGCTTTCAAACAAAAAATCTAGATCAAAATAGGTTCATCCATTCGGGAGCTACGATGCCGCGGACAGACACACGTCAAACTAATCCCCTCGATTTTGTCGGGGCTTAATAAACAAAAATTCAAACTCAAAATTTAAGTCCAAAAGGCAACACGATTTTTCATAACATAAAAGTAATACTGTCATCGTTCAAAAAATAAAAATACAAGGTGAATATAATTAAGAATTAATGTTTAACTAAAGCCTGCATCTCCGCGTGTTAAAGTCCCCATCTTGATGCAAAACCTGATTCCTCTGGTATTAAATTTCGCTTTGTCAAGTGCAGCGCAAACTACCGACGACCCGCATGTGTTTACCATGATAATGGTTATTGGTTATATTATTTACTGCACATTGCAGTTGGGTAGTGGTATCTGATGTGACAGGTCAGACCTGTTGTTGCCATGGCGACGAGGCGAGGTAACGCATCACCACTCGTGTACACACCAATATAATTTCATCTATTCGTACTTACTTCACTTCACACGCGCTATATACGCAATCACACAAAAATGTGGTCAAAAGCTTTCCGGAATTGAGATTAAAACGTGTCTGAATTTGTCTTTAGAAATTGACGTTTGTAATTTACAACCAAAAAACATAAATAATAACAAATTACTTATCTTTCTACTACAATCACCGAGCCTCTATTTTCTCTTTTTAAGTACTAGCTTACACCAGCGGCTCCGGCCGAGTAAATCGTCCAAAACAGATCGTCCACGGGGACACTGTACTTATTCGGAATAAAATGTGGCGTATGTTTTAATCCGGAGCCTAAAGTACTACCATACCAAATTTCATCAAAATCCGTTCAGCATATTTTTGTTTCATAAATATTTTCGTGCATACAGATGAAGTGACTAAGCAGTAGCGTATCACGGATCTATCTTCCATTGTTTGTTTGGCCGCTGACCACTAGCGGTGAGCTCACTTATTAGACTTTTACTTTTCGCTTACTGCTACTTACTACATTCCAGTACTGCGTACTGACGGATATAAGTGATGGGGTATGTACAGCCTCACGGAAAACCGGTGTGAAATAACGAGCGCGAAATGTTTAAAATACTAGTAACGCATTTGTAACACCTCTGGTTTTGCAGATGTACTTTGATTAAACGTTTTTACTATCAGGTGATCAGTTGGCTCGTTCGCAACTTCCACTTGTGTATTATAAATTTAAAATGACAATTTTCAAAATTTTAAATGAATACAAAACCTGAATACATGATTTATTAAACCTTTATATGGAATGTATATTGTTAATAAAACATAGTCTGCCTCTTATTCACTAGGGCATAAAGATAGAATAAAAGTTAAATTCTGCTAGTATTAGTTTAAAAGAAGTTCGGCAGTGTGCGCTGAACGAAATGTTATCCTTCGATACAATTTCATATTAGGGGACTTTACATGTGACCTTATGAATACGAAAATAAGATTCTTTTTCGACGGTCCCATTTTAATGATTGTTTGCAAAAACCGCCGCCTGAGATAATAGTGTACAGTCGGGGTAATATGTGGCATTAATATCAGATGCAAAATATATTTTAATGTGAATGTGTGTCATTTATAAAGATATTAAATGACGCCGAACCTGGAACATTTTACACCGCGATGAAACGTTACGCTGGAGAGATATCTATTCAAATTGAACATTATTATTGCAAATAAAGTATTTTTTACTTACTCGTCAAAGAAAAGGACCATCATCTTTATGTGCATTTTTATGTAAGTACTAAGTTGCGAAAATGTCGAAACCGAGTTAAAAACTATCACATTTATTAATATTGAAATGAAATGCGTCTGCGCATACGCAACAACCTTTGCCCTACAGAGAGAGTTCACTTTCTAATCACCTCCCAGATGACCACGACCAGTGTAACTGTCCTGACATGATGACGTAGGAAAACATTTAACACGGGTTCTCAGGATATCTCTACTTCTATAATAATATTATAAAGAGGAAAGGTATGTTTGTTTGCATCGAAAGGGCTCCGAAACTACTGGACCGATTTTGATGAAATTTGGCACAGATATAGATAAGCCCACGGGGAAGTACATAGGCTTATACTTTTTATCGCGGCAAAACGAACGGTACCTGCGGGATTTTATATACATCTAGTACCTAAGTCCCTTGTTCTGGCGAAGAATTCCCATCTGTCCCACGAGAACTTCCAAATAGCAAACAAAATCACAAAGTACCTCGACTCGTATTTTAGGTAATTTAAACACTATTTCACCAATGCAGATGTCAACAATCGTACCCTTAAACCTTTAGCCTATTTCCGAGTCTAACAGTCCACCTGTACGAGTATTGTACTGGACGTACGGTGCCCATATTAGTCTAGTCAACAAGTTCAAAAACGTGTTAAATAGAAATAAAGCTCCTAAAAATATGTGCGATAGCTCATTCGATTCGGAATGACGTCTAGAAAAATGTTTTTTAAGGGTATATTAGCACATAAAAAATTGCGATTGTTATTAACAAAATAAGATAAAAAAAGGTATTTAGTTTTTCATTAATAACTTTTATGATAATGATATTTAAGGAATTTTGAAAAAATATCCTGAAAGAGGAGGAAATTTCCAATAAAGAAGTCCTAACTCCCGGAACGCTATCTATATTTATTTATTTATTTTTTAACGCTGGAAATAGGGCTCCGCGAGGGCGTTACGGCATAGGCGCGCCGTCTAAAAAGCCGGTATATCATCTAAAATATTTTTTTTTTAATATTGAATAACAGTTTAAAAATTTGAATAAATTATGGTGTAATCTAGATACTTGAACGAAAAAAACCTCGGTGAAAAACAAAAATTTTGTTGGTTTTTTCAAAAAGTTACACCATTGTTAATTAACTAATTTTTTTCCAATCTCTATTTTTATAAATTACGGCATAAAAGTTTAAATAATTGGTCTATAAATTTTTGGCTTCGTGGACCTCTTTTTCATTAGGTACTTAATAAAGTTGTGCAAAAAAAAACTATTAAAGTTTATTATTTTGTTAATTATATATTTTTTAAATTAACTAAAAATGAAATTTATAAAAAATGTTATCAAAAACATTTTTTTTTTGGTAATATCTTATTATTGCTGTTTTCGTATCTAATACAGGTATTAATTAACATTGGAAAAAAAAATTACGTCATTTGTTAAGAAATTATTTATAAACACATCGACTATTTTGGGATTAAAAAAATATTAATTTTTACTATCTTATTGCATTGAAATGATGATATTAAAAAAAAAATCTTAAATAATTTTTTTTATTGTTTATAATCGTTTTTTTTATATTTCAATTGTTTAAATAATTATTCTTAAAAATCATCATTGACCCTTTTCAATGGAATAACGGAGAAATATTTTTTTTTGTAAATAATTTAATTGCTTATTAACTTAATAATTTGTTATAAACGAATAATATTAACCGTTATATTTTTTTTTCGAAAACCTCAAAAAATTACAAAAACAACCATATATAACAGTTTAAGTGTGGACACTTTTTGCCTCGACATGCCTCGTCTATAATACCTATATAGTTAAATGGTTCGTGTCAACAACTTAGTTTGCGTTATCTAATTGTATAGAAAAAAATGTACCGAATAATGCAGTAGCAGCGGTAAATGAGTGACATTTACATTGGTAGCATTGTATCCCTTTGTTTACGTTCATGTCCAGTTGGATCTGAAACCCAATTCCAGTAATTAACTTACGCTTTCATCTTACTTTTATTGAATTATAAATGAATTGTTTTGATATCATAAACTGATTCGGAGTTTGGACCAAGTAAAACGGGTTTGACGTTTATGTGAATACCATTTTGCAGTTTTAACATATCGGGATTGGATTGGCCAACTGTATGCCTTCCTTTCGAAGTGCAGTATGCTTGGACGGCGCAGGGCTGACGATGACAGCGGATAGTATACAGTCGGAGGCATGACCTGCCGCATAAGGCGCTACAGCCAACACCTGCCTCTTGCCAGAACTAGCATTCTAAAGTACGCCCCGCGATTACCATACGAATACGACTAGTCGATGAATACCTAGGGATGGGCATTTTCGCGTGTCGATGGACGGACGACACTAATGATTAACACCAGGTGATATCGATAAGTTCTCAGTTGGCATATATATATATATTTTAGGGTCCGTAGCACTCAAGGAACCCTTATAGTTTCGCTCTGTCCGTCCGTCTGTCTGTATGTCTATCTGTCCGCTCTCCTAACTTCTGTAATTATGGATACAAATCATAAATATATGAAACTTGGAATACACAAACGTATAGATCTCGATTAAATCTTCAGATTTATAATATTAGTAGGATAATAGTAACTGATTTGATTTTGAAATAATAGTGGGTACTGTTTTTTATTGTTAACTAGACCCGCGACTTCGTGCGCGCAAAAGGAAATCTTGCTAAAACCGTACATTTTGCCGCAATAAAAAGTAGCCTATGTCCTTCCCCGTGGTCTATTCTATATCTATGCCAAATTCCATCAAAATCGGTCCATTAGTTTCGAAGCCTATTCAATGCAAACAAACAAACAAACCTTTCCTCTTTATTATATTAGTGTAGAAGTACGGATTATTATTTAAGTAAAAATACACAGAAAACTATTAACCTTACTGTCAGGCATTCTAAACTTTAAGTTGTGAAGAAATGTTTATCTTTCTTATTAGAATATTTGTCATAATCGATTGTTAGTTGTTACGCTTACTTTATGACGCTAATATATAAGGATTACTCAAGAGACCATTATGAATACTATACTTGTACCAAGCTATTTCAATGGAACCGGTTTCGGAGATTAACAAGCTTACTTTAATAAGATGTCATTATCAAGTATTAATATATTCCTCTACGCTGGTGTGACTAATTTCAGATGACTAGCCGATTCACTCCCACGTTGACATGCGCACGCGCATAGTGCCTACAGTGGCGTAACATCACCTTAACATGATTGTTATCAGTTGTTTTTGGTTCAGTTTTAGAATGTCTTACTAGTAATTATGTGTTAGTTTTTTAACCGACTGCGCCAGAAGGAGGGTTATGTTTTTTCGATCTCACTTTTGTGATGACTGTATTTCGTCAACGTACGTGTTGTATTTCGTTAATTTTGTTACAAATTTATTTTGGCTTATTGTGTACTTGTCGAAAAGCCAATAAAATATGCATGGTCCCTACACCAGTTTCATTGAACCAGACCAGCTACGCAGGAGTTATTTTATAGTGCCCAAGTGTGTGCGTTGTAGACAAGAGCACTCTCTATTTCTTTACTCTCGCAAGCCAGTGGGACGGATGACCGACACGACTGGCGCGAGATCAGACGCAGGTCCGACTTTTTACATGCCCATCTGACGCATGGTCTTGTCAGGCGATCAGGTGATCAGCCTGCACTGTCCTATACCAGATCTGAAAACAACAATTTTTATTGTTTTAACGCGGATATCCAACCCACGACCTCCGGAGTCGAGAGACAAGCTCTAAACCACTGGAACGCGGAGGCGACAAATACCTAACGCATTAATATATAAGGTTTGGTAAAATCAACTACGGATATTTTGGGTGTATGATCTACTGATATATATGCTTATTATAAAGAAGTTTAAGCAAAAAAATATTGTCATACTCAAAGTAAAAATATCATCTCATGTATGGGTGAGTCTCCGCTCAACCCAAACTCGCCTACATAGAGGTGATTTTTTTTTTCGAGTACGACAATTATTTTTCTGCCTAACCGTCTCTGAATAAGCAGTAGATCATATGCTTGAAACATCCGTCATGGATTTTACCAAACCTTATATATATATGACTAGCTTTAGCCCGCGGCTCCACCTGCGTAAATACAGGAAGTATCCCACGGGAATACTGTACTTGTATAAAAGTCCCATGTCAAAACAAAAAAAAAACAAATTTAAGTAAAAGTTAATTAAAATCGGCTGTAAAACAAACAAACAAACAAACAAATCTTTCCTCTTTATAATATACTAGCTATCCCGATACACGTTGTTCTGCCTTAAACATAAACTGGAATGAATAAATAACTACACCTAAAATGCAACCTACGTCCTAGTCCTACACCTACTCCTACAATCTACAGCTTTTCCAATATTTCTCACCGTTTAAACCTTCCCTGAACTTCGACAATTACTTCAAGACCAAAATTAGCCAAATCGGTCCAGCCGTTCTCGAGTTTTAGCGAGACATTGGAATTGCAATCCATTTGTACGTCCCTCAGGAACGGGATAAAAAGTATCCTATGTCCGTCTCCTGGTTCTAAGCTTCCCTAACAAATGTTTAGCTGAATCGATTCAACCATTCTTGAGTTATAAATAGTGTAACTAACACCACTTTACTTTATATAATATATAGATATATAGATAAGTATAGATACGCCATTATCAGCAAAATTGATCTTTTTGGCAAATGTAAAGATAGTCACAGACGGTTATTGTGTTTCTTATCTAAATATCATTTGAAATAGTTTTAATTCCTTTACAAAGTGCACCCATTACGGGATTAATTTTACCATATAAAACACGTCTATCTTTACACACTGTAATGTTGTACTTCTGTCGCAGCGGCGACACTCTCTACTCTCTACAAATGGCCGCTCGAGCACCAGCGAATGTCAGCCGTGTTGATGTAAGCCTAAGGTTGACACCAAGATTTTGACGTGATAACGTCTTATAATTCGATGGAGCCGGCTGCACGCAAGAAAAAACATGACTCATGCGGCGTTACCTCGCTCTGAGGCGTTCCATTTAGGGCTTGAAGTGCAAGCGAGAGCGCAAAATCTGTCTCTCTCCTACTTGAGTGAGCGATCCATCAGTATTTTCTTATGACGTTGTCACGTTCAACTATCGTCAGTAAACCGACTTTACAGACAACCGATTATTTTTTTTATATTGTCAATTATGTCAAAGCACAAAACGACCAGCGGCCAGCCACCGTGAGCCACAGTCCAGGCTGGGTAAAAGTTCCTCCCCGCCCGCCTCCGCCTTCGCCCAGCCACGCACACACAGCCACGAGCTGTCGTTCTCTGTCATTCTGTGTAAATCGGTTACACACATGCACACAGCCGCGAGCTGTCGTTCGTGTAAATCGGTGGGATGACGATTCTTTACGTTAGTAATATATATTCTCTGCTTCTGTACAGAAAGTACATAATCTACAGTTAACACAATAAATAGGAACGATTTGTTTGTTTGCATTGAAGAGGCTCCGAAAGTACTGAATCAATTTTGATGAAATTTGGAACAGATATAGAATAGACCACGGGAAAGGACATAGGCAACTTTTTATTGCGGCAAAATGTACAGTATCGGTTTGCGGTATTCTCTTTTGCGCTTACGAAGTCACGGGCAACATCCAGTCTATAGTCCTTTTACAAATGAGCCACAGATTAAATTAATAGCAGAGCAGTACGAGATGCTTGTAGATAGGGCATGATACATCGCGCGTGTAGCAGGTGTGCAGATAGGCCACAACACATGGAGGACAGGTCGATAGCTCAGATCGATGAATATCTAGAGCGGGACATAGGATGTTATATGCCGCTCGGTTGTTACAGTCGATATGGTCTGATAATGATAATTGCCCTACTTACTATTATTATAAACAAATATCATCAGATATTGAGGACGACGTGAGTGAATGATAATAAAATTGACTTGATCATCATCATCAGTCTTTGAGAAACAACTTTGAGGATCCTCTAAAAATTAATTACTTTAGTCAGCCAGTAGTATTATATTTTAAAGTTTGTGGGGATCGATAGACGTTTGTTACTCTTTCACGCAAAAACTACTGCACCGATTGCGATGAACTTTTGTATGGCTCTGAATTAAAACATAGGCTACTTGTTGTCCCGAAAAAATACAGTATTCCCGTGGGATAGTACATTTACGCGGGCGGAGCCGCGGAAAAACGCTAGTATATTATAAGCAGTAAATGAATCCTATACTGAAATTTATTTTTAACTCCAAACGCAGAAAGAGGGGTTTAAGTTTGACGCGTTTGTCTGTCAATGGCATCGTAGCTCTTAAACGAAAAGTCCGATTAAGATGCGTTTTTATTAAGCTAACATGATCGAGAGTATTCTTAGCTATAATTTTCTATCATCAGCTCGCTCACTGCTTGACAATTCGTGGGTTACTTAAATTTTTTGCTTATTTTAAAGAACTAGCAATAGGCAATACCAACATTACATTTTAATGTTATATAAGTTAAAATATTATAAAAAAAAAGAAAAAAGTGTTTGTCTAATTTTCTGTTTCGTTTTTCGAATTTCAACATGCGATGTGTCATTATAGTTAATACCGGGATAAATTAATCTCTGAAATTGTCGGGAACGAACCCAGGACCTGAAATTAGGTACAATTTATATAAATATACTTGCTCCCAATGTCCGTGTCGTGACATTGGGAGCAAGTCATCTGTCTATAAACTAATTTTTATTTAAATAAAATGCAAAGCGCTATTATAATTTCTGCAGTTTCTGGTATAAACTCGGATCTGCAGCGCATAGCGGTCTGGGCTAGATCTTTTGGTCTGCTGGTTAACCCGAAAAAATCACAGGCCATGATCATAGGCAGTAAATATATGACCCAACGTCTATATAATGTGCCTAAGATTATATATGATGGTACCATTATTGATTACTCAGAATCGGCTAAAAATTTAGGATTAATTTTAGATAGTAATCTTTGTTGGAATCCTCAGGTTAATGAAGTGAGCAAAAAGATACACCATTCGTTGCACATGTTGAGGAGGCTCCAAAACTTTTTGCCTTTGCACACCAAAATTTTCCTTGTCCAAACACTCATTTTCCCTATCCTCGACTATGCTGACTCCTGCTACTTAGATGTTACCGAAGAGCTGTTTACAAAACTAGAACGCTTGCAGAATCTCTGTATCCGTTTTGTTTTTGGTTTAAGAAAGTTCGACCACATATCAGCTTTTCGATTAAAACTCAAGTGGCTCCCTATTCGTTTCCGTCGCAACTCCCATATCCTTTGTTTATTATATAATATCTTATATAATCCCCTGTCTCCTTCCTATCTTCTCGAACGATTTAACTTCTCTCGACCCCTCGATACCCCTTGTAGGTCCAATGTTAGAACTAATCTTTCCCTTCCATCCCATCGCTCCAACTTCTACTCCTACTCCTTCACCGTTCACGCAGTCAGATTGTGGAACTCGCTCCCCCACACCGTACGAGACAGTCCCACCGTTACTATTTTTAAAAGACGTTTGAAAGAGCACTACCTCGAATCTCTATCCATGTAAATACTGTTATTATATATACATATAGTATTTATATATTATAGGCATATTATTATATTACTCCATAGTATTTAGGTATTGTATTTTATATTAATTATTTTGATAGTGTATATATTATTACATATTATAATATTTTATTTATGTTTTAGTATAGACATAATATGTAAATGTATTTGTAATTGTAATTGTGCACGTTCTATCTGCTTTCTTTTATCCCTTTTCTCTCCGTAGGGCTGCTGGAAGAAATTTCTTTTTAGAAATAAGCAGAACCTTTGTGTCATTTTTCCATGTAAAGTGTAATGTTTTAAATGTTTCTTGTGTACAATAAATTGTTAAATAAATAAATAAATAAATAATTTTCTTGAAACAGCTGATTTTCACGAAAAGGGAAGCGGTTGCGTTTGAGTATTCAATAGTAGCTGTAATATCCGTATGTTTGAGTATTGACTCCCTCTATAAGATATTGACCAAAAACAGAGCATTGAATAAATGAGTACGGATAACGCGCCAAAGGACACGGGGCATTTTATTATGGAACAATCACCCACGACGACTGTAATTGCATCTGGATTACGACGAGACAGGTCGCTTATCTGCAGGGCGTGGGGTAAATATTATATTATAATATTGTGACATTTTAACTCATTTTAACGAATGTTCATATGAAATATGATTAACAATATATTGATTATCTCCACTCCATCACTTCTTCTCCACTTCTAATTAATATTGGTAATTAAGGTCAATCAAAATTAAATGTAAATGAAAATTGTACAATCTAATAGTATTTTAGTTTGTGATCGAGTCTTTTTTAAGTAGGTCAAAATTCTTATATTACTTATTCTATTTATCAGTCTCGTCGCCTTCATATTACTTATTTTATTTATCAGTATCGAACTCTCGTCGCAAATGATAACGGTTATCAGTGACAGATTTTATTGTAATCGATGAAACAATCGGCTAATTTGGACTCGGCAGTGCGGGACTCCGTGGCGCAACGGTAGCGCGTCTGACTCCAGATCAGAAGGTTGCGTGTTCAAATCACGTCGGGGTCAAATTAGTTTTTTTGTTTTTTATTTTTTTATTTTTTTAACTTTGATTTTTGCATACTCTGCGATTTTGTGCAAACGGAACGGATATACATGGCGTCAAGCGGTGGTAATGTCGACCGTATTCTGTTGTGTCTGCGGATTTCCGTGGTAGTTCGCAATATTGTATTTTATAATAATATTATTTAATTAATTAGCATAATATCTGTCCAGTGTCCATATTCAATTTTGCCGCATTTATTTATGTATGTTTGTTAAAATGAAAAGCAATTTGTGTCTACATATTTCTCACCTGATTCTTCTTCTTTTTATGTTGCTTTTATTTTTATAAGCTGCATCTAAGTAAGTTCTTTTTAAACCACACACCTTAATAAATATTTTGTTGCTTTACAGAATTTCTTTAAGGAAATCGAAGTTATAAATAAAATAATATTACTTACTTAAGTACCTACTGAATATTAAAACATAAACACATTTTTTTTTAGATTCAGAGCGAGCTGATGATGATAAATTATAGCTATGAACACTCTCGAACATGTCAGTTTTCATACAAAAAAAAAAACGCATCTTAATCGGTCCTTTCGTTTAGGAGCTACGATGCCACGGACAGACAGACAGACATGTCAAACTTATAACACTCCTATTTTCGCGTCGGGGGTTAAAAAATATAATTATGGATAGACTATAATATTTTATTTAATTATTTTGGGCCGCATCGCGCGCGCCGAACTCCATTGTACAACAGAAGCGCGTCGCGGTGTGACGACACCGATACTTTTTTTTTTACCTTTTAATATTCTACTCGCTGGTAGCTTGGCATTGGCATTTAAAAACAAACTGTTTTAAATGGATCCCTATACTATAAAAATAGCCTTAAGTTTAAAAGTCCCGCGAAAATCGGTGCCTGCTGTTTCAGTGATTAGCCGGAACAAATAGAGAGACAAAAATGTTTTACATTGATTTTTTACTGTAAGTGCCTATATACTTTCACGTGCATTATTTAAAGCTGTTAATTTAAAACTTCAAAGAGACTTTAACTTTATTTATTTCTATAGATTCGTTATTTGATTCTAGTCCAGATAAAATCAGGGCCTTTAGTCAAGATGCATTCGATAATTTCTACGGCGAAGTTCGAAAACAAAATGTATGGGATTTGACATAAGGCATAGCAAGCGGCATGTCACTTAGCGATGACTTATGTCAAATCCCATTCATTTTTTCTTTCGATGTTCGCCGTCGAAATTATCGAATCATCTTGACTAGAGGCCCAGGCTCCTTAATAAACGCTCTCGAGTAACATCAGTAACATCTAGGTACGTTATTAAAACCTTTTATATACAACTTATATTTGATTTGATGTTGCCCGCGAATGCCTCGTACGCATGAAAGTCAATCTTGCGGAAACCGTACATTTTTCCGCGTTAAAAAGTAGCCTATGTCCTTCTCCGTGGTCTACTCTATATCTCTGCCAAATTTCATCAAAATCGCTCCAGCAGTTTGGTGCCTGTTCAATGCAAACAAACAAACTTTGCCTTTTTATAATCCTACTACTATATGTGAAAGTCTGTGAGGATGGATAGATGTTTGCTACTTTTTCACGCAAAAACTACTGAACGGATTTCGTATGGAAGCAGCTTAGGCTCTGGATTAAAGCATTAGCTACTTTTTATCCCGATAAAGTACAGTATTCGCGTGGGATACCCGATACTATATGCCACAGGCAAATGCTAGTAGTAGTAAATATTAGTCGAAGCAAGTCCTAGCTACCTACGAGTACTACCTAATCAATGTTTGGGCTTGCAGGCTGCAGGGTGCAGGCTGCAGGCTGTATCTCAGTCACGGCTCGACGAGAGATTTGCCGCTCAAATCTCCGAGCAGAGCCGAGTGATGTAAACACGAGCTAGCTAGCGCCAGGGCTGCCTCCCACGTCAAATATTGTTATAGTTTTATTGAAAAGTAACTTTTTTATAAAAAACTATAACCCGACTACGTAAGTGTTATAGCCTATGTTACCCGGGCCATGATTACGAATCTATTTACACTACATCCATTTCAATCGGATACATAGCTTAGGCGCTACGATGGAACAAGTATACATACTGACATAGACTGCCAAATTGATTAGCCTTCCTCTCGGCTTCGCCGTAGTCGGGTAAGAGACAATAAATAATTAAATATAGACCGTCCAATTATTTTCTTAACCAACTCGAACATGAAATTACTAGTAGGTAGAAAGAAAGAAAGAAAAATGTATTTTCAATATAATTCTATTTATAGTAAATAACTTACGTAATAACATTGCATGTAATTTTTGTGGAGAGAAAAGGAACTTATAATTATATTACTATGTTTAAGATACTAATATAATAATAAAAATAATGTGATAATAATAATACCTATGAACGCCGCACACCACGTCAATCTGGCCCCGTGATAGGTACTCGAAGAACTTGTGTTACGGGGACTCGACAATGGGAAGTACTTTTAATACTTTTATACTATACAATTATTATACATATATGTAATTTAGATTTTTTAAGTGTCGATTGTTTATATTATAATCATATTTAATACACATCCCATGACTCAGGAACTTTTACGTTCTCTCAGCGGGTTTCGAACTCGCGAGCTCCGGCTTAATCGCCGACGCGCTAACCACTGAGCCCCAGAGGTCGTCCAGTATATATATACCTTACAAGTATCTGTATAATCTGTGAGTCGACCGCTACCGCTGATTGCACACTTCATATATAACGATTTGTTAAATCAATTACAGAAAAGAACACATGACTTACTGTTTACAAGTAAAGACGTTTAGATTTTTTGTGTGAAGACGGTTATAGCAAGTAACTTACATAGTTGAACCCACGAGAAGAATTAATAAGGTTTACCTACATACATATTACATACATACGTAGGCTGATAAACACATTACCACTCCTTTGCGTCGCGCAGTCGGGTAGAAATAGCATAACATTGTGTCATTACAAATAAAAAATCACCGAGTCTTAAAAAAAACATGTAGTTATATATATACATATATGTAGTATATATATATATATATATATATATATATATATATATATATATATATATATATATATATATATATATATATATATATATATATATATATATATATTACATAGCGCACGCCGCGCCGACCGGCCCGTCCGTAAATAAAAGTCGAAAAAAATATGTACAGCTAGTATGTATGAGATGAATATTCGCCGCATTGACATCTCACTATCCAATGATTCACCTCACGACTGATTTTAAAAATTATTTTTGCTAGAAACTTACGTTTTCATATAAGCTGTGAGTTGAATCAGCTGACAGTGTGAGGTCAAAGGCCTCAGCGGCGAAGATTCATTGTATTACTAGATTTTTTCAGCTTTCAAAGAACCCGGCACTGCGCTTGCAATGAACCATGTATGTTCTTGTGTACGAAATAAAGTTTAATTTTGAATCGCTATCTTAAAAATGCAGCTAATCGTCGTGTCGTATATCGTCTCGTTTCGGTGTGAGCTGACCCTAAAGGTGCTGCACACTGCAGTTGTACTATAATAGAGAAAGTAACAATTTGTTGACAATCAAATATAATGATAAAATACAGTGTTATAAAGTGATATCATGCTAGTTACATAACGTTATATAACTACATACCATGTGCCCCAAGATAAATGGTGTAACTAACAAGACTTGGTCTTATATTGCCGGTGTATAGTTAATAGTTATGATACAAATTATTGTCTCGACAACAAGCTACATATTATAACATGCTACATTATACGGGATACGGGAATAACGGATCGGATCGTCTCAATTTATGACGTATGTGGTTTATAACACTATCTAAACCAGTTGGAACTTGCGACATATTACAGCCACAGATTACTAAGTATAGTTGGGACCACAAGAAAAAATATTTTTTGTGAAATATGTAGTTGGGACCACGAAAAAATTGCGAACGAGGATTCGAAATTTTTGGATCAAATTTAAAATTTGACACTTCGTCGTAGATTTGTCATATTTATTTCAAAAGTGTTGGCCGTTGGGTCGCACGGTGTATCTGCTCAACCTACATGTTTTTTTTTTATGAGTCGGTGAAATTTTTGAAATTTCGTATGACACGTGATATTTTTACCCGACTGCGCGACGCAAGGGAATGGTAATGTGTTTATCGGCCTATGTATGTATGTGGGTAAACCTTACTTCTTCTCGTGGTGTCAGCTATATTAATAGCTTGCTGTAACCGCTTGTGGGTACTGTGGGTGGGTTACAACAGCAACTGTAATGCGGTCGGTGGTACAAATCCGTTGGCTGTTGGAGGTATCGTTGTAAAAGACCGCAGCAGCAGCAGTTATAGTCTTCTGGTTTCTGACCGTGGCCCCGCCCGCGTTAGTACAGTATCCCGCGGGAACACTGTACTTTTTCGGGATAAAATGTAGTCTAGGTATTAATGCGTCAACCTGATCTCAGCCTTTTCTTCTTTACTACTACAAGCATTTGCCGGGGCTCCGCGTAAATAAAGTATCGGGTATCTCACGGGAATACTGTACTTTTTCGGGATAAAAAGTGGCATACGTATTAATACGTAATAATATAATTTATTATTACGTATTAATATAATTAATACGTATTAATCCAGACTCCAGACCTTTAGCTACTATCATACCAAATTTCACCAAAATTCACCAAAGTCTTAAAGATGCAGGCGCCGCGTTGCGACACTTGCGTGTCCTTTCGTTTCGGTGTGAATTGATCCTAATGATACACAAAATCAATTATGGTACTTCAAAAATTTGATGGAAATAAATATGGAACTAGGTACTTTAAAGCGTAGTCTATACTCATATACTATTAAAAGTTTGGGCAAAGATGTAGAGTAACCACGGGGAAGGACAGGCATATAAATTAGGCATTTTTATCGCGGAATAATGTATGGTTTCCGTAAGACAAACTTTTGTGCGCACGAAGTCGCGGGCAAAAGTTTACATATTATAATCTTAGTTTATATATTCGAACGAGTACCTACTATCTACTGCTTGAAAAAATACTTAGACTGCCAAAATCGTTACCCCTAATATGCAGATCGTTACTTTATGAAATAAATTTCGAATAAAACAAAAATTCAATTCGTATTAAGATTCGAATTTCAATACTGGCCATAAAGAGTTCTATTTTGAAGATGCTGGCTGAAAAAATGAATGTTTAATACTGGCCGAAAAAAATATTGATTTCTTTAAATTCAAAACGTTCTTTATCGTGCATCGACAACTCACGCGCGCTCCCTGCATGCGGGTCCCATACATACACGTGGGAACGTCTGCCTCTGCACGGCTGCGGTTGCCTGTACCTCCGGCTGTGCACGAACTGCGCTCGACTGTACCTCAGCGGTGCACGTACTGTCGTAACCGTATGTCATTTAGGTCATAAACGCTGGAGAAAATATACGCAAACAAAAGTATGTGCGAGAATCCGTTGAGCATAATATTATGACTGGACATTTTGACAGACATAATATTACATTTTATTTTAACACTTTTTAACTTTATGTGCCTTATGCATTATAAATGACGGTTTATTTTAACTAACCCGCCTTTACTGTATTCTGGAAACGTACGTTTTAGATTTAAAAAAAAATTAACCTCTTAAACCTAATATCATATAAAAAGGTTATTTTATGTAGTTTCTCTGAATTTTTACCCGACTGCGCCAGAAGGAGGATTATGTTTTCCGATTATATGTATGTATATTTCTTTGGCACGCTCTAAAGCCTAAACGGCTTGTCGCAACTGAGCTCGAGAGGTATCATTAGATTCGTCTTAGTCGCGAGAATGACACTGGATACATCAAAATTATTTGACGCAGTCGGGTTTTTTTAAGTCCACCTTTTGATTTTTATGTACCCTCAAATTACCCTCAAATTATTAAGTTAACTGAGCTATTACCTCACTTAGATGGTTCCATTTTCTTGAGGTACGCCTGATGATAAGGCCAATTACCGCAAACACAGGATACCGTGCCCTGACGTAATAAGATGAACGTGCGATTATGTACCTAAACGAGCACACGGCTCCTGATGCGAGCTGTCACACAATGATTTCAAAATTTACATTTGACAGAAAATATCTTCGTACAAGAAAAAGTCACGGAAGATTTTGTCAATTAAATGCGGACTGATTATACTGCGGAAAGAAAATGTCAAATGTCAAACCTCGCCTGTCTCAAACAACCCCAAAAGTGGGGCAGCTAAAGTGTGGACACTTTTTGCCTCGACATGCCTCGTCTATACCTAATATATTATAGATTATAGCTCCATCTGTAGGTCTAAACTGGCCGCACTAAGCGAATCATACTATGAAATATCAACTTTTGAAGAAGTTTCTCTTTATTATAGTAACTTCTAATAATTCTCTTAATTGACAACTAAGCAATTCTTTTTATATGTAGGTTCTATTTTGAACATTTTTATTGAAAACTGTCTAAATAGAATTCGAAGTTTATGTAAGAGCAACTTCTTGATAAGGTGATGTTTCATAATGCGATACACACTCAGGTACACGCACACACACAGACAGACACACGCACACGCACAGACAGACACACGCACACGCACAGACAGACACACGCACACACACAGACAGACACACGCACACACACAGACAGACACACGCGCACACACATACAGACATACTTACACACACACACACTCACACACACACTCACACACACAGACAGACACACGCACACACACAGAGAGACACGTCGAACTTATAACACCCCTGTTTTCGTCGAGAGTTTAAAAGACTAGCTATAGCTATAATCAGCGTGATGGTCTTGCTCCGTCTACTGCATTATATCTATCCACTATCGCATAACTCCAATCTCTGAGTAGTTTGCGCAGAAACTTGGTAAAAATCAGCGAACCTGATGAATGGCAAGCGCAACGTTTTTTTTAAATTAAAAGCATAAGCTAAGGTTACCTACGTCTCAGGATAATTTCTTGTTTATTAATAGACCTCCATACATTATCCTGGCGTCCATCGATCAATGCAATTACAGCTGATAATTATATTGACACAGCTCGCCGGGTAATGCAGATGGACAGTCACGCCGCTGCGGGCGCCCGGCGTGCAGATGTAATCGCGTGTTCGATGGGCGATGACTGATACCGATCCTCACGAGGAATGTGCATGGTATACGAAGTATGCTGAAGATGGCCTGTAGAATACCATCGGAATACTCTACCATCGGAAAGTATCTTTTGGACATAAGGTTGAGGCTATATTGTCCGGAATCCGGTAGGCCGGGGAATATTCTGAGCATTAAAAATAGAAATCTGCGCTAGTAAAATAGAACTGAAAATTAAACACAAAAGTGTCGAGTCAAATGTCTATGTCATATAATATAACAGCTCGACACATCGATTTTCAAAATAAAAATTCCACATAGGTTATTTAATAACACTCACGGAATTGTCCCTACGTGATGCCTCCCACCGGTTCGGGAACTAACCCGTAAAACTTTCAACTCTATTGTATTAGTGCAGAGTTCAATTTTCAGTGCTCTGAATTTTCCCGGGCACGCCGGATTCCGGATCATAATATAGTCCCAGCCTAAGGAACAAAATAAATCGGTTGAATATATTATGTTCTAATTTTTTCTAAGTTAGGCTAAAAAAACATTAAACCACGCAAGGCCTCTGGGCAAGGCAGCGGATTTTAACGAATGCGAGATTAAAAGTCGCGCCTGATTACAGTACATGCTCAGTGGTCATAATTGTGCACTGTGCAGGCGTGTGGTTTCCTTTGCCTGCCCCACAGAGTGAAAAAAATATATACAGAGAAACAGCGTGCATAGAACGATCCAATTTCCAAACGATCCAAATTAAAATAAAATTACGTCCCCTTCAACGGAACACGATTTTTCACACACAATCGTGGACACACCGTATGCTTGTAGTAGTGCAAATTGAAAGCTAACTATGTAGCTGTTTATCTGTTCGTATTTCTTTAATCAAATCAAATCAAAAATTTTTTATTCAAAATTGGTATTTTTAAATACTCTTTTTGAACGTCGATACTACGTGATGCCTACCACCGGTTCGAGAACTAACCCAGCGAGAAGAGCCGGCAAGAAACTCGTCTGGGGCCATCTTTTACCAAAAAGATGGAAAATTATTCTTTTAAAATCAAAATTATTACAATGTTTACTTATGTCTATGTAACAAATAATAAGATAAGATAAGGAGCCACCTTATTCCCAAGGTGTGCCGTCTTGAATAAAGTCATTAATTTTATAATACGCTTTGGCACACAAACGCTCTTTAACTACTTTTTTAAACTTATTAATGGGAAAGTTTTGAACCTTTTCTGGGATTATATTGTATAAGCGTATACATTGGCCTTTAAAGGATTTACTAACTTTGCTTAGTCTGAACACTGGCATATCTAACTTGTTCTTATTTCTAGTGTTTACACAATGATTATCACATTTCTTTTTGAAGTTGTTTAGATTCTTTCTTACATATAACACATTTTCCAAAATGTATTGAGATGCGACGGTCAGAACTTTTATTTCTTTAAACTTTTTCCTTAGAGATTCAAAAGTCGACATCTTATAAATAGAACGTATAGCACGTTTCTGCAGCACAAATATTGTATTAATGTCCGCAGCGTTTCCCCACAAGAGGATGCCGTACGACATTATGCTATGAAAATAGCTAAAGTAAACTAATCGCGCGGTCTCTATGTCGGTAATTTCTCTAATTTTTTTAACAGCGTATGCTGCAGAACTCAGCTTATCTGCCAATTTAGCAATATGTGGTCCCCACTGTAACTTACTATCTAATGTTATACCTAGAAATACAGTGGTGTCTACTAATTTCATTTTCTCATTATTTAATAGTATATTGGTTTGTGCCTGCGTAACATTTGGCAAGCTGAACTTTAAACATTTTGTTTTATTAGAATTCAACAGTAAATTATTAGCATTAAACCAATGTACTATTTTTGAGAGAGCACTATTTACCTCGTCATTGTTAGATTGTCGTCGCTTCACATTAAAAATTAGTGAAGTGTCATCAGCAAAAAGTACTATCTCATGCTTATCATTAACTAGATAAGGTAGATCATTTATATAGATGAGAAATAGAAAAGGGCCCAAAATAGACCCCTGTGGTACTCCTAGTTTAATTTTAGTACCATTAGACCTTTTGGAATTAACTTCTACAGTCTGTGTTCTATTTATTAGATAAGAGCTTAGAAGCTTTAGTGCCGTGCCCCTTACACCATAATGGTATAATTTCCTGAACAGCGTATCATGCTCCACACAGTCAAATGCTTTGGATAAATCACAGAATATACCAAGTGCATCCTGTGACCTCTCCCAAGCTTCAAATATACTGCACAGAAGACTGATGCCTGCATCTGTTGTGGACCGACCTTTAGTAAAACCAAACTGATTACTATGTAACAATTTATTCGAGTTGAAGTGAAAAAGTAATTGATTTAGAATAATTTTCTCAAAAATTTTACTTAAAGTCGGTAATATGGATATTGGTCTATAGTTAGCTGGGTCTGATTTATTCCCAGCTTTAAAGAGAGGCATCACCTTGCTGTGCTTCATCAAGTCAGGGAACACGCCACTTTTAATACAATTATTAAAAACTAATGCTAGGTGAGGGGCAATGATGTCAATTACTGGTTTTATAACTTTTGTGGACATACCCCAGAGATCAGTTGTACTTTTAATATTAAGTAATTTAAATGCCTTGATAATGTCTCTAGAGTCTATTTCTTTGAAAATAAAATTTACATCACATTCCTTCACATTATCTCTAAGTAATTTTTCGGCAACTGTAGGTGATGAATTTAAGTTTTTTGTAGTTGAGATCGGAATGTCTGCAAAAAACTTCTCAAATACTGTCGCAACTTCAATGTCAGAACTAACTTTTTTATCATTAATATAAAGTTCAAATTTAGAGTTGCGACTGGCGACTCTTCCAGTCTCATCTGCAATTATTTTCCAGATGGTTTTCACTTTGTTTTTAGAGTTCTTAATTTTTTCTTTGATGTGAAGAACCTTCGCCGCTTGACATACCTTCTTGAAAATCTTCGAGTATTTCTTGACATATAGTTTAAAAGCTTCACTCCTGTTCATTGACTTCTCGTTGTACAAGTCATACAATCTTTGTCTACTAACAATAATACCTGCAGTTGCCCAGTTACTAAAATTATTTCTTTTATTACTAAATCTGACCGATTTAGAAGTAAATACAGAGTCAAATTGGTTTTTTACTACTTTAAATAAATTATTAAAAGTTTCATTTGGATTAATTGACTCATTCAAACATTGAAAACTTGAAAGTAAGTTACTTCTAAATTTCTCAATACGTTTTGTGTTTACAGGAATAAACTCAATATTTTCTATCGGATTATTATCACATTTAAGATCAAATGATGCTAGCTGTCCACAGTTATCAGAGTTAAGTACATTAATTATGTCTTTCCTAAAAGGAGTGACATTTGTGAAAATATTATCTATACAAGTAGCTGTTGTTTCACATATTCTTGTTGGTTCATAAAATAAATTAATTAGATTATACGATTTGAACAAAGATGTGAATCTAACACTGGTGGAGTTAGAGTCTAATAAATTAATATTAAAATCACCACATACAATAATCTTCTTATTAGAGACACATACTTTCGTCAGCACTTGATCCATTATTTGTTCAAAAGAATCGTATAAGCTTGATGGAGGCCTGTATACGCATACAATAATAAGGTGGCTCAACTCAATACAAGCCAACTCAATAATTTGTTCACTAGACAGTTTTACAATATCTTTACGTTCTTTACATTTAAATTTATTATTAATCAAAATTAAGGAGCCACCCCTAATGACATTTTCTCGACAGAAAGAGCTCCCTACTTGGTGATCACAATAGTTAAATATTAATTCATGATTTTTTAACCAATGTTCTGTTACGCATATAATGTCAATTTTAAATTCATTTAAAAATAACTCAAGTTCTAATTCTTTCCCTATTATGCCTTGTAAATTTTGATGCACCAAGTTATATTAAAATTACAGTTTTTCCCAGAGTTCTTACTAGGCCCTTCGTAGGAGGCATCAGTATAAATATTTCCAGCTAAGAAATTGCTAGAGTGAGCCTCTGTTGTCCTATAATCTAATTTAAATTATTTGGAACATATTCCAAGTTTTTACTAATAAAATTGTCAGTATAAGAACACTGCTCAATAAAAGCAGTGGTCGGCTTAGCCAATTTTTTGGCTTGTCTTAAAACTAAAAAATTATATAGCCATTTAGCTAAATGTCGTGTAAAAAATTTAGATAAGTAATACTTATCATATGTTAGATTATTTAACCTAGAGATAAAAATATTATTAAAGTCAACCACATCGATTTGTGGTAAAGTTTTATTTAAAACTAAACAATTTTGATTAGTAGCACTACACAGTAGGCTGTTCAATTTAAACCTAATATAATTTTCTTTAGTCTCGTGCGGCAGTTTATTATTTGATAATTTGATGTAAGGAAAGGTAAACAATAAGATTTTTTTAATATTTTCTTTGTTACTTAATGTGTCTATATAATCTAACATCTGTTTTTTGTTTATCTTTCCTCTTCTCCCGACTAGTATAACTAAAGTTGTATTGGGGCAACAAGTAGAATTGATTGCCCGGCTAATGATTTGTTCAAATGATGCCCCCGGCAAACAAGTGCTAGTTACTTGTTGTCCCAAACACAATTTATTTAGATACACACCAAGTCCATGGCCTATTTCATCACAGTAAATGCTAATGAAACCAGACTCTGGGGTATGTGTCTGTGTCTTATTATAATATTTTGAGGATTCAGTACAAGCCTTCGACTCTGAACAGATAACTGACTTATTAATATCGTACTGAGAATTATTGATATTTTTGTGGCACTTACAATTGTTATAAAAAGAATTTACACGGTCCTCATTATACTGTCCAATTTCAATCAGGTCATCCATAGCTGATATATGTGCAGAAATTTCTTTCTGCGCTAATTCATACTTTTGTTGAATAAGTGTCAATGAGCAGTGTAACTGTGAAATTTCAGATTGAAGGCTACTTACATCCGCCTCATAGCTAAGCCTAGTATTTTCTAGCTCTTTACAGCAGCTTAATAATTGATTTTTAATAATGTTTTTATTTTTTGTCAACCGTATAAGCTGCCTTACATTTTTTTTGTTTTTTTGCACTAGTAACTCGGTTTTCCTAATACATTTTTTAACTTTAATATACTTTTTAAATTTATTTTTGCTACACATAGTATGATAGTTATTTATTGTATCATCCCCAGTGAGATCTATGGTAGTAATGTTATTCTTTGTAAAGTTATTTCCGTTACCTAAAAGTTCATCGTATAAACATTGAGTTTCTTCCAACTTTTTGCATTGTAACTGATGTTCAAGGGACTTGATATACTCCTGAGCATCTTGCAGCATCTTTTTAATATTATGTGTGTCCTGCAAACATTGTTCATATTCTAATCTACAATTGTCAAAGCCGTCCACAACACTTTGCAGTTCTAAGTTATGGTCACAGATGTTTTCATATTGTTGATTTAACTTGTTAAGTTCTGATTTTAAATCCACATTTTTTTTCAAAATTAAAAGCATTTCCTTTTCACTTTCTTCACGTTCAATGAGTAGCTGCTGGCATTGATCCTTTGAGTCCTTCAACTCCTGAAGAGCGACCCGGAGCTGCTCTTCTGACCGGCGAGCTAAGTTTGAACGTGTCATCATTTTGCAGATGTATTTATTCCTGATATCTGAAACTGAGCACAGTAATTATTTAATGGGGTGATATTGTAAAGCAAGTGTTCACCTCCTGCTCAAATAACACTTGTCAACCCCAAATGTTGCTTCAGTTGTACAGTAAGTACACAGGAAAAGGTAGAAATTAATGCAGCAAAATGAAAAAATTAAAAGAAGAACTTAAAAGAGAAGAAAAAATATTAAAAGGGGAAAGACAGAATAGACAGATTAAAGTAGTGACTGAAATCTGTGTATACTGTACTTTATTCAGAAAAAAAAGAATACTTGTGTAATTTAACAAATTTGAGTATGACAGGGCTAACTTTTATAAATAATTACAATAAAACTACAACAACAAAATTTGATCTGTGAATCTGTGGCTGCACCTCGCAGAGGCGCGTTTAAAGTGTCTCGTGCTTTTACAAAGCTAATCAAAATCCATACACACATATATTACGTTAAACCAGCCATGATTTTAAGTAAAAAATGTTTAATATTTTTTTACAGCTTCTACGGAAAAAAATTGAAAGAATTTTGCCCTCGATGCGTCATATTTTAAGATGGAAATACCTCGAGGACCATTATAATTTTTTACTGCATTTTTAATTTTGTCCCTCACCTTACAACGGTATACCTCGAACTGCAACTCGCAGACCGCAATATTCGCATAAAATACCTGTACCTACTGAACACTGAACAGGCTTGCATCTAAAAGTTTACTCAGAATTGACTTTAAGACAGAGCTAGCGTGTAGTGTGGCAATCTTCTCGCCTAGAGCTAGCGTGTAATGTTAATAATTTGGCAATCTTCTCGCCTAGAGCTAGCGTGTAGTGTTAATAATTTGGCAATCTTCTCGCCTAGAGCTAGCGTGTAGTGTTAATAATTTGGCAATCTTCTCGCCTAGAGCTAGCGTGTAATGTTAATAATTTGGCAAACTTCTCGCCTAGAGCTAGCGTGTAATGTTAATAATTTGGCAATCTTCTCGCCTAGAGCTAGCGTGTAATGTAAATAATTTGGCAATCTTCTCGCCTAGAGCTAGCGTGTAATGTTAATAATTTGGCAATCTTCTCGCCTAGAGCTAGCGTGTAGTGTTAATAATTTGGCAATCTTCTCGCCTAGAGCTAGCGTGTAATGTTAATAATTTGGCAATCTTCTCGCCTAGAGCTAGCGTGTAATGTTAATAATTTGGCAATCTTCTCGCCTAGAGCTAGCGTGTAATGTTAATAATTTGGCAATCTTCTCGCCTAGAGCTAGCGTGTAATGTTAATAATTTGGCAATCTTCTCGCCTAGAGCTAGCGTGTAATGTAAATAATTTGGCAATCTTCTCGCCTAGAGCTAGCATGTAATGTTAATAATTTGGCAATTTTCTCGCCTAGAGCTAGCGTGTAATGTTAATAATTTGGATATCTTCTCACCTAGAGCTAGCTTGTAGTGTTAATAATTTGGCAATCTTCTCGCCTAGAGCTAGCGTGTAATGTTAATAATTTGGCAATCTTCTTGCTTAGAGCTAGCGTAGGAAAATGATTTGGTTGGCTTCTTGTCTGGCGTGTAAATTGTAAATGATTAAATTAATTTATAACAAGGTGTTGATGTTTTACATCGGATGTTGGAGACTCGACGTACAGGCGCAGATAATAATCTAGATTCTAGGGCTTATTAGACCTCTAATTACGAGGCAAATTGCCGTGACCGCTTTCAAACGATTATCGATACATAACTAGCACGGTGCAAGTTGCAACTATGTTACGACTAGTTTGTGAAAAAAAATAGATTATGGTTCCGCAGGAGGGTGGGTAGGAGGTGCTAGGCCTGGAATGAAATCCTTACCGTTCTGAGTTATTGACCATACACGATATAACCCAATTGATGTTGTGCTCTAGTCTAAACTAAACTCTCAGACCAAATCAAAAAGTGAGGACAGAGCTTTGTCAAACACAAACTAAGTCCGGTTTGTTACGTATGTAGTGCGCGTGTGGTTACGACTTCGTACATAAACACCGCACACCGCGACAGCTCGCCTCACAAGGTAAGGCGTAGTTTCGTTACATGTGTGTGCGTGACACTTTGACTGATTGGCCTAACTGTGTGCTTCGCAGAAATCGTTCACTTTTTTATGTAGTCTGAGACTAAACTATACTATGCATGCAAAATTTAATTAAAATCCGTTAGACCGGTTTGCACCACAGAGTACAGACTTCAGAACAAACTTTTAAATTTGATTTATCTTGAAATAATATCTATGGACTTCACACCGCGTCAATCTGGTCCCGTGGTAAGTTATAGCGTATTTTCGGCCTCATTTTCCCATGAATATAAATTAGTTTGCTTCATTATACTTACCGAAAGCCAAGTTGTTCCGGCACTTTGCTTATCTCTATTTAATGCTGATTATGTTTATGTGATCTATCATATAACGTTCGTGACTTGATCTATTATGGCACAAAACACCGCTTTCACATAGCTAAACCCACACGTCATTGACATAAAGTACTATAGACGTCGTGCGTCGCGTTGATACTAAAAAATAAAAATATTTAGCACATTGCGCAAAACAGTCTAAAAAAGCTTTATGCCCGCTACAGACCACATCAATAAATCTGCACAGTTTGGTACAGTAGACGTAAGTATTTAGCATGTGTGCGTGCACCGATTCGGGCGGTCAAGTATGAAGATGAAGTACTGTATACATTTACTGTGGCCGAACTGTGCTCTTTTATCCTTGTGGAGCCCGCTGGCATTAGAAGGTCAGTTCTCATTATTGAAAACGCGCACATACATTGAAATGTGATATTTGGCATACACTAAAGTCGAAGAAATTAAATTCTGGCTGTCATATTTAATTTTTTAACGATTGAGTCTCGGACTACATTATTCGGAATCCTTACGGTCGAAAAAATAAAACAGCGCTGGAAATAGAACTCTGCGCTAATAAAATAGAGCTGAATTTTTTTAAATTGCTGCCCTGTGTCCGATTTTCAAGTTTTAACTCTATTTTATCCGCGCATTTACAGCACTTTATTCCGGCCCGAGACATTCGGATGCGTGACGACTGACGTCGCGGCTTTAATGTCAATAACTTAGACGATTAATAATAATCTAATTTCGATTCAGTAAATATTAAAACTCAATATTAACCCGCCCGCATCTACGTGCGCGCAAAAGGAAATTACTCGGAAACCGTACCGCGATAAAACGTAGCCTATTCAATGCAAACAAACAAACAATATTTCCTCTTTACAATATTAGTGTATATAGTTAATAGTATAAGCTTTCTTTCAACCATTGAGTTATAATGTACTACGTACTAGAGAAGACGCCTCAACTCGATTGTTTGTAACACGAGTTAGAGCGCGCGCACTCCAACTCACTTAGTCTGTGCCGAGCGCTTGCTGCAACGTGACACGTTTGAGTGAAGTTTTGTTTTTTAAATTATGCCTTCGTGTGCATTGAGATACTGTTCAAACAACTCCAGAAACATAAGTAAAAGTCAAGGAGTGACTTGTCACCAGAAGTTCATTTATTATCTTTAAAACACGCTTAATTTAATTATAATTTTTCAATTGCAACGCGTCACCGCGGCGGCGGCCATGTTTACGTGAGAACATAACACCCCCCGCTTGTCCCGCGCATACCCCGCCGTCATCAAGTGCGCGCCCTATCTTTTGTTTGAGATAGCTTCTCTAGTACGTAGTACATTATAACTCAATGCTTTCAACCTACAATACTAAAGCGCTCGGACACTGGCAACTCTGAACTCACAAGTAGCGAACGAAGTGCGACTTCCCTGTACCTACGGGACGTCAATGGCACACAATAACTGAGAGCTTGTAGCCGCGGATGTATCACATAAATCAATACACGCTGAGGACGAGTTAATCATCATCGAACACTCCAAAGACGCCGCCTATCTGATTACATTTTTGTACGTAGTGCGAACTGCCTTACTTCGCGGTGTGGGTGTGTTTTTAACCTTACTACCGTAGCTATAAGGTCGAAATGTGGCACGGCTGGCTAGTCGGCGACTGCACTGCGCCAGTTAAGAATGTAGCGGTTCATTTGATCTAAACTGGAGCTGTGCCATACGAGTAACGCACGTGACGGACAGAAATCATGACGTCAAATAACAAGTACATATATTTTTTGGGCTTTTTAAAAACCGGGAAAAAACGGATTTTTGCCCACTGTTTGTTTCCTGGGTGTGATTGTGTTTGCAGTCAACATAATATAGCCTTAGTACTTTTAAATCTAACTACCGCAAACACTAACCAAAATGTTACTACAATACTACTTGGCACTCGTAAGTCGTAACATAATATTATGTTAATACAATTTAAGTATATTAAGTAACCCCCCAATTGTTAAGCAGTAAGCAAGCTTACGTTGATATAGCTAAGAAGTAAGAACGCTCTTGATTATTTCAGCATTCAAACAAAAAAAAAACTAGATCAAAATAAGTTCATCCGTTTGGGCGCTACGATGCCACGAACAGACAGACACGTCAAACTTATAACACAACCTCTGTTTCCGTCGTGGGTTAAAAAACCGCAACAAAATTAGGTCTTTCGCTTAGGAGCTACGATGAAACCCACAGACACACAAACACGGACACGACAATCTTATAACACTTTTGTTAAAAACTGTGTTTTATTGAAACTGGGACTATAGAAAAGCTTTAACATCAACCCCTCTTTTTCTTTCAGGCCGGTGTGCCGCAACTGCGTGGTGTCCCCCACGGGCTCGCCGCCGCCGCTGCCCGCGTCACCCCCGCCGCCCGCTCCCCCCACCCCGCCGCAGCCGTCTCCCAGCCCCGGGGGGTCCAGGGGGTCCGGGGGGTCAAGCGTCCAGTCCCCCCAGTCCGGCATGTCGTCGCCCGCGCCGGGTCGGTTCCGCGGGCTGCTGGAGCAGGCCGAGAGGCTGATGAAGGACCCGAGGCACTCACAGAGCGACGACGACAGTGGATGCGCGCTGGAGGAGTACACGTGGATACCGCCGGGGCTCAGGCCGGAGCAGGTCAGTAGCATTTTCAAATGTAACTCAAACATCCTAAGGCTCAAATCACACTGGCGCAGAGTCGATGCGACGCGACTCGACCACGCGTCATGTTTTTACCTATAGCGTAATATTTATCTCTATATTTCCATTACTAAGGTATTGTGGTCTAATCTATATCTGTACCAAATTTCATCAGAATCGGTCGGGGAGTTTCGGAGCCTATTCAATTCAAATAAACAAACAAACATTCAAACAAATCCTTCCTGTTTATAATATTAGTGTTGATTTTAACGTAAATTCTAGAACTCTAAACTATAGGGAGACAAGACTATAGGATAATAAATTACATATTTAATGTAGTTTCTACACGCGTAGATGACTTCGTCAGAACTCAAACACAATCAGTTTGGTCTGCACTGTACTCCATACTGTACTGTTGGCGATATATCCGACCGCAACCGCACAACACTTCCACGGCTAGCTCGAGTTACAAGTGCGAGTGATCGGTATCAGTGCGAGTTCCATAGATGAAAAGATGAGTCTTCCTCCGAGAAAGGGCTCCAGCGGATAAGTAGGAATCACAAGTCCACTGGAGCTCCGAAACACCAGAACCCTAAGAGTCAATTCACACCGTAACAAAACTATTGGCGACGCGGCGCTGCATTATTAAAATTGAACTTTATTCATTACACAAGATGAATGAAAGATATACGTGAGTGTGTAGTGAATAAAGGTAAACTTTGAATTGCTATTTTTAAAATGCAGCGCCGCGTCGCGTCTCGGTGTGAACTGACGCTAACACGTGACAACGCCATCTATTGTTATATCCATGGACGCTTTACACCACGTCAATCTGGTCTCGTGCTAACTAAGTATTCGAAGAACTTGTGTTACAGGTACCATACAACGGAAATTATATTTAATACTTTTATTATTTACATAATATTTAAAAAAAATAATAGATTACAAACATATTAATTAATAAACATCCATGACCCAGGAATACAGAAAACTTTTTGTTCCCTCGGCGGTATTCGAACCCGCGACCTTCGGCTCGAGCGCCGCGCCGACGCGCCATCTACTGAGCCACAGTGGTCGTCTAAATAAGATTCGTCATTATATTAAGATTATGACTGAAAGCGCTTATTTTAAAATAAGTTTAACCTGACAAACATACAAACTACCATGTAACTAGACTGAATGTGGAATAGCTATCCTATATATTCCAGCCTTTTGCGCTTTTCCACAATTGTCCTTTGTTTTTCAAAAGCTATTGTAAGGAGTCCTTTTGTTTTTTTTTGCCGCAAGCAATGGTCTACTTGTTCATTCTTTGCGGCTATTAAAAATATAAAAAAGTGTTCTTCTGAAAGTAATGAAACTTAAAAGTATGTTTGTACTCATAATGAAAACTGATGACAAATATCTAAACGAGGGTTTGAAGGTTATTATATGCGACTGTCTGTCCTGACAAACTTCGTACCACCTTAGAATTTTTGTTGACGTACTGACGGGACCCACATATCTTCCAATTTCAAATGTAAACCACCATTCTCGAATCTAATTGAGCACACACAAATAAAACATCGAAATCGATCCAGCCATTTAGAAGAAGTTCAATTACAAACACACGCACATATTATACAGGGTGTTTTTTTTCAGTCAGTGCCCAAACATTCAAGAGTGGAAATATTGCGAGGAAAATACTAAAAACATTAATTGATTATTAAATTAAGAGCAGCTATGCTTGTGTTACTTTATAAGAATTTTTAAACCCACACGTAAAAAGAGGAGTGTTATTAGTTTGAAGTGTGGCATCGTGTGTGCTCCTAAACAAATATACCGATTTCAATACGTTTCAAGGGTTCCGTAGTACAAAACCTTTATAGTTTCGCTCTGTCCGTCCGTCAGTCGGTCTGTCCGCCCTTCTGACATTATAAATATAAATGGATGAACTTTTGTATCGTTACAGATTACGTTTACATTTTATTATTGGCAAACTATGAACACAGTCACCCACACGTCCACACGTCTTTGGGTCTGTAGTTATATTCAGTGCGAGTACGTGCTGTGATAACAGTATTGTGTTATCGCATCGCGAAAGCCGGTGTGTTTTTTTCATTATCAAAACTCACGATATTGGGTTTCGTTTAGAAAAAATATCGGGCATCAGGGGGTCAAGTTGAAATTTACTAAATATCACGCGGTGTTTTTGACAAACATCACGTCTTTTGCCGGACAAAACATAAATGTTAAAAAACATGAGTTACTGCATGTTCCTGTTCCACGCGACTTTGTGCGCGCAAAAGGGAATTCTACGGAAACGCTAGTTTTGCCGCAACAGAAAGTATCTTATATCCTTCCCCGTGGTCTACTCTGTATCGGTCCAGTAGTTTTGGAGCCTATTCAATGCAAACAAACAAACAAATCTTTCTTCTTTATTAGTAGTCAATATATTGTCCAACGTAGCGTAATTATGTAGAAAAGAGAAAAATATGCTATAGTAGGTACTTGCGGCCAGGGGAGTGCGCTCCATATAGGCAGAAATGCAGTGCTTTACTTGTCATTCACAGATATTTTAATAAAACGTTCGTACGTTTTAGATGACTTTAATAATTAATTAATAGTAAATAAATTAATTAAAAAAATATAATAACTTAAAAACGCCTAATATTTTATAAATAGCAACTAATGCCGTTAAGTTCTGCAGGACAAATCATCGCATGTGTGTGTAATTTTCATACTTCGCAAACGCACACACCCATGAATATCGACATGATAAAATAGCGAAAGTCATGCGGCTGGAGATGGCCGAACCGAGAGCCGACCCGAGAGCTTCGGTTCGGCTATCCGATCGCTTCCGAAAACCGCTGAACTGGCTTGTCGGAAATTATTCGATGCCTATAATCCGAGTAAAAACAATACGACGCGAATCTAATGAATCATGTATGCACACATTACGCATTTTTTTTAGTAAGGTTTTATTTGTTTAAATAGAAGAAACGTTTTGTGTTTCGCGGTGGCCATATTGCATATTTCATGTGATAAGCATTGTTTACAATTTAATCGCTCCAGTTTATTTATAGTTTTCTTAAAGATTTTTCATTTTAACATTTGAAAGTTTGTACATTTAACAGTTTATTACTGAGTTTCTATAATAATTGTAGTGATTTGCTTTTACTAGTGCGTTTGTTGATTTTTTTAAAATGTTATTTGATTGTGAGGTTTGTGTTGAAAATGTGTGTTTATTAAAAATTAAAAATAACAAGTTCTCACAATTGTCATTCAGTGAAAAGATTTAAATTCCGTCTAAAGGTAGGTGTGTACCCGAGTTATAACAATTAAACCAGCAAAAAAATAATGTAACTCGAAAATTTCATGTTAAAAGTTATGAAACGTATAACTGGCTGTGTGGTTGTGTACACACGATTAAATTATATTGTTTTCCTTGCATATTATTTAGTAATATACAACGGGATATAGTAATCTCAAGTAACCGGAACCTTGAATATGTGAAAATTTAAGCTGACTGACTGGTGAGTAGTTATAATATTTTAAAATATGATTATTATTTTACTTATTAGAATTTCTTCCGCCGCGACGATCGATCGCTGTTTTGTCTGCGTTGCCGTAGAAGATGTACATGACTTGCTCTGTTGGCATGGTTTCGACTTAGAGATCCGTCGCTTGGCTGTAGCTATGCTAAAAATCTATAAACGAAAAAGTTTTGTGACCGAGTACTTACTTCGCCGCATGCCCAGTGTCATAATCCTGTGCACGCCACTGCTTGCGGCATTTAACACTTTAAGTGCGCGGCCATTTTCAAAAGACTGACTTGCCTCGAGCTATCGACATATGAAGAGCACTAAAAATTTCGCAGACTCATTAAAGTTTTAATTCATAAATGTGGCAAAAATCATTTCCGGTCCCTTTTTTTTCGCCTGGAGAAAGTTGTATATAATAATTTCGCGGAAAAATGTACGGTTTCCGCAAAATTAACTTTTGCACGCACGAAGTAGGCGCGTGCTTCGTGCGCGCCCGTAAAAGTTAATACTTCAAGTGGCGGGCAACATCCAGTTTACAATAAAACAACAGTTTAACCTGCTCAATTGTAACCATACGCAAGTTAACTGCCGCCTAATTTACTGTTTTTACATCAGCTATCTGCCAGTGAAAATCTGGTTAAAATTGGTCCGGCTGTTTCAAAGATTAGCCGGAACTAACAAACAGATAGACAGACAGACAAAAATTTCAAAAATAGTTTTTTGGGTGAGACGAGTATACTTATAAAGTAAAGTAAACATTGAGACTCGATTCCTTCTACGTATTTATAGTGTTACTGCTGTACGGAACCCTTGGTGGTCAAGTCGGCCTCGCTATTTTCCGGTATTTTAATGACAGTACCCAGTAAATATGCTTAAAATAAACCGGCCAAGTGCGAGTCGGACACGCGCACGAAGGGTTCCGTACAAAACGGCAAACAATCATTTTTGATGTATGGAATATTTCTGTTAACTGACCTATATTATTTTGTACTTACTTCTCCATAAATGACACCATTAATTCAAATTGTGATGCACTCGTCTTCATTATCACTGAATAATCTCAAGATTCTCAAGACAGACACGATCGAAAAAATAAAACAAACAATAATGTTTTGTTTGATAGTAATCCGTATAAGTTCAAAACACTACTCCTTTGGTTATAACAACACTCAAGAAATATGTACTTCTGCAAATGGTTGGTTATTCACTCGACGAAACAAACGCTCGCCATTCACGGTGAGTAAACGCAAACCGAGTGGTTTGGCTGAATGGTGACTCACACTCTCACATTCTCGACACTCGTCAAGTAAAATGTTTACTCGATTCACGTGATGGTAAAGTAGTAGTATTCGATCACTTTTGAGAACATCGCACTCGTCACTCAGATTGCTAAGTGTGAGTTTTTCTTTTCGCATTCCATAGTTAGCGCGTTTGGCGTTTACTAGGAATTTGTATGTGATTTGACCTAGTTGTCGCGTTTAAAACTAGGTGGCTCTGTACAAATAACATACAAATTCCTAGTAAACGCCAAACGCGCTCACGATCGTATGCGAAGAGAAAAACTCACACTTAGCACTCACCGTCACCGTTGGATGTTGCAACCGTTGTTCACCGTCTTGGAACGTCAGACTACAAAACAAAACAGACGAAAAACAATTTGTTGCACGAATTTAATTCGTTTTTAGCACACTATAGTATTATATAAAGGTAATTCATGTCTTATTCGAATTGTAATAAGCTGTCTACTTTCTTCTCGCACACAAACGGAGCGAGTTCCTTGCACCAGAAGTCATCCAGTTCACCGTCTTGGAACATGGCGCCGCAGACCTGGCCGTCCTTCCTTCCATCTGGCTGGTTCTGTTTCCAAACAGCATAATTGTCCTCCAACCGTGATCCTAATAGACAAATGCAGACATGTAGATGACAATAATCTATAATTATATTGTCTACTGCAGTATTGTAATATATACTATAACTTTGTTAGACAAGCTAGTCCGATGACCGCCAAGAGAGGATTTTCGAGCGTTACACATGCGTTCCCATATGTCTCTGTTAACTTAAACTGTTACGTTCGAAGTGGTTACCGGAATTCGAAAATTTCTTAGCGCTCACCGTGAATAGTAGTCCAAACTCCATCCCTATTTATGTCCAGGACACCCAGGAACATGACATTCTTGAATTTGGTGGTGATGGCGGCTCGGTTGAAGTTCTGGTTGAACAGGCCCTTCAGATGCATGGCCTCCTCATTGTTGTTGGGGATAGCTAAGTATCCGCCTTCAGCGGAGCACGCCATGAAAGCGCTAGACCAGTTACGGGCCTGGGTATGGAACTTGTAGCAGTTGCCTGTCTTCGGGAACAGTTTGTATCCTGTGAAGATTTATATAATAAACATTAAAACATCCCTTTATTCGTCCGCTATTACTGTCTTAGCAGAGCTGTCGTAGAGTTGTGGGAATGCGTTGATGTAGATTACTGCAAATTTTGCTCAACATTTGAATTAGGTTATTACATAATATATTGTATACACAATATATTGTTTATCGATGAAAAACTTCCATCATTACCGTGATCTGATGTGCCGCATTCCGTCACGGGCACAACTCTGCCCGCTTTCTTGTAGCAGATATAGGGCAGGACCTCTGAGCAGTTAACGTCAGCGATGGTACCGTTGGAAACCAGCACTATACAGCTCTCGCCGTTGTTGTAGTTGTCGGGCTCCGACGGCATCCACTCCACTGGCATCCGCAACAATGACACTCCTAATAGCATAAAAAAATATAATGAATGCGATACAAAGAGCCATGCCATGTGATGGTATTTATGATGAATAATATTGTAAAGCTGCACAATTGCCAACGACACGTTTTACTATGAAAATTAATTAGAGTTAACATTTTTCTTATGAAATTGACCAGGAAACAAGCAGATGGGTCGCTGATGGCAAGCGATTACTACCGCCCATGGATACACCAGAGGAGTTACACTTGTAACTACTCTGGCGTTGCGCATTTGCGATCCAGGCCCTTAAAATCCCAAGTCCTCAAGGGGGGCTTAAGCCTCCGGTAACACTGATTCGGCGAAACACAACGCATGTGTTAGTTTACGCCGGTTTTCTGTGAGGCCGTCGTATTTATTCGGTCGAGCCGGCCCACTCGGGCCGAAGCATGGGTCTGCCACGGTACGTATACAAACAAAGCGTATTATTAACACTATGAGACCTTCTATAGAATAGTAGTCGCCCTTCGAGTACCGTGCGGTAGTGCCGGTGAACACGCCGCACTCCGAGGCCAGGCCCGCCTGGTTCATGAAGTCTGTGAGTGATGTGGTCACATTCTTATTTATTGGTGAAGCGAGTACAGCTCCTAAAATCATTTTTGCAAGCTAAGGATAGCTTTCAACACCATCGTAAAAACTCATATTATGCTCATCCTAGGTGATTTTTATACCGTCTGAAAGACATTTTCAGATGTAGCGTTAAGTGCAACAACTTTACATAAAATTATTTACGTCAAAGCTATTTAATATTTGTTAACAGGAAAATATTATAAGAATTATGAATTACAGTGTTCAGCCTACAATTGTGCGTCAGTAAAAATGCTGAAGAATTAGCCGAGCGGGTTGCAGAATGCAACATCGCCAATTCATTGAAAAATACTATAGAAATAGGACAAATGTAATAATAATTTTTAATTTTAATATTCGTTCGATTCGGCATTCTTTTAAATTGATAGTACGATGTTGTAAAACTATTTTTAGTATATTAGGAAAAAGGAAAAAAAGTAAAGTACGTAATGTATGCCATGATAGTCCTCTATTTCATTTACCTATTTTTTCTCAGATGGAGTAAAAAATCGTCCAGTCTTATTCTAATAAGTTTGTTTTTTCTCAGACATTATACCAAACAATTGAGTACCTTCCAAGTCGCAGCGGACCCTGGCCTCGTCCCACGTGGCGGGAATCTTGTGCACTTTAAACCATCCTCCTGCACTTTCGCTGTAGCTGTAGTCGAACCGATACTGACTGCCATCTTTAAAAAATATACAATTTTCACTGCCATGAGTTAATATTCAGCATAGAAAATTAAAAAGTAAACACAGAATGAGCAATGAGCATGTCATATAATATAAAATATTATAAAATTCGACGGTGCGCTCAGTAATAATTAAACTGTTTGAAAATGACTAATAAATAAGTAATAAGAAAAGCTATCAATAATAAATTACGTCATTTAAACACAAAAACATGGTATAAAATAATAGTTACCGGCCACGACGCATAGAGCCCAAAGGAGTAGAAACACAATCATGGCTTCTTTTCCGAGCGCGGCGCTGGACACAACTGTACTTAGACGGGATTTGCCTTCACACAGTTTCAGCACAGGAAGCTACTATCTACCGCATCCGGATATCCCGATATAGAACTGTGGTGAATTTCCGAAAATGTGATAGTACATATGCCTTTGTAGGAGAAGGTAAAAAGTTGTGTTCTTCATCAGGAATTTGCGTAAAAGAACATCGGCATGAATCTACGCCTGCTGTACTATATCAACATATCAGACGGAAATTTCGTTGCGATCGAATTCTGTACAGAAAAATAGACATAGAAGTTTCGCCTCTGAAATTCGGTCGCGGAATTCCCCTCGTGTAGGATGTTCACGAGGTACTCGTACTAGCGAACGGTTCAGTGGGCCAGACCCGGTGCTTAGTGTTTACGGGCCAAGTCAGAAAGACGAGACGTTTGAGGTTATTCCAAATTCCTCAAGACGAAAAAACTTAAACAAAAAAATGTTGCACAAATATAGTTTATTTAATACAAATTATATTGTATCAGAGAAAATTCGTATATTTAAAAGGTGAGGTGTTTTCAATTGGCATTTTACCTACACGAGTTTTTTTACAAATCCATTATTGAAATCATAATAAGCTGTTCACGGTTTTCTCACACACAAACGGCGCGGGCTTGTAACAGAAGAAGTCATCCAGCAGACCGTCTTGGTACATGGCGCCACAAGTAGTCTTTCCATCCCGTCCTTCTGGCTGGTCAGTTTTCCAAACAGCGTAATTGTCTTCCAACCGTGATCCTAGAATACAAATACAGACTTAAAGTTAAAGTGATATTATACTAAACAATGCATAAGTAGCTCTTTGCCTCAAAACGAAACATCATGTAAATATTACCCTACCCTGTAAATAGTATCCTTATCGTTAAAATTACGCTAAACATTGTGTGGTCTTTTCAGTTCTCCTCTCCATACGGCATAGTATTCTTTCAACCGTTATCCTAAACGTCAAATATTATGGTAAAATTGATGTTGCCCATAATTTTGATCCCAAATGTACCTTCGATGCCTCACTTGTGGATAGGAAGATATCTTAAATAAATAATGGCTACGGAATGAATTTCTTTGTTGAGTGAAGTGAACAAGTGACATGCTACCGTGTACAGTAGACCAAACTCCATTCTTCTCAATGTCTGAAAATCCTAGGAGCATGACCTCCTTGAATTTGGTGGTGATGGCGGCTCGGTTGAGGTTTTGCTTGAACAGATCCTTTAGATGCATGGCCTCGTCCTTGTCATTGGGGATAGCCAAGTATCCACCTTCAGCGGAGCACGCCATGAAAGCGCTGGACCAGTTACGGGCCTGGGTATGGAATTTGTAGCAATTCCCACTCTTCGGGAACAGTTTGTACTCTAGAAACATTCACTCACATATAAAACTGCACAACAAATGAGCCGTATCGTTAACCGTTAACTATTTCTTATGGATGTCTTAGCCAATCTATCGTGGAGTTCAGAAAAATTAAAACATTTGACGAAAAAAAGCGATGATAAGATGAAAGTATACCCTGGTCAGAAGTGCCGCATTCGGTAAGGGGCACAAATCTGCCCGCTTTCTTGTAGCAGATATAGGGCAGGACCTGCGAGCAGTTGACATCGGCAATGTAACCGCTCGGGTCCAGCACTATACAGCTCTCGTCGTTGTTGCAGTTATCGGGCTCCGACGGCATCCAGGCCACTGGCATCCGCGACAACGGCACTCCTAAATTAAAAAAAATAATGTGAACCAATGAGCCACATGCCGTGTCATTTATGACGAGGGATGTTGCAAAGCACCAAAATTGCAAATGGAGAATGCAATTTTGGAGCTTTGCAACATTCCTTTTGAACGAGGAACTGAATTTTAAATTGAATTGTTAGAACTTACAATAAATGCGTAGAATAACTATATGCCGTAGATAGCTCCAATGCCTTTAATCTATATCTATGACAAATAGTCCGTCCATAGATATCATTATTTAACAATATGAGACCTTCTATAGAGTAGTAGTCGCCCTTCGAGTATCGTGCGTTGGTGCCGGTGAACACGCCGCACCCCGAGTCCAGGCCCGCCCATTTCATGAAGAATATCATTGCTGTAGTCACTTTCTTGTCTATCGGTGAAGCGAGTACAGCTCCTGAAAACATTTTTTCAATCCACCATAGTATATATCATAATACTATGTAATATGTATATTATTTGATTAATTTGAATTTGCTTACACATTATACCGAATAATTTAGTTACCTTCCAAGTCGCAGCGGACCCTGGCCTCGTCCCACGTGGCGGGAATCTTGTGCACTTTAAACCATCCTCCTGCACTTTCGCTGTAGCTGTAGTCGAACCGATACTGACTGCCATCTAGAAATTACCATAAGTATGGTGTGTTTCTTTTTGTATTTATGTGAAATTTGCGGCCAGAAACAAATATTTAGTATAGTATGTTGTAAAAAAAAGCAGAGATTAAAAAAAAGTATAATAAGACCAAATACTTTTAAGAATGTTGATAAATGATTTATCAATATTATTACATTGTTTTAAAATCCACTTATAAACTTATGAATATACTTATAATATATGAATACATGAAATAAGAATACTTACCAACAGCGTCGCATAAAGCCCAAAGGAGAAGAAACACAATCATTGTTTTCCCGAGAGTGGCGACGGAACTTCGGCGTGATTCTGCCTGCAAAGGCGTTTCGATTAGTAGCAAGTAACGACACATCAGACGGAAATTCCGTAGCGACAAAATTCAGTGGATCTGAATATCCACTTCCGAAGTTCCGTCGCGGATCCGGAATTTCGTCATCGTTCCCATCTTGTTACTTTGCCTTAGTCCCCAGGGTCTAAGACAACTTGCTGTTACAGAGTCCTGGGGGATTCACCTCACGTATGATGTTCATTACTCGGCTCCTATCGGCTCCCATTGGCGCGGTGTTCACTGACCGAGCCAGAAATATTTATGAGCGGGCAGAGATGCCGATTAGTTTTATGAAAGTAATATGCACATCTGTATTGACAAAAAATATATCATTATGTTGTTGAGCTAACGTGTTAAACGATTTTTGACATACTTTTGTAATTTTGTATACGAACAAATCGAATTGATCAAAATGACGATTGGCGATACTAATTGTTCTAAATTATTTGCAGAGTGGCAAGTTGGCAACCCTATTGTGATTCGAAGTACATCTTAACGAAACAGATAAAACATGTCGGCGATTAAATGATTTAATGTTTTACGAGTTACGACAGATAACAAGAAAATATTTCATTAACTCTGAATAACAACGAAAAGAACGCTGAACACACAAAAAAGACACACGCATTAATAAAATTTATGATTTTTATTAATGTTTCTTTGAATTTGAAAATCGGCTCGTTTTTAATTATTTTATGCTAAAATAGAAAAATATAAATTCCTAATGCCACGTTCTACAAAACAAGCATACATTTTAAAATCTGACATCTAATTAATAGTTGTAATAAATACTAAGTTACATTGACAAAATTAACTCGAACGTTCTATTTAGTTGACTTTAAAATGTCACATGCTGTCCTTTATATTCTGTCAAGCGGAGACAGCGATAACATGTAAGTAGCCCTTAACTTTAATAAGCGGTTGATAATTCGACCGTTTTATTCAGATAATATAGAAGAAAACTTGCTCCTTTAATTCTTGGCATGGTTAAACTTAGAAGCCGTAGGCAAAATCCAAGAAAAAAAAAACTGAAGACAACATAACAATATGACGAAGGAAAAAAAGCTTAATATTAGAGCTAAGATACATAATACAGCAGTGGCGTGCACAGGATTATGACACTTGGTATGCGGCGAAGTACTCGGTCACAAAAACTTTTTCGTTTATAGATTTTTAGCATAGCTACAGCCAAGCGACGGATCTCTAAGTCGAAACCATGCCAACAGAGCAAGTCTTAGATGTACTACTATTCATGTACATCTTCTACGGCAACGCAGACAAAACAGCGATCGATCGTCGCGGCGGAAGAAATTCTAATAAGTAAAATAATAAGCATATTTTAAAATATTATAACTACTCACCAGTCAGTCAGCTTCAATTTTCACATATTCAAGGTTCCGGTTACTTGAGATTACTATATCCCGATGTAAATTACTAAATAATATGCAAGGAAAACAATATAATTTAATCGTGTGTACACAACCACACAGCCAGTTATACGTTTCATAACTTTTAACATGAAATTTTCGAGTTACATAATTTTTTTGCTGGTTTAATTGTTGTAACTCGGGTACACACCTACCTTTAGACAGAATTTGAATCTTTTCACTGAATGACAATTGTGAGAACTTGTAATTTTTAATTTTTAATAAACACACATTTTCAACACAAACCTCACAATCAAATAACATTTTTTAAAAATCAACAAACGCACTAGCAAAAGCAAATCACTACAATTATTATAGAAACTCAGTAATAAACTGTTAAATGTACAAACTTTCAAATGTTAAAATGAAAAATCTTTAAGAAAACTATAAATAAACTGGAGCGATTAAATTGTAAACAATGCTTATCACATGAAATATGCAATATGGCGACCGCGAAACACAAAACGTTTCTTCTATTTAAACAAATAAAACCTTACTAAACAAAAATGCATAATGTGCATACGTGATTTATTAGATTTCCGTCTATTATTTTTACTCGGATTATAGGCAACGAATAGTTTCCGACAAGCCAGTTCGGCGGTTTTCGGAAGCGATCGGATAGCCGAGAGCCATCGCCTGCCGCGGGAGTTACGCTATATAATCATGTCGATATTCATGGGTGTGTGCGTTTGCGAAGTATGAAAATCACACATACATGCGATAATATGTCCTGCAGAATGCAACGGCATGAGATGAGTTGCTATTTATAAAATATTAGGCGTTTTTAAGTTATTATATTTTTTTAATTAATTTATTTACTATTAATTAAAGTCATCTAAAACGTACGAACGTTTTATTAAAACATCTGTGAATGACTTCTGCCTACAAGGAGCGCACGCCCCTGTAATACAGCTTCATTCACAGAATCCTTAAGAAAGTGTCGAAGAAGAAATCTAAACATTGTTGCAACAAGGACATGGGAACCTCGAATGGTAGCTGTTGAAAGTATAATAATTCTCGAATTTCATACAAAACACCCCGCAATCACCACCCGCAAAAGAGGGGTTTTTTGCCGACATAATTAAACCTATTATCTGACAATAAAACTCTTTGCCTCGAGACGACCCATACTGTATATTTGATATGGACACGATTTGACAAAATTATATTACAAGTTAATTACTTATAATATTATCTCTAATAAATTCCAATGTTTTAACTTCCGGACCCAACAGATACTATCCAATAGCGGCAATAGCTATCTACCCTCGCAGACCAACAGGAAAAATCGGTGTTTGTTATGCACATTAATTTTGTCATTATAGGGGAGAAACGGCACCGTAACTTACAGATTATGTGGGATTACTTACTAAGCTGGAAGGGGATGACAGGAGGTTAAATAGTGTATTTAATTAACTGCATCGAATGAATGCTCTCTTAATGTAATCTTAAGATTATAAACAATTGTGCGACCTACCAAATATATGTCATAATTATAAAAATATGTAAATAGCAACTAAATTGTATACTACAACCTGATTACGTAAATTATGTAGCCTATGTTCCATGGGCTATATTACGAATCTATTGACAACATGACAATATATTACATACATCACACCACTTCCAATTCATTACCCTTCCTGTTGGCTGCGCCGTAGTCGGCTAAAAACAATATACGGTTAGTTGGTATATGTAGGTAGATAGTAGGTACTAGATAGGTAGAATACGATACCCGTTAACTTTCGAAGTGCACCCTTCAGGTCTGGCACTTCTTCGAATGGTGGACGATGAATGATTTTCGTTGCAAAAAATGTATATTTTATAAGTTTTTAAAATGATTTAACGGCTATTTAGAAGCAATATTTATGACATGTATTGCTAATCTACTTTTATAACTAACTTGGTTATAAAATAATATAACAACTCATGCGCACGCATAGTACAGTCATTCGGGGAGACTTGATCAGCATTTGATGCCAAATGCATCTTGCAAAATGTATTAACTATAGACTTATTATTATCATCAAGATTCCCATAGTCCTTAGGCATACCTATAGGACAAAACTGAAAATATTATGCACAAATATAAATCCAAACCATAGAAAACTACGGCTGACATACGGCCACATTTACACCAATGGGAGGATGGTTAGACAGATTTATTTCACGACCTTAACACCAGTGTGAGAGTAGGGAAATTACTGTAATTAAATTATGTTCCCGACCTTGATACAAGTATTTATAAGTATGGACTATAGCCTATAATATTATTTATCTTACCTTATCCATAATAACAACTTCTAAGGCGCCAGTATTAATAATAATTAATTAAAAGTAACAGAAAGTCAAATTTATACTACTCGTAGTAAGTGTAAATATTATGTAGGTATAATAATAATTGCGAAACTTTTTTTAAAACGAAAGTGTTTTAACATAGTATTTAAAGAAAGTTTGTTTTAAAAACGAAAGGCAGGAAAAGGTGTCCCTAGTCACCCCTATATTGAAAACATATCGCTGAACAAGATAATCGGTTCAGACTCGTTGCGCTCATCAGCAAAACAACGATCGAGCAGCAACATTCAGTTTATAGTATGTAATGACAATATTAGATATTAAGTAGCAGTACTCGTGCATACTGTGTTCAAATCCAATTCAATCTAAACTTAGGTTAGGTTAAAGCTAAGGTTAGGTTAGGTTAGGTTAGGATAAAGGTGCGTTTACGAATTTGACATAGAGGCTGAGGCTGAGCTTTGAGGCTGTTTTTTTGGTAAAATTGCGCGACCAAACGACACTAAATCTTACAAACTAACAATTGTTACAAATAGAGTACCTATTTATCTAAAAAATTGGTTTTAAAATATAATTTTTAGTATAATAAAAAAATCCAGAACCTCTTCACCCAAAATTTACAAATAGAGGTCGTGTTGAGGATAATTTTTCTGCACCTATGTAACTTATTTTCTTTATTTAAAAGTACCTAAAGATAAGCGGATATGATCACCTTAAAATGGGCAAAAAATAATTAAACAATATTAAAAATTGATTTGGAAAAAGCATAAAAAGTGTCCTCAAAATATTCACGTGTTTTGCTATTATGCATGAATATTAATGCGTGGCAACTGGCAATAGGTAATAAGGTTTATTTTATACGCACACTGTCTAATATCTTTGCTCTCCATCTTTGCATTCAAAACAATTTTTCGTAAACGCGTCCTTAAATTCGCCTGCATCAATATTATGTCATTGCATTTTTTAATTACACTGTAAATAAGTGATATGTAATTAAGTAGCATTATAGCTATTGGCTCTTTGTTTACGTTTTGATTAAATACCTAAAAAGCCTACTAGCTTTTGCACGCGGCTCCGCTCGCGTAAATACAGTAACCCACGGGACACTGTACTGTTTCGGGATTAAATGTAGCCCATGTTTTAATCCAGGGCCTAAACTACTACCATATCAAATTTCATCACAATCCGTTCAGTAGTTTTTCCGTGAAGGAGTAACAAACATCCATCCATCCTCACAAACTTTCACATTTATAACAGTAGTAGGAAATACCTATGTCATGTTTTTCTCTTACCGGCAACGGCACGGCGAGTGGCGACACATGTCCTCGGCCAACCCGGTGCCGGTCTCCGGTCCAGGTTACTCTAGCAGGTGCTTATGTGTTTCCAGGTGCACCTGTACTTCTCCGCGCTGCCGGAGGAGAAGGTGCCGTACGTCAACAGCGTGGGCGAGCGGTACAGACTCAAGCAGTTGCTGCAGCAGCTGCCGCCGCAAGACAATGAGGTACCACCTAACATACAAGCATTTTTTTCAATTGGGCCAGACCACCAAGTGAGGGATAGCGGCGCTTGTGCAGCGCGAGGTCTCCGAAATGTCAATGTCACTGTTTGCGGGTTGGCTACGCGAGTTTATTTCCATATCTATATTAATGTTGCAAATAAATATAAGTTACGGATCAATTAATGTAAGTGCTTTAAAAGCGGAGATGAGAATAAAAATCCGCCTTTTTAGAGCAAAATAGGACTCCGTAACACTGTGGCATGGACAGTAGGTTCACTCTGCGGAGTCTGCGGTTCTTCTGTATTAAATATATTTTAAATGTAAATTTTTGCTTTGGCGCCCGTAATAACAAACTTTGACGGTCGTAGGACCTCACTTTACAGTGGCGCCACCTGGTGAGACAATACAAGATATTCCTCATTGATAACATAGTATTCGTAACGTTATCGACTGAAATTATTGGTGCTCAGTCTATTGATTTCTAATTATACGCACTCTTCTGAACTAACAAAGTAAAATATGAGTTGTCTTCCATAATTCATTCACAATTTGATGCGTAATTCTACTCGGGATTCGATAACTTCCCTGCGCGGCAACCACTAAACGTTGGCTAATATCCGCGCGGTAAGCTTTCGAGTCGGGAGTCGAACGGGAATTGTGAGTAGCCCCGCTGGGCGGAGTGTAAGGCTGAGATTATGTGATCCGGAATCCGACAGGCCCGGGAAAATTCAGATCTTTTAAAAATAGAACTCCGCGCTAATACAATAGGTTGAAAATCGAAGTGTCGAGTGTCAAGCTGTCATATATGACATTGGCATTTGACTCGACACTTCTATGCTCAGCTCTATAGTATCAGCGCACAGTTATTCTTTCAGTGCTCCGAATTTTCCCCGGCCTTACGGATTCCGGATCGTATAGTCCCAGCTTAGCCCCCATGCCCGTGCATCTTCAGGTCCGCTACTGCCACTCGCTGTCGGACGAGGAGCGCAAGGAGCTGCGGCTGTTCAGCGCGCAGAGGAAGCGCGAGGCGCTGGGCCGCGGGCAGGCGAGGCAGCTGCACGCGCCGCAGCCCTGCGATAGGGTGAGTACACGTTTTATACCGAAACTATTTCCACGACAGCAAAAAAGTATCCTAAACTTTAAACGAGACAATCTTGTATATAATCGCTTTCTCGAAAACGGCTGCAAGTATTACCATGACGTTATCTTATACTTTATACGAGTCAATCTTGTATTTATAATTTATGTAATCGGTTTCTCGCAAACGCCCGTAAGTATTACCATGACATTATCTTTTACTTTGAACGAGACAATCTTGTATTTATATAATCGGTATTTCGGAAACGGCTGCAAGATACCACGAAATTTAGTATGCAGGAAGTTTTGGGGAGCACAGAAGCATAATAAGCCGTATCCTGACACACTATTGGTTAGGTTATTCCAAGATGGCGAAGCTATCGAAGAAGATAAGATGGGGTAACAAAGTGAAAATTTCTATTTTCAAAACTCTCAGAAAACTTTGCAGGTAAGACTCACTAGTGTCATTAAATGTAATTTAAAGTGAACCCGTTGGCAAACATTGAACTGCTATTGACGCTGGGTTTCGACTATGAATTTTGGACCACTCTTAGTGGCATAAGAGTAAAATTTGTACAAACTGTGTGTGTTGACAAAAAGCGACATGACGAAGTTAGCTGATAACTGTCTCGCAAATTTCCAGGGAAACTCGTAACTATAATGCAGTTAAAGATATCAGATTCCAACCTACCATCCTCATCACCTTGATGAGGGACCCGGAGCTTTCTGCCGCGCACAATAAAACTCTGGAATGACCTGTCGCTGGCGGTATTTCCGGACGAATACGACCTTCAAACCTTCAAGAAAAACGCGTACTCCTTTTTAAAAGGCCGGCGGCAATACACTTGCGACTCCTCTGGTGTTGCGGGCGTCCATGGGCGATGGTAATCGCTTTCCATCAGGTGGTCCGTCTGCTCGTTTTGCCCTTATTTCATAAAAAAACTTCGTACGTGCGTACATAGGCAAGAAGTAAGAACATACACGTTTTTTTAACGGGCAATTGGCTCACACCTTTAATTTCACCCGACCCCACCATAGCCAAAAGGAGTGATTTTGGTAGTCTTTGTATGTATGTATATATGTTTGATCCACCCTAGCGCCTTAACTACTAATCCGATTTCAATTATTGAGGTGTCAATAGATTAACATAGGCTATATACAGGTGCCAGAAGACCGCTTCCATTAACTTTGGGATATGATTATACTACCTTTTCTCATTACAAAAAAGTTATTTTTTTATTATGTTCAAAGATTTCATTTTATTCATTATTTTTTTACATTTTATACCATTTAAGCAAAGAACAAGCTGTCTAGAATTCGATTTTTTTATTAAAATCTAAAATTTTATTATTTTTACTTCATTACACTATGTAATTTACTTCATTACGCTCGCCGGTTAATGACCCGTCAGCTGACGTACCGGACCGGCCGCCGCGCCGTGCTCCTGCCTTAGTACACGCGTTCAGCGATAATGTATGCAGATTGCAGTGCTCCCACAAAAGTGACGGATGTTTGGATTTCATAGTTTCAAATAATTTTGGCGGAACCTTGATGACTATCCCACGGAACCCACTTTAGGAATCCCTGCTCTACACCGCCTGCAGTGTGGTTCGTAAATCACGCACGAAATGTTGCTTGACAAATAACGAATCCTGTGTACAGTGTAACTAAATTCTTAATGTCCAACGGCAATCATCGCTTTTCTATCGAAATTACAGACGGTGTTTGAAAAACGACAATAACCTAAAGATGTAACGTGGTAACAATGAAACTAAGTAGGTGTAAAGGGTGCCCGAAGTAGCATTTGTAAATTATTATTAATGATAATAAGTTACGTACGTAATTACACCGATCATATTAAGTAAAACCTAATATCTATTTACTTGCGTGAAAGAAGTATTGAGTACTGATTGACTGCTAGTAGGTAGCAGATACTAAGTCTACTCCTAGTACTAAGTTGACGGAATCCATCGCCTATCAGGTGACCGCGGCAAGGTGTCACGTTAAAAGTTAAAACTTAAAGTTGTTACAAAGTGTTTTTGTTGCATTTTGAAATTTGAAAATCGTTGCTAGCACCATAAATCATTACACGTATCACTTAAAACCTAAAAACACAACACTACGTTTGTAAACACGACCTAATAGTGAAACTCAAATCAGACAACAGACAACCTTTTAACTCGAAAGAAAAACCGCAACTAAATTCGAAAATCTATTTCAAAACAACATAGTTCTTTTATCGACTTTCGGCAAAATTCAAAGGATGCCGACGCTATGCGGCATGGGCGCGCGCGGCCACAGCACGGCTTTTTGGTGGCAAATGTCAAAAGCGTGCCGCTCGACTCTTTCAAAAACTACCTAGGCTAAGTGATGTGACCTATGAAAATTGAAACATTTACGTGTACGTAGTCAATATTTAAATTAGTTAATTGTTTGATATAATTTTTTCCTTAGTTTTTTGTAATAAATAAGTTACTGTTTTTATATCAAGCTGGGTTTTTATGATTTATGACCGGCAATCGAGCAGACAGATCGCCTGATGGTATGCGATTATCGTCTCCCACGCGCCTCTTCTTCGCTCTTTTACGCGCCTTGAGCCTCCAGTAGATTTTGTAAAAAGTTCATACAAATCAATGCGTATGCAAATAAAATAGTAATTTATCGATATGAAAAACTATCGATACATTTCACACTGAGAAAATGATTTTATGTTTTTTACATAAAATCATTTTCTCAGTTTGGTCAGTTGGCTGTAAGTGTACACCCGCGTTTTCAAGTGACGTTCCGTGTTATATTTTTAATTATCCACTTCTTATCTTCGTTTTAATTTTCGTTTGTTTATTTTGACTTTCGTTTGTTTTCAAAACTGTTTTATTTGTAATAAGTATTCACTGTTTTGTTTGTTTTTACTTGTTTTTCGTGTTTGTGACTTGTGTGTGATTTTTTATCCTAAAATGCCTTAGCTATACGTGTATACCACGCGTTACTGTGGTATGATGATGATGTGCTTATGTGAAGCATTTGGGAATATCGCAGAGGCATTGAGTATTTAACGGAGGTGATATACTCATGCCCGCCATCTTTCAGACTCTCGTACCATTACACAAGCATGCGAGTGTTAGAAAATAGGCCGGCTCATTGAGCCTCCAGTGGTGGGCGGCAACTGGACGTAAATATCGAGGGGCAAATTTTAGACGGTGCGCCGGAATCCTCGTCTTGGAGCCCGCAGTGTGGCAAAAATGCTTAGACGTCGGCACGGTAGGCCAGTTGCTACTTGCTGTTCGATTTAACTGTATGTACCTCATCTCATTTTATTTTCATTTATTTTTCTTAATCAGAACAAAAAATATAAAGTTATTAAATGTTAACTTAACAAAAGTTAGTAAATAGGTACTTGAATGTTATTAGAACTTTAAATAAACTGAGGCCTTTTCATCCGTTATTGGATGATTTATACAGTATTCTCCGAGCGAAGTAACCACTCTTGAAATACTGTAGTGCCCGGGACAGTTGGTTTTTAAATGTCGTATGGTTGCCCAAGCACATACGGTATTTTTCCAGCATAGTCAGTCAGCCCAGAGGAATAACTGGGCAATACGTCTGGGGCCAACCATGTGCGGGTTTCCTCACGATGTTTTCCTTCACCGTTAGAGCGTCCGTATGATGTACTTAAGATCTGAAAAAGTCTCATTGATACACGCCACAACTTGGGAATCGAACATGCACTCTCTCGAGTGCGAATCAAACGGTCTATCCACTAGGCCTCGGAGCTATGTAACTTTAAATAAGATTGTTATTAATCTATGCAATTTTCGTGGTTTATTTACTTCATACGGTACAGTTGCTAGTATCCGCTGATTTTCTCTATTCGCACCTGCGCGGGCGCGGGGGACGTGTTTGCGCGGCCTACCCCTCGCGCGCCCGCCTCCGACCGCCCGTGTGGTTATGTACTATGTACGTTGTACATTGCATATTGAAAATTTTAACTTTTACAAAAACAATCGATGAAAAGCAATGACTAGGCTATTTCATGGCCTAATATAAGCCCAGAAACTTATCGGGACTGGTCTGTATACACCCTGTATATAATATAGGCTATATATGTAGTCAGGTTATAGTTTGTATAAAAAATGTAGTTTAATACTAACCCCCTTACTAATAAAAATATGTACATAGTGGATAAGCATTACAATGTTTTGTCCTTACCTGTCAAGCGACTTTTCCAACGTATAAGACAAAGACAAAACATTGTATAGATTCTCCACTGTATAAATATTTTTATTAGTAAGATTTAATAGTAACTTCCCAGCTATATCTGATTACTAGATGTTGGCCGCGACTTAGTGCGCGCTAAAGTAAATTTTGCCGCGATAAAAAGTAGTAGTAGTAGATAAAAAGTCCTTCCCCGTGGTCTAATCAATATCTGTCCCAAATTTCATCAAAATAGGTCAAGTAGTTTCGGAACCTATTCGATGCAAACAAACAAACCTTTCCTCTTTATAATAGTATTAGTATAGATAACACAAGTATTACATATGTATGCACACTCCCACTTCTCACCTATATTAAGTCCTGTCACGGGTCGCATGTTTTATAACGACGCGTCTGTCCCAAAAGGAACAAACATGTGTAAAATATTTCGCATTGCCTTGTTACAAATGTCTTTTATAATTGACCGATTATTCATTGTCTGACAGAGTGTATATTATTAACATTTTTAACAATATTTACCTCCCAGAACCTTCCTTACCTTCAAGAACGCATGATTTTTTTCAACCGCAGTAACTAAATTTTTACACACAATTCTCGTTTTTTAGTGTACAGGGGACCCTATTACTCGGACTTCGCTGTCCGTCCGTCTGTGCGTCTGTCCGTCTGTCACCAGGTTGTATCTCCTTACCGTGATAGCTAGGACAGTTGAAATTTTCACAGATGATGTATTTCTGTTGCCGCTATAACAACAAATAGGTACTAAAAACAGAATAAAATAAATATTCAAGTGGGGCTCTCATACAACAAACATGTTTTTTGGCGCTTTGTACGGAACCCTTCGTGCGCGGGTACAATTTGCACTTGGTCGGTTTTGTTATATTTTATGGAATACTGAGAACGAACAAGTGGATCGTCTGATGCAAAGCGATTTCCTTCGTCCATTGACACTCGCCACTCGCCATACCAGAGGAGTCACAACTTAGATGCCGGCCTTTCAAAAAGAAATATACAATACAATACAATACAATACAATACAATCCAATACAATCCAATACAATCCAATACAATGCAATGCAATGCAATGCAATGCAATGCAATGCAATGCAATGCAATGCAATGCAATGCAATGCAATGCAATGCAATGCAATGCAATGCAATGCAATGCAATGCAATGCAATGCAATGCAATGCAATGCAATGCAATGCAATGCAATGCAATGCAATGCAATGCAATGCAATGCAATGCAATGCAATGCAATGCAATGCAATGCAATGCAATGCAATGCAATGCAATGCAATGCAATGCAATGCAATGCAATGCAATGCAATGCAATGCAATGCAATGCAATGCAATGCAATGCAATGCAATGCAATACAATACAATACAATACAATACAATACAATACAATACAATACAATACAATACAATACAATACAATACAATACAATACAATACAATACAATACAATACAATACAATACATATTTATTCGCATAAAACATGTTATAAGAGGTGTTACAATTTATTGTATATACTATATAATATAGTACATGCTGTGCCGCATCGGCATGCAAATTTAAAATCTCATATTCATTTTACGTTCTTTTTTACATTTAATTGTTATTATTACACAATGCATAGTATTTATTATTTTAAACATAATATGAATTCGAAGGAACACTAAACGAAAACACTTTTATTTAACATTTTTATACTATTTGATTTATAAAATATTATTATCATCAATAACTTCACGATAATAATAGTAATAATCAAATAGTAATGTTAAACGAAAAAGCTTCCTTCTCTTATGTTTGTTTCCACCCGTAGCTTTACGGTTCCTACAACTATTATAACGCGTTTAATTAAAGACTAGGATGGAGAAAAATGCAGTCTACGTACGATACGTTGAATCATGATCACTTATAGATTTATTCTTTTTATTCATTTTTTACGAAGAGTGATACCAATTTACAACTTCATAAATATTTTCTACACGCTTTTGCCCGCGGCTCTGCCCGCGTGAATTCAGAATTCCACGGAAAAACTGTACTTATCCAGAATAAAAAGTAGCCTATGTGCTAGTCCAGAGTCTAAAGTACTACCATGCCATATTTCATCAAAATCCTTTTAGTAGTTTTTGCATGAAATCGATCCTACCTAACACACTTTTTAATAGTAATAGATATAAAATTAAAATTGAACTATTCTCGATTTGAATATTTATATTTATGATGTTGACTGCCAATGTGTATATACACAAGGGGCGGACAGTATTAATGGCTTTCATCATTAACAAATTTATAACAGTTGCCGTATAGTTTATGAGCAGTATAATATAATGTCGATTTATATAATGTCCATAATATAGCAATCATGAGTTGATTCCACCGAATTGCTTATGTTAAGGACGCGTTAACAAAATGTGTTGTTTCACAGCGGCCCCGTAGGTACGAACTGACATTTTTTTAGAAATTATTTGGGCATTACTCCAGACAGTGACCAAATAAAATAAGCTTTATTGCCACGCATTAGGCGCACGCATCAAGCTTGATAGCTAGACACGGGATAATTTTGTGGACACTTTTTATGCTTTTTCCAATCCAATTTTTATTTATTGTTGGATTATTTTGAGAAAATTTTAGGCTAGTTATATCCGCTATCTTTGGGTATTTTTAAACTAATTAAGCTACATGAGCACAGATAAATTGTTCCTAAACACATCTTTTTGTAAATTTTGGGTGAGGAGGTGCTGAAATTTTGTTTTTCCTATATAGGTACTAAAAATCATAATTTTGACAATATATTTTAAACCAATTTTAGATAAAGAAGTACTCGATTTGTGACAATTGTTAGTTTTGTGGGATTTGGTTTCATTTGGTCGCAAAATCGAATGAAAAACAGTCAATTTATGTCAAATTTCAAAATTTGTAAACGCGTCATTTATTATTAGAATGGTGGAAAACAGGAATACTATATTATAACTACGATTAGACTACCCACTTATATTGGATCCAACAACCCAATATGCTACTTGGCCCTTGACACGAGTTTTTTTTTTATAAAAAGGGGCCCGCAATCAAAATACTTTTTGACGTGATAACGTCTTATAAATCTATCGAAAAATCTCACGAAATATTGTCACGTTCCGAGCTGAGCGTGCAAGCGAGAGCGCGGAACGAGCGATAGAGAGGCACGATCGGCCTAAGCGTTCGGCTTGTGATGACGTTATCACGTAAAATTATCGTCCGCAAACCGACTTAACAGACAACAATTTTATTAATATTCTAAAAAAACACATTTACCTAAGTGACTTTAGATGAATCGTTGAATTTTAAAGTAATGACATTAAAGTGTGATAACACCAATGACAAATTAAGATATCTATTATTACATTTTAAATCCGAAAAATAATTACAACTTACACTGTCCCATGTGGTGGTAAAATCCGACAAAGCCGATTTGCCCAATTCCTAGACTCTGGGTATTTTTTCCGAAGATATTCCGGAAAAATTAAAATAAAAAAGTCGAGGGTCTTTTTGATGCCCTCTATTTAGGGTGACTACGGCGAAGGTTAAACGAAGGATAATAATTTTGACAGTCTATATGTATATGTGTTATATTGTATGTATGTTTGTTCCACCGTAGCGCCTAAAATACTAATCCGATTTCAAGGTGTCAGTAGATTCGTAATAATAGCTCGGTTAACATAGGCTGTACAATTCACGTAGTCCGGTTAAAGTTTTTTATAAAAGAATTAAGTTATTCTAATCAGCTCGAGAAAAACCGCCATATTTAAAATTCCTGTTTGAGTATAATATATTATGTCTGATTAATTCATGTAATTAAGTTGTTAATGAACGCCGTTTATATGGCCACAAATGATACGGGATCATTACAAACTTGAAGCAAATCTTTGGAGCTGTTTTTTAGGGTTCCGCACCTAAACCGTAGAGTAAAAAAACGGGAACCAATATGTCCGTCACCAGACTGTATATCATGAACCGTGATAGCTAGACAGTTAACTGTCTGTTTTCACAGATGATGTATTTCTGTTGCCGCTATGATAACAAACACCATAACCCAAACCTACAGAGAGAAAAAATTAAATATTGAATATTGATGTTGCTCGATATTAATACTAGTGTGCTGTGTGCGAGATGCTGTCACTACACGCCGTGAACAAGCTAACTACAGTTTGTATGGCATCGAAACAACGCCCCTAGCGGCAAACAATGGGAACTAATCCATGCAAACTGTAGTCAACTTCTCCACGCCGCGTAGTGACTAAAACTCGCACACAGCACACAGGATGCTTTAAATATTCACAGATTATTTAGTTGTATACATTCACTTACGATAAATAATTAAGTTACAGATAGTGGGACGGAACCCTTAGTGCGCTAGTCCGGCTCGCCCTTGGCCGGTTTTTATAAAATATCTAATAATTAAGTATTGATATAAAATGTATATATCTGAATAATGGTGATGATTCGAATGAAAGCGATTAGGGTTAAGAGACTTGGGAGTATATTATCAATAGTATTAATTGTTGAGATGTTTTTATGAAGTAAACCAGAAAATGAGCAGTCTCATCACCTGATAGGAAACCATTACCGCCGCCCATTGATACCCGCAAAACCAGAGAAGTTACAAGTGCGTCCTAGTCCTTGAAATCCCCAACCCCGCCCTGGGTCTCGGGTAACGCCACTCACATGACGCAACACAACGCAATGGATTTCCGCCAAGTAACGCCTGATTCTGTTAACTATTCACAACGCAAGCATTATTGTACGCTGTGAAGACGTGGTATTCCAGTCGAGACGGCCCATTCGTCTTTTCGGGACAGGAGGAACATAAGTTTTGAATGTTACTAGTCGACTTTACCTAGGATTACGAACCGTCCCGTTTTCCCCGGACATGTACCTTGTTTTTGCAGTGTCCTGGGGTGTCCTGAGTTGTTTTTAAGCAACGACATGGGTTCAAAGCGCCCTGATAAGCTCATGTATTTTAAATTCGCACGCCACTTTCACAATTTTTCTTTCTAATTTAATTTAATTGAAATAATTATATGGAAAAGTATAATTATTAGCATTACAGGTATTTAATTTAAGCTATTTTCATTACATATTAAAGTGACCGCAATAATTAGCAGTGTTGCAAATTACAGCGTCCTGTTTTTTAACTGAATTGTCGCGGCTTTTCAAATTTCAAAATATAGTTTTTTTCTAATTACGGTTGGCAACCCTATCTTTTCCCCAAGATTAAACAGAAAATCGTTAAAGCGATTCCCCTTCATTAAGAGATTCATTACTTTAAGCGAATGGGAGGTTTCTTTTTTTTTTAAACTTTAACAATTAAAGAAAATTGGGACTTTTAAGGGCGATTGTCTTAATTGTTACGACTTTATTGTTCCTTTTGACCCCCGGGGGGTGGTGTTCACCCCCCGTTTGACCCCTGGGGGCGTAGTTAAAAGTCCTTAACAAATTGCAAAAGCAAAAGTTGGTCGTTTTTGTTACTGCGGACTTTTGAAAGTCTATTAGATAATGAGCTGGGGCGCATCTGATTGTCGGTGACAAGTGCGAGTCGGACTCTAGCAAGAAGGTACCGTATAAAACGGAAATAAATAAATTTACGCATACACCAAAAAATTATCATCACTCCCTCACCCTCCCTCAACCCTCAGATATTTCTTTTATTCTGTAAATTTCAACTGTCTAGCTATCACGGTTAAGGCGATATAGCTTGGTGACTGACGGACAGACAGACGGATGGACAGCGAAGTGTCAGTAATAGGGTTCCATTATTACCCTTTGGTTACGGAACCCTAAATAATTTAAAAAAATATGGATACATTATTACACTCGTCAAATATCTATTTTGTTTTGAAGACATCCCTGTATAGTCAAAATCTGCATCCATAAGTCTGCATCAATAAGTTGCAAAAGAAAATATTTATTGAGACTTTGTTAAGGCAAACGGGACGCGGGACGCGGGATATTATGCAATATGCCAGTCAGCAACACGCCCCACACCATATGTCGATATGTAGTATAACACACACCATACTGTATAGTTCGATAAACTATATCGATATTCACATAATTATTTTTCTATAAAGAATGTAACAAAATATTCCATATCTCCATGTCCAAGGGTGGCTTCGCCGATTCGAAACTCCTTTGAAACAACCTTTCAAAAACCGCCATTTTAATAAAAAAAAAGTAGCCCTGATTTCACCAAACTTGGATAAACGAGCTTTACGCTAAATCCAGATTTATTCTTTCTCTCACATTCAATGTTAGAACGGGACAGTCAGATCCAAAACCGTAGCTCAGCTTTAAACGGCGGTAGTGAAATTGGAGCTTAAAAATAAAAATAATAATAACTTTACTATTGTTTAAATCATAAATGTACATACCGCAATTGTTTTACATGTCAAATATCAATGTTGTTGCTTACGCAGAAGAGGTGTCGATACTTGTAAGAGAATACAATCCGAGCGTAGCTATTCATGACCGCCCAGAAACAATTATATATAATATTCCAAAAAGGACATCGATAAATTCCCATCTCTACAAATTTGCAAGCCAAAGCAGACGTCGGCGAAAATCGGCGATTGTGTGCAAACTCTCGCCGACATGCCGACATTTCCGAGTGCCGACAGTGCCGACAGTGCCGACAGTGCCGACACGTGCCGACACGTGCCGACACCACACATATTGCATTCAATCTACTTAGGATTGTCGAATCTCTTTCTTCCAACATTTGTGAGAGAAAACGCTCTACACCAATTGACATCTCTAGCTGACTGCCGAGATATAGTTTAAAACGTTGATCCGGAATCCGTAAGGCCGGGGAAAATTTAGAGCGGTGAAAATAGAACTGCGCGCTACTACAATAGAGCTGAAAATCTAACACATAAGTGTCGAGTCAAACGTCAATGTCATAGATAATAGCTCGACACTCGACACTTCGACTATTTTCAGTGCTCTCAATTGTCCCCGGCCTTCCGGATTCCGGATCATATAGTCCCAGGCCCCAGCCTTATAAGTACGATGTCAAAACGATAGCGAAGTTAGAAACGAATAAAATGTATGGGATCGACCACGTGATTTAGCAACGGTAGTCCGTTGCATCATTTTGTTATTTTCTAACTTTATCGTTTTTTTGGGTTTCGTATCCAAAGAGTAAAAGTGAAACCCGGTTACTAAGGCTTCACTGTCCTTCTGTCCATCTATCTGTCCGTCTGTCTGTAACCAGGCTGTATCTCATGAACCGTGATCCACGGGTTGGAACTCCCACGGGTTTGTACTCCGACTCGCACTTGGCTGGTTTTTTATAATTTTACTTTGTCTACTAGTTCCCGGAGTCAGCACTAGCATATTCCCGCGTAATTATAGTATCCCACGGGAATACCGTTAATTTTTCGAGATAAAAGTATTTTAATCCAGACTCCAGAGACTAAACTACTACCATATCAAATTTCATCCAAATCCGTTTTTGTTTGAAAGAATAACAAGCATCCATCCATCCATACATACATCCATACATCCATACATCCATACATCCATACATCCATACATCCATACATCCATACATCCATACATCCATACATCCATCCATCCTCTCAAACTTTCACATTTATAATAGAAGGATTCATCCAGCGTGCTCGTGATATTTAACGCGCGTTTTCCTTAAAATGAACCATCCCCTCATAGTGTCTTATAACCACAAATCGTGAAAACATAAATTAGACGAAAGGCGCGAATAAGACGGAAAGACCAATCTCTGACTCCACGGGTCATTAACCTCTAATGGGGGAGGGGGGAGTCCTCTCGACTGTAAAATTGAAGTTCTGCAAGCCAGTTACAGAATTACTGTGGTTTTTACAGAGTCATTGTTGATATCTCTTAATGTTTAGTAAGGAATTATTTTCAACAGTTTTTACTAACAGTTACACTTGTAGTACCTCCAGTGTTGCGAGTGTCCATGGGCGGCGGTAATCGCTTAATACCATCAGGCAATACGTCTGCTCGTTTTCTGGTCCATTTCATAAAAATCAAACAAAAAATACTTCGTATGGCTTCAGACTTTATTGGGCCCTTGTTAGGCGGAGATCTGTAGGCGACTCTCGCAGGAGCGTCGCCCGTCCTCGAAGATACACAATTACACACACATACACATAATTCAAATAAACATTGTAGTGACAAAGTGAGCTGAGTGTACACCTGGATATTCAGAGTACATATACGGGGTTATAGCAAGTCGATGTTGATCCTTTAAGGTGTTGGAGTTCCCATCATCTCCAATATCTTCTACAGCGACAGCCGAATACCAAAATTTATATTTTATTTTAAAACTACGAAAGATATAAAAATGGATTTTTTTAATTTTCAATATTCTATTACGACTTGGTTTTCATAGTTAGCGGGAATAATAGAATTAATTCTTATAAAATAACTCATTAGCTAAATGAAAACAATAAAAACGAATAAATTATATCGTCAATTTTTGTAAAAATCTTAAAAGTCCAAAATCTCGTGAAATATTAATTTTGGAATATGGGTTTCATTGTACAAAATATTGGAAATGATGGGATCTACTACTTAAAGGATCTCAACATCGACTTCACCTATAACCCTGTATATCAAAAGTGTTGTCCGTCTGTCACTACCCGACTACGGCGAAGCCAAAAGGAAGGGTAATGATTTTAGCAGTCTATGTATTGTATGTTTGTTTATTCAGCTACCGATCCGATTTTGATAAATGAGATGTCAACAGCTCGTAATAATATCCCGGGTGACATAGGCTATATAATGTATGTAGTCGGGTTAAAGTTTTAATATTCCTGTTAGTTACTATTAATACTCGTATATACTACCACTACAGTAGCATCTAAATATGTTTACTACACAGTACAGCGTAGTCTTGAAGCCTGCCTCTGCTACTAACGGTCGGTAAGCAGTAGGTTGGGTAACACTTGCACAACAGTGAGTCAGCGGTTTGGGGCTCTCACGGCAGTCTGCTGGCCTCCCGCCTCGCGCCTCCGAGATCAGCCGATAACCGCAGACAATACCAGCATTAGTACAATTAGTTATACGAAATGTTTTACCACTAATAGTAGAGGTGAACTGGATTTGTCAGAAAGTGATTGGCGGATTTCTGCAATGATTATAGGTACCTACTGAATTCTTCTAAGTAGGTAACAGTAGCGATGTGTGCTAACACGATTCGCACCGGCTTCACGTTTAAGGAAGATACAATACCTCTACATACACTCCCTCTCTTTCTCACACACACATACACATAGGTACCTACTCACATTCATATACAATATACATACGTCATAACCCACTCTGCCTCTCTCACCATATCTGCAACTCCTTATGTATATAAAATCTTACAAATAGTTCATAGTATAAGATATTATTATCTTTTTATTCTGTAATTTGTTTTTTTTTAATGAAATAAACAGGACCGATAGATCAAGAATATCTACTTGTACCTATTTACGGACACGACAATTTTGTCCGAGGAACTAAATGTCTTACGATAGGAATTAAAATAAGTTCTGCAACTGATACAGGTTAAGGCTCCCTTTGATGGAGAAGCAGCCTTCGTTATTGCTAGGTAGTAGGGGCAGGTAGCGCCTCGTCGGTCGTCCCAATCAATAATGTTTTAAGCACTTATTAATAATATTACATTGGAATTTACTATTTATTTACACGAACCTATACGACATTTGAGTAAACCTCTCTGGTCTTGCAGTGTTCATGGCCCATGGCTCTCAGTTAACGTTTTCATCAGGAGATCCTGTCTACTCCAAATTGAAACAAAAAACTTTTAAAGTACTAAAATATCTATTTCTGAAATGAATATAAGTAAACATTTATTAACCCATGAAACATCCGCTTATATAATTATCCCCTTAGTAATAAAAATAGCGGTTATGCCATTTAATGTTGCTGTCTTTGTCTCGGGTGACTTTCCAACGTATCAGACAAAGACCGCAACGTTGAGGTTATCCGCTGTGTAAATATGTTTATTAGTGACGGGGTAAAATATAATTGTACAAGTTTGTGACAACCATTCCTCATCCACCTGTGCCTGTGCCTGTGCCTGTGCCGGATCCGGGAGGGTGCGAACTGCAAACTCATAAATACAATCTTCAGAATATATTGCCAAAGTTCCAACGCCACCTGTCGTCGGATCTGTGATTTATGTAGTAATGAGTGTCGTCCACAGATGGCGCTTGTTTATTGCGATTCCGAGATTTATGAAGTTGAAGCCGGAGTACGGAAAAAGTTATTTCTATTTGTATGTGTCTGAACTCTGAAGCGTTTTAGTATTCTGATAAATGAGAATCCACAAAGATTTTTATTAATATATATTTCTAATGCGTTTATGATTAAAATTTGGTTTTTTAACAATTCGCTAGATAGTTATTTTATTTTCGAATCTACGATTTTACTTCGAAATTATAAAATTTTAAGTTCCTTTATTTCAATGACTTTACCTGTATTTAGCCTTTATAGTTTACATACAAGCTTTTGCCCGCGGCTTCGCCCGCGTAGAATAGTGTTCCTTGAGAAAAACGATTTTACTTCGAAATTATAAAACTTTAAGTTCCTTTATTTCAATGACTTTACCTGTATTTAGCCTTTATAGTTTACATACAAGCTTTTGCCCGCGGCTTCGCCCGCGTAGAATAGTGTTCCTTGAGAAAAACGATTTTACTTCGAAATTATAAAACTTTAAGTTCCTTTATTTCAATGACTTTACCTGTATTTAGCCTTTATAGTTTACATACAAGCTTTTGCCCGCGGCTTCGCCCGCGTAGAATAGTGTTCCTTGAGAAAAACGATTTTACTTCGAAATTATAAAACTTTAAGTTCCTTTATTTCAATGACTTTACCTGTATTTAGCCTTTATAGTTTACATACAAGCTTTTGCCCGCGGCTTCGCCCGCGTAGAATAGTGTTCCTTGAGAAAAACGATTTTACTTCGAAATTATAAAACTTTAAGTTCCTTTATTTCAATGACTTTACCTGTATTTAGCCTTTATAGTTTACATACAAGCTTTTGCCCGCGGCTTCGCCCGCGTAGAATAGTGTTCCTTGAGAAAAACGATTTTACTTCGAAATTATAAAACTTTAAGTTCCTTTATTTCAATGACTTTACCTGTATTTAGCCTTTATAGTTTATATACTAGCTTTTTCCCGCGGCTTCGCCCGCGTAGAATAGTGTTCTTGGAGAAAAAACTTCTTCAGCAAATAACTGTAAGTAGGTACTCACTACAATATTTGACAATATCTTCTAAATATAATATATTAATTTAAACTGTTTGGTTTAAAGGACTACTATAATATAATAATGTGTAAAAAATGCTTAAAGTGAGTAACGTATTTAATTTGATAAGCATCATACTGTGTACGCTACCAACCGCAATGTCCCTGCATTTTAAATCTTTAATATTCATTTAAATTCCATGCTGTATAGGGCCATATTGATCTATATTAAAAGCACAATGTATTTAAGGTACTTAATTGGATAGGAATTAATGCTATATAATTGAATAAAATCCCTTCGTAAATAAGCCATTATTTCTCGTAAAAAGTAAAGGATAAAAAATGATTATTGTGTGTTATCTCTAAGAGATAGACATATACCGTCGCGGACTTTTTTGCATACCTTTTTAAGGTTTACAATACTGTAGCACATTATTTTGATCTATCTCGTAGGATGAGGTATCCAGTATTTACAATGTAAGCGCAAAATGTGTTTATTTACGACATTTTTTAATGTCCTCTAAAATTATCAGTGTTCCTCTACTATATTATTCATGTTATAATACATAATATAAACCTTCCTTTTGAATCACTCTATCTATTAAAAAAACCCGCATCAAAATCCGTTGCGTAGTTTTAAAGATTTAAGCGTATATAGGGGGACAGACAGAAAAAGCGAATTTGTTTTATACTATGTACTATGTAGTGATACTTTTATGTACATGGCATAATTATCTTTATTTATTTCTATGTTTACGGTATTTTAATTAAGTAAGATAGAAGACCTTATAAATAGAAAGTTAAGTAAAAATTTCTGTGTAATGAGCACAGACTTCTATTGTAATGAATAATGACTACCATTCGTCATTTCATCAGTCGCGTTCATTTTATTGCTAAACCATGGAGCTTGTAAAAAGAGCTGAACGCATACAGCACATCACACGCCGCACGAGCTGTACGCGGATTTAACCACAAAGTACTTTGATTTAACGTAGATACCTACCTACTATTCGTATTCCAAAAAACGCGACGCGTACATACGAGGTACGTTGTTGACATAATATATTAAATGATTATAATTAAATGAGAATGATAAAAAACTGCTGAATATAATATTATACTTCTCTCGCAGAATAAAGTACAGCCATAGATCATTTTATAAAAGATTTAAAACTTTTCCGATTTTACTCTTGTTGATTGAGCTATAGAGTCGCCATCTGTAGAGTAAATTTTAAAATCAATTATCATGTTAGTTACACTTGTTATTCATAGATGGCGCTAAATAAGCGGAAAAGCGCCATCTAGTGTTACTTGGTGAACTTCTGCAGTTACTATATAAAATCTCAAATGTGATTTAGATGTCGCCACAGGGACGGAAAAGCGACACCTAGCATTACTTTATACAAACTTCGTGTTCATTGAACATTAAACTTCCCACATCTCTTGATAGATGTCGCTACAAGTCGCGTATATTAAAGTTTGTGCATCCATCATTATTTTACACTCATAATATAAGCGTCCTAACTCCTAAAACCTTTCCGCGAAGGTGTGAAAATGATTTTTGTTTCGTTTTTTGTTGTCCATCTCTGGTTGTTTTATGTTTGGGTGTGAGAACCTGTACAGGCCACGGGGCGTACGGCTTTTGTGTGTGCAGCACGTTCGGGCAACTACGCGGCATTTTTACTAGCGACGGCCGTGAATTGTGCATTTGTGCCACACAAAGGGACTGAGCCGTTGACAAATAGTATACAATAACAGCTAAAACGTCAGCAGACAACATTTACCCACCGAGTACCCACTACCTACCACTTGAATTGTGTTACATAGGTACATGTTACATACCTGATACCTACTCACCATAAGTAGATGATAACATTTTTTATTAAGTATTACTTGAATAAAACTAAATTAATACGACTGCCTAAATAAAACTGGTGCGATAAACTTAGGTACGTTGGAAACGCAGGGCCTAGACGATATACCAGCGCCTAGCATGATTAATCATAGTCCATTCGCGTGAGACATCAGTGTAAATGTCAAAATGGCTTAAATTATTGGTGAATGTGAACACCGCATAAGCGTCTTGGTCAATTTTAATATTGTCACTGCAAACTTATCTGGTGGCATGAAGTGGTACGAGGGCGGCACTGAAAATTTCGGGAATCAAGGAAGTGACACAACATTACTATTTAAAAATGTATTTATTGCTTTTCGAAGTATTCTCCGCGAAATTTGACACATTTTTCCATACGATGGAACCAATCATTGAAGCAACCATTCCATTCGGAAGTTGGGGTCTCCAAAATGGCCGTTTTGTAGGCGTCCACAGCTTCTTCAGGTGATGAAAATCTCTGACCACGCAATTTATTCTTTATTTTAGGGAAAGTATAGAAATCATTAGGGCTTAGGTCTGGGCTGTACGGCGGATGGTCTAATAATTCTATGATTTCTTGCTCTAAAAACTCTTTTGTTCTGTGCGCGGTGTGAGAACTCGCATTGTCGTGATGGAGGATGATGCGGCGGTTGCAGTTCTCTTTACGGAGTTCAGAAACGACCTGTGGCAAACAAATGTTAGCATACCATTCTGCATTAACCGTTCTTTGTCCCTCAAGAGGAATAGTCGCAACATGGCCGGTTTTGGAGACAAACGTGGCCACCATTTTTTTTGCAACACTCCGTGAACGAACAATTTTTGTTGGCTTTAACTCATTTTCGAACACCCAAACCTGTGACTGGTTTTTTGTTTCGGGTTCGTACGCGTATATTCAGGATTCGTCACCTGATACGATGTTGTATACAGCATTTGAGGATCCTGCGTGGAATCTTTCGAGAGTTCTGACGCACCAAGCAACGCGAGCCGCTTTTTGCTCTTCACAGAGCAAATGCGGTATCCATCGGGAAAACAACTTTTTTACACCTAATTTTTCATGCAAGATTATTTGTATTTGACTCATGCCAATGTCTAAAGTTGCCTGAATTTCGCGGTATGTCACATGTCGATTTTCCTCAATCAGCTTACGCACAGCCAAAGCGTATTATAAAATTAATGACTTTATTCAAGACGGCACACCTTGGGAATAAGGTGGCTCCTTATCTTATTATTTGTTACATAGACATAAGTAAACATTGTAATAATTTTGATTTTAAAAGAATAATTTTCCATCTTTTTGGTAAAAGATGGCCCCAGACGAGTTTCTTAACGGCTCTTCTCGCTGGGTTAGTTCTCGAACCGGTGGTAGGCATCACGTAGTATCGACGTTCAAAAAGAGTATTTAAAAATACCAATTTTGAATAAAAAAAATTTGATTTTGATTTTGACAGCATCAACGTGTTCTTGGGTGACTGCAGTTTTTGGACGACCTTGACGGGGATCATCACTGAGCTTGACACGTCCACGTTGAAATTCAGCAAACCAGCGATAAATTGTGGTTTTGGATGGGGCTTCATCACCAAATGCAGAAATCATCCGGTCAACACACTGTTTTTGTGTTAAACCACTTCGAAGGTCATAATAAATCATCGCTCTAGAATTTTCTCGAGTCAATTCCATTTTCTCAACGACTAAACAAGTTTGACAAGACCTTGTGACAAGACCGAGAATCTTTTTTTAAATAAATAAACGGTATTCGATTTTTAAAACCAAGGAGTTTTAAATTAAAAAGATTTTAATATGACAGGAACAGTGGAAATATTCAATGTCACCAGGCGGCGCTTGGTAGCCTGACGGTCCTTGTCGTGTCAAAAAGCTGTCATATGTCAGGAATTTGAAAACCCTCACTGAATTAAAAAAAAAAAAAACATTTTTCTGCTTTTAACATCGAACACTATTAGTTGATAGAGAAATTTTCAAAAATCAAATCAAACCTAGGGAGTAGAGACCTTGAGAGATGTTAGAACTTAGTTGTTAGAAGTTTCTGTAAGAGCAACTTCTTCAAAAGTTTATGTTTCATAGTACGGTTCACTTCGAGTGGCCATTTTAGACTGTAATGGCGCTGGTCCATTTCTATGTTAATATTTTTTGATAAAATATTTTTGTGAGTCCAAGAACGGGAGCCACCTCCAACAAATTTTGATACTATAAATCTATTTTTATCGCACTTTTTACAATAAACCTACAATATTATTAGAAATACCTAATGATGTATATTTTTTACTTTTTTTAACAATTAACGAAAGTTATACGACTTTTCACTCGCGCAATAGACGTGCAAGTTTGACGAAGACTTATTAAAGTGTCGAAATTATTTTTTAACCCCTGACGAAGACAGAGAGGTCGCAAGTCTCGAGAAAACGCTCCATACAAAAGTCGCGGAACCTAGATTAATTATTCAATTAGACATTATTATGAGTAGGAAGAAAAGTAGGTAATGAAATATTTTATCGCTAATAAGATCCATTATATACCTACTTTCTAAGATCCCTAAAATCGCAAATCATCCATAATTAAAAATAAACTTTCTTCTGAACTTTTACAGCTCTTCTTTACGAGGCACATATTAAGTATCTTTTAAGTTTAATTAATTGACATTTGACAATGATGTTTAATTAACTCTGATTAATCATAGTTAAATGTATACTTTCTTCTTTAAATAGCTCTTATTTCTTTACAAATTACAAGGCACAAAGAACAAGAGTTTAATTATTAATTGCATCGTGTTTTATCAATGCAGAATCCTGCCTCTTAACATAGGTCCTAGGTGTTTTGGCGGGGATGGGAATGAATGTGTAGCATTGTTGTTTTTGTATTATATATATATATAAATTTGTGTTATCCCGTTTTCAATGTGTAACATTGGTAGAATGAAGAACCAAGAACCACTTACTTACTTTGTGTTCTCTTCAAAAGTCCCTAGGAAGTTTCAGTAAAGCGTCTACCACTTTACTGGATCGACTGACTTGACTCATTGACTGCACTGACTATTTATTTAAACTTTGGCTAGATTTTTGACGATTTAGAAAAACGGTATTGAAAACATAAATGAAATTTTTTCCCGCCTTTTTAATTTGACACTGAAATTTTTAATTGAAAATTATCCTGAAAATGCCGCATACCATATTGTAAAGCACAGAGCCGACAAACGGACAAACAGACAGACCTGTCATAATTTCATTCCCTGTCCATCCGCTTCATTGTGTTATGTTTAGCCCCATTGACAGACAAACGGACAGACAGCTATACATACGTTTCCGAGAACTAGCTGAAATGGCGTTTCGCATAGTCCCAATCACGTTCTAAATTTAAACTTCATTCATAAAACTTTTTTTAAACAATTTCGTCTACGGATCCCGTCTAACAATGCCGAGGTTTTGGCGAACGTTCAAGTGAGAATAATTAACCGAGATTGAAAGCGTTATGTAAAGACTCAGGACCTCACAAAGACTGCAATGAAGTTTTTTGAAATTTCGGCCCAATCCTGCCTACTATTATAAACGTGAAAGTTTGTGAGGATTGATGGATGTTTTAGACTCTTTCACGCAAAATCTACTGATCGGATTTTGATGAGTAGTAGTTTAATGTGATCTCTGGATTAACACAGAAGCGAAAAACAAAAGCGTTTTCTACGATATCTGGAATTCAAATGTGGTCATTATTTGCCGAATTATGAGGATAGGTGTAAACATTTTAATTTTTTGCCTTTAACTGTACGTAGAAACATTACTGACTTATCTTATTTAATAAAAATAATCAACAGCAACATAGTCCTTATTTGCTTAATAATCTAAATTTTGTACTCCCACCAAATATTATTTCTTAACATTTCGTCCCTCTTTACTTATCAACTTTTAGAATCAGAATCAGAAAAGTTTCTTTCAGAAAATTGGTACATATAGGTGTTACATTGTATATAATTAGTATCATCATCATCACAATTTCAGCCCCTAGGGCGTGAAAATTATAATGTTGTTAGGAATAAACAAGAATCTTAACATTAAGAACATGGAAAATAACTAAACAAAAATCATGAAGTCATCGAATCCCATCACCATAATAAACTTATAGTTAAATATCATCCCAAACACTCATTCATTATTTTAAATTTTTGAATTTCAATCATTGTTATTTTTAATTTAAGTCAGGTATGTTGCATTCAGGGCATGTGCTCAATTAAATGAGTTTCTGCGAATGAATTTATATATTTTAAATTCTCATAAGTATGTATCCCGTGGGATACAGTATTTACGGCCGGCAAAAGCTAGTTTTTACATAATTACGAGGAAACAAAACATTCAACTCGACCAAAATAACGTGTCATTGTATTGCACGGTAAATCAGTGACATTTAAATTGCCTAGCCTTCTATTTGTTCTCTTTGTTTACGTTTAGAGTATACGTAATTCTATGACAGAAATAATGTGACATGTGACATGTTTGGCAACATGAGCATGTTTGCGAGCCCCGCCGAGCCCGAGCGCGCTTGATCGCCGCGCAGTGACGAACCACCGCGACCACGACAGATGTCCTGCGCCCGCGCAGGCGCTCATTAGGGATGACACGAATGAGTTTTTGATAATCATAATCAATAAGCTTGCAAATATTATATGCGATGTTTGTGTACTGTCTTATCTGTGTTCTCCTGAGTGTAAAGTTCTCATTGTAGAATATTCAGAACTGAACGCGAACACTTCATTAGAAATCTCCATAAAACTAATTAATATTGTCTGTTGTGGGGGATTGACACGGTTGACTAAACTTACAGGATTTCCGCCGTACGGCAAAAATCGACCGTCTAAATGGCAATTCGGATATGACAAAGCGATTCGTCAAGTGACTCGCCGCACGGTGAAAATCGTCCAATGTAAATCTCGTATTTATTGGATTGGACGACTCTTTTTAGCCCTGGGACGGAACTTTGTCATTTTATTTATTTGACGACCTCTGTGGCTCTGTGGCTCAAGACTGGGTTTGAGTTCCGTCGAAGGAACAAAAAGCTTTTCTGTGTTCTTGGGTCATGGATGTTGGATGTGTTTAATATGATAAAAATCTTACATGTATGTATAATATAAAAATACTAAATATACTTCCCGTTGTCTGATTGCCGTAACACAAGTTCTTCGAGTACTTAACACAGGGTCAGATTGACGTGGTGTGAAGCGTCTATTATTATATTATATATTATCATCATGTCCAAATCGCTGAAGCTAGTTCTCTGGATCTTAATTTTCAACCTCATCTACTGCAGTTTTCAATGTATCGCCAGCCCTACCGCTAAGCGCCTTCAAAGCATCTATTTAACCTCGAAATGAGCGGTTTTTATGTGAGGTTTTTATTGAAGCTGCCGTCTACTAATATTATGCTTATGTTACCATTTTTTCAGTTCCTATCTCGCATGGGAAAAAAATATTTTTTATCCGCCGTTTGCATATGTCGGAAAAAATATTTTTTATCTGTCGGCGAAGGGCACATGGCGTCGCGCGTGCTACCAGCACATTGCGCTCAATTTTTTTCGCATCCGATTCGAAATTTAAACACGCGCATATGCGCGGGCGCAGATATTGTGTTTTTTTTTAAGATGCCGCCTTCGCTCCCCTCGCGGCTTTGTTTATGGGCTATGAAAAACGTATTGGAATAAAGTTGCGTTTAATGCGAGTTTAGTGGGCCCCGCGGCAAGCGGCAAGCGGCGTTATATAAGGTTATTGGATAGAATAATTTTATTGGAATATTAACGTTTCTGGGTAAGTTGTACGCAGTTGTATGTTGGAACATCCACATACCTGGACACTTAATGTTGAACAGCTTGTGTCTTGTAGGTTTTACGGTCGAACACTGAAACGATAGTTAAATCAAGTGACGCTCAGGTCACTTGCTGTCCTTGTCATTTCGGCTAGCGGACACAGCGACAGCCTCTCAATCAAAGGGCTATAATTTCGATTAGCGCCTCAGTGTTCGGCCGGTCTTTAGGTAATATCCAAACATTGTTGCAACCAGTCCCCAGGCGAGGCGAAGCTCTATGAAGGATGTGGGTACGCGAGTTAACATGCTACGAACCTCTCACAATGTTACAGCTACTTATTAAGTACAAGCTCCAAAGTAGTGGTGTCCGATATTTAGGCCCGTGTCGCAATATTTTAATAAATGTCGGATGGCTTATTCGGAAGTTTTCGGTAGATTCTGCTTACTTTGTCTCGAGCGACAGAGACGAAACATGCAAATAAGCTATCTGCTTATCGGGACATTGTGAAACAAGCCCTTAGCATTAGGTATCTACTTGCCTTCTTTACCTTTTTGTATTTTGTATCAGTTTGTATCAATATTTTTTTAAAATTTCATTTTATATTTCGTTTTTGGCAGTTACAGTAAAACCCTGTTAGTAATGGCCGGCCATTTTCATTTTTTTATGAAATGACAGACGATGTACGAAAAACGACGATTGCCGAAAGACGTTGAGGTCGTGGTCATACTGTAATACTTTATTATTATTAATGCTTAATTTTTGACAAATAAATAAATTATAATTGATAACAATTCACTTGCATCCAAATTACAATGTTTCACTTCTATGAAGTTAAACCTCTTTAAGCGCGTTGATTTTTTTTTTCTCAAAGCAAAGAACACCTCGCATACAGCCATAATACATAACCCGGTGTCGATCCTAACGATGTTATTAATTGTTTTGAGGGTTAAGTCAATTATAACCCGTTGCTGTCGACGGTTTTTTGTTTTTGGTTAAAGGGTTCGAATGTGGGAACTTTTTACTAATCTTTCAAGGAATGTAGAAGAATATCAGAGATGAACTTCGAATATGATTATTCAAAAATTTGATCTTAGTATCCTAATCAATCGCTAGATTATTAGCTTTTGAAGAGATGGGATAAAAAACGGACTCATATCAAACCGGCGTGTGTGAGAGTCTTAGGCTGGAACTATATGTATATGATCCCGGGCCCGGGAAAATTCAGGGCCTGAAAATAGAACTGCGCTGAGTTGAGAACCGAAGTGTCGAGTGTCGAGCTGTCATATATAACATTGACATTTGACTCGACACTTATGTGTTCGATTTTCACTTTCAATGCTCTGAATTTTCCCGGGCCCGCCGGATGCCGGATCATGAAGTCCAAGCCTTAAAAGATCGGCAACTTATAACTCCTCGGCTGTCCAGTATAGGTGTCTACTATCGTTGTACACTACCTAAAATACTGTGGCGGACCAATTAGCGCCACAATCCTGAATCGCGCTAGAAGTTTCTGTTTTTCAGCGCTGCATATACAACAAGCATATCACCTCGCTCGGTCGAAGATCTCTATTTGGGGCTTCCACTATACCCGCAATACCAGTCTTGTTAGCTCTAAAATCAAAATTATTTTGTTTTTAACTAACGTCCGAGTCCATACTTTGCTTACCTATATTCAAAACGGATCTCTGAAGTCTGTACTCTGAAGTCACATGCTGACCTATCAATCGAGTAATGCCAATACGATTTAGGGGGAAGTGTCCATTCTGTTTCTCACGGTTCCGGCCGAACAAACTGTCGGTAACGACCGGCCCAAACATGGCGACCCGTTGACAATAAAGAGTTTTATTAACTCCTAATATAATTAATAACGTCGTATAAATATTGCCTGAGTGCGTGGCGGCGCGTAGGTGCGGGCCGAGATCACCGAGATGCCGAATATACGAACGAGAAATATGTTCTTTTATAATTCCTTTCCCGGCAAATATTAGTTTTTTTTTATGTTTTTTTACACACGAAACACATTTCGAGATACTTTTCTATCTAGCTTTATTACTAACTAGCTTTTGCCCGCGGCTCCGCCCTCGTAAATACATACTGTATTTTGTTCAAGGGAACACTGTACTTTTTCGGGATAAAAAGTAGCCTATGTGTTAATCCAGAGCTCAAACTACTACCATACCAAATTGCATCAAAATCCGTTCAGTATTTTTTTAACTACTATTTTTAGCAATTAATATTTGAAAACCGCCCAAGTCGGTTTTGCGTACGAAAGGTTCCGAACAAAATGGCAAAAAAAATATTTTGCTGTATGACAGCGGGAGGGGGGCATGGGAGCCGCCCCATTTAAATATTTATTATATTTAAATGAAAGGAATTTAAATATTTATTATATTATTATTATAGTGGCAACAGAAATATATAATCTGTGGTAATTTCAACTGTCTAGCTATCACGGTTCATGAGATACAGCTTGGTGACAGACAGAAGGACAGCCGAGTCTTAGTAATAGGGTTCCGCTTGTACCCTTTGACCCTAAAGATGAAGTAGGTATTTTCATTTACCATCTCTCTGTACGAGTTGTGTTTGGCCACACGCCGCCCACCGCCGGCCATTCACCCGCCGCGCCGCCCGCCATTCACCCGCCGCGCCGCCCGCGCTCCAGCTCCGGCGCCACTCCTCAGCGTGACCACAGGCAGGGTGGCGTCACCCGGCAGCTGCACCACCGTCGACAATACTTGGCGCCAGTGGCGTGGGGTTCCTATAACTCTACTCCTATCGGCCTCACTTGCCACTTACCTTTTGAAGACCGTCGTCCAAATCCCTATTGTACAGGCTTGGGCTTCCCTACGTAGGACAACCAGCCTTCGCCACTGCTTGGCGACACGTATAAGCGAAAAGTGACGCTACCGTGGACTGTGTGTGACTATTCATGCAATCGGTATGTAAAGTGCGGTCGCGGAGGACGTAGAATTTCCTATACCGACTTATTGCTACTTATGTCTTTCATATACGTTCACACAGGTACGCGATACGAGCGACATAGTAATATATTCGTGCGCGATTGAAAGAGACAAGTAGGGATAAGTCAATGTACAAAATTCTACGTGCTCCGCGAACGCACTTATAAGCCACTGTGCCATCGTCCTCAAGCTAATGTTACAATCTGTAGGAATTGCTGGTAGGTAATTGTTATGTGTAAGCCTAGCCCAGGTCCCAGACGGCGCCACACAACAGTCGGCGTCTGTTACGTAAGGTTATCACCGAATTACCGAGGTCGATGACCCCGCGTAATGGATGTGTTTTGCCAAATACCCACCACCACCCACCCTAGACTGTTGCTAGGGGTGAACACCCCTAGTATGATGTATCTAGTGCTGGGCGGTCTTATTTCTAAGGATCATGTTGAAAAATATTAGCTTTCTGCACACAATTCCCCTCATAAGTTGTAACTGTGCCAAATTTTTCATCATATATAACAAAAAAAATACAGCGCCGTGTCGCGTATCGTTTCGTTTCGTTGTAAATTGACCCTTACATTAAAAAGATCGACAAGTTAGTACGTCCCTAGGAAAGTCCTTGGAGTAGGCTCAAACGCCGAAGTCTATAACGTCTCCTATCTCGACTACAGCTCTAAGCCTTTCCTCACTCCGAGGATATTTTGCTCAATACAAGCGGAAAAACTTGGCAAAAGACATTTGGCGGCGCGCCTGGAAACTATAAAATTAGTTGATATCGTTCCGACGCTGACGCGACAGTGTCTTAGTCTAGACTAAAGTGTAATGGCTATCCCTGCAGGCTTAGCAGACGCACCCTAGAAACACCGAAGAATCGACAAAACGACAGATTGAAGAAACATTAATACTATTCAGAGCAAAATAGGTCTTATTGTATGGCAGCAAGGTCGATGCATCGTCGTTATGAGAAACAACATTATTTTCTTCCCGAGCACGAGCTCACAAAATGGCCTCTTTTGACAGCTAAAGTAGAAACGTTTTCCTACTTCAATGTCAAATAGTCTTACAATAATGTCGACTACTCCACATCATGGCGGTCCAAGACAAATAGTTTATTTACGTTCAGTCACTTACTTGAAAATTTTATCATTTTTGACAGAAGATTTCCCGGCAGCCATTTTATAAATATGGCTATTTAGAAATGTCGACTTCTACTGACGACCTTGATATTATGGATTAAGAACTGTTTTGCAACGAACTATTTTGCATAGAATATTTCTTCTTTAAAGTTATTTCTTCGGATCGCCATGCTAAGCCCGGTAGTAAGTTCGATTCTGGGCCTTTAATCAAAAATGTATGGGATTTGACATAACTCATCGCTAAGAGATGTCTCTTAGCGATGAGTTATGTCAAATCCCATACATTTTGTTTTCTGACTTCGCCATCGAAACTATCGAATGCGTCTTGACTAAAGGCCCAGATTAGTCCTATGAATTCAGAACCTCAATTCTCGTATTTAACTTAGACTTTCAATTTACTTTCAATGAATTATAAATATCTTTATTTCATAAACTGATTTTGGAGTTTGGACCAATCAAAAAGCGTTTGACGTTGGTTTGATGTTTATGAGAATACCATTTTGCTGTTTTAACATATCGAGACTGCATCGAAACTGTATTAATGTAAGATTTAATGCGCAGAATCGACCTACAGGACATGCTGCATCCTTAAAATATTAATTTGTCACTTTTTGGTAGAAAGTTAACGACATTAATGTAAGATTTAATGCGCAGAATCGACCTACAGGACATGCTGCATCCTTAAAATATTAAGTTGTCACTTTTTGGTAGAAAGTTAACGACATTAATGTAAGATTTAATGCGCAGAATCGACCTACAGGACATGCTGCATCCTTAAAATATTAAGTTGTCACTTTTTGGTAGAAAGTTAACGACATTAATGTAAGATTTAATGCGCAGAATCGACCTACAGGACATGCTGCATCCTTAAAATATTAAGTTGTCACTTTTTGGTAGAAAGTTAACGACATTAATGTAAGATTTAATGCGCAGAATCGACCTACAGGACATGCTGCATCCTTAAAATATTAAGTTGTCACTTTTTGGTAGAAAGTTAACGACATTAATGTAAGATTTAATGCGCAGAATCGACCTACAGGACATGCTGCATCCTTAAAATATTAAGTTGTCACTTTTTGGTAGAAAGTTAACGACATCAAGTATTACGACGAAATGTTGAGGTCTACGATGTGAATAATTAAATATCGACTCTTGACTATTAAATTATAGTTACAACAGATTTTCGCTGTATCTTCACTGTGAGGCACACATTTTCCGGCTGGTACAGGTTTTTATCTACTTACAAGTTAAACGTACATAAACTCGACGTACTATCTAACAAATTGCCGCTCGACCAGGCATAAGATGAAATTGTGTAACAGCGCCGTTGAATCGTGCACATGTAGACATGTTCACGTGTAAATGCGTAGTTCAACCACGTCTGCAGGCGTTGCGGTCACTTCCTTTGTGTTTAAACATTGAGGCGTCACAATGCAAAGGAAAAAGTTTGGAAACTGTCGAGCAGGGACTTTGCCGACATTGTACCTACCTTCCTGATAGGTAAGATATATTATAGACAGACTATAGATTAGTAGTAGCCGAGGCCGCCTCTCTAGGGCCTTATTGGTCCATTTGCGGCCTGCGACCTTACGAGACTGCGCCTAGTTCGTATTATAAAATACACGAATTCTCTAACGCTTAAGGGTCAACTCACACCGAAATGATACCCGACGCGGTGCTGTATTTTAAGGTAGCTATTCAAAGTTGAACTTTATTAATTACACAAGAAGATACATCACTGTAAGAGTTCGAATGTCAAGTTGCACCGCGCTGCACAGCGCATATGCAGAGTATGACTGATGTCATATGAAACGTGTATATTTTTGGTAAGTGAAAAAGTTCAATTATTCTTAAAAATTAGGCCCCCGTCGCGCGCGCGGTGTGAACTGACCCTAGAATAGGGTTTCCCTAAATCACATACTGTAACTGTCCATTGCTTAGCAGAATGACGTTGCATTTGAGTTTTCGGCAGATACTCCGGCAATTCATAGAAATAATCTCAGATTAAATAGTGTTATGAAGAAATTGCGACGTACCCCATGCCCAATGAGCTTGATGTACTCTCTACTATGACTTTGAAATAAGTATCTCTTGATACTTGATTTTAGAATTCTAAATTCTAAAATTAAAAATCCGTTTTAGGGAAGCCAGTCGTCAATGAGGGTTTTTAAATTCGTAACATCTGACAGCTTTTTGACACGACAAGGACCGTCGGGCTAGCAAGCGCCGCCTGGTGACAGAAAAAGAATAGAAAACTATTATTGACCGTTTTTGATACCACTTACGATGACGCTCACCAGATGACGCTTTGTGTGCGTTGGGTCTGCCCCCTAGCGGCAGAAAAAATATCAAAAACCCTCATTACATAATATAGCCTATCGATAATTTATATAGTATGCGGAAAATCTATAGACTATTAACTCGGGCCAAATAAATAAGTTAAGACAGAGCTTTTCCATACAAAATCTGAGGCCGATTTTTAAAAATTAAGTGTGGCTATGCACTACATACATAAAAAAGCACACACCCCGACAGCTCGCCTTACAAGGTAAGGCGTAGTGTCGTTACATGTGTGTGCGTGACACTGTGCTATTACACAATACACGGCGGCGTAGTTTATGCCGGCCTTACTGTGTGGTTCGCAGAACTTTGAACTCTGTCTTCACTTTTGCGACCTACGGGATTAACACAACTTTTATCGCGGCAAAATGTACGGTCACGCGGTACTTCCTCTTGCACGTTCGTTGCAAGTCGCGAGCAACATCTTGTTACTAATTTGGGGCGTATAACAATATAACACTTTGATGTGTCAACATTATCAGTTCGAACGTAAATCTGTTGTATGTTCTTTTGTTTGTCGCTCTCGGCGCTCGCGCTTAGCAACGCCCGGATTTGTTGACGGCCGGTGGACGGATATAGCTAATACAGTGCCACAGACTGTATAGTGTATACTGTATAGGGTCCCGCAGGCGAAATGTGCAAAATTTCATACAAATGTACTATCAGGGAATCTAATTCATGAGCAGGTTCACCGTTGTCATAATTAATATAAAGATTTTTTTAAATTTAACTTTATATATAACTTTATAAACTTTAACTTTATATTATAACTAACGTAACTTTATTATAACTATACTTTTGCCTCTTATATAGAAGAAAAATAAATAAAATGTCAAACAGACGTCAACGTGTAACAAAACTGTATCTATCAAACGCACGGTAGTGTGTGTTAATAATCTGAGGTAGTGTGTGTGTTGTTGTTATTAATTGTATCTATCTATCTATCTATATACATAGTAGGTATTTTCTTTTACTTCATATTTTACAGTTTTATATGGTAGGTACTTGAAATATTTAATTCATTGTTACTGAATTAAAATTAATATTTATATCAGGCTACCTTTTATATATTTAAACATAGAAATAATATGAAAATTAATTTAAATATGACACGAAAATGATTTGAAAGCAATTAAACATCAAGTGAGGAAATGCAGAGCGCGCAATTCGCACGGCGGAAAACGATTACTTATTTTTGCAAAACACATTGTCCGTCAGATAGCGATCGCTCGCACTATTAAAGCGACATTTGAAAATTGAATACGTTATACGTGCAGACTGTGGGGCCGTAGGACAGGCGCACACTTTACAACATGACACAACCGAACACCCTGAGAAAGGTTTTACTATCACCAAACTTTTGAAATAGAACAAAATGTGACCTTAATTATTTTGTAGTCCAATTATGATATGTAAAACCATCGTGAGCTGGCTTGGAGCTTCGCTGTCGACTGCGTGAGTTCGATTCCCGCGTTGCACCAACAATAAATGTTGTTTTCAAGTCTGGTTGGAACAGTGCAGGCTGATCACCTGGTTGTCTGACAAAATGAGCCACGCGTCGGATCCCACCGACCCACTGGGTTACGAGAGTAAAGGAAGAGTGTGTAAGTGTGAGTGTGTGGGTGTGTGTGTGTGTGTGTGTACTGTGTGTGTACTGTGTGTGTGTGTTTGCCTATAAAATAACTCCTACCTCTAGCTTCAACGAAACCTGTCATCGTCTCCAAAATCGGTGTGGGGGGCTACTCCATAGTCCCAAATTGTCATGTGTGTAACATTCGAAGACCGTAGACCGTGCATCTCTATTTTACTTACCTGATAAAATATAAACTATCTGTCCCCATTGCTGGGAACTTAAGCTATTTTTAGCCGTAAATAAAAATACTATGCCTAATTGTCAAATCATTGCCATCAATTGAATATCAATATATAGTGTATGCCCACCCTTAATGAGTGTCGCAGGGCGGGCGCACACTATCTAGATGAGATCTGTGCACTGCCATTTGTACATTTGTCGTTGCCCAGATGTGCGATTGTCGCCGTGTTTAATGATTGTTTCAATAAAAACATCATTAAGGGCGCAGTCGAATGAAACTTACACATTCAGTTCTGTCAGAGAACAGGTGATAGGAACCCTGAAGGTCGATTCTGGTAATTATATCCTGAAATAATACAGTTACGATCCAGTGCCGGTATGTTAAAACTGCAAAATGGTATTCTTGTAAACGTCAAACCAACGTCAGTTCAGTTTTGATTGTTCCATACTTATATTAAAGAAATCTTTTTTTCAACAATCAACAAACACTGTGAATTTTAAATATTTAAAATTCACAGTGTTTGTTGCAGAACTCCTCCGAAACGACTTGAGCGATTTTTATGAAATTTTGCTGGTGTATTCGGTAGGCATGAGACTAGTTTGTCAGTTATTTTTTATACCCCTAAGTGATAAGGGTAGCCCAATCCAATTTTTTCAATTATTTTATGATAAATTAGTACTGTATAATCTTCAACCCTCAGCGGTTGAAAACTCTTATGTGTGTACTCTTTCACACATCAGCTGTAGGCAGTCGGGGTAGGTAGTAGGTGTAAGGTGTAAGTGTAGGTAGCTATTCATTGATTCCAGTTCATCGTAAAGACAGAACGTCTGTCGCGGCCAGCTGGTAATTATATTACATTAATAACGAAATGAAATAATCTCCGACCAGTCAATATCCACACGAGTTCCAGTCTGCGTCCACAATCCTCACACAGGAATAGACGCGGCCTGCCCCCTACAGACTCGACCGTAGAGCTGCACCTCGGGTAGACATGGCGGTGGGTACAAAGTCCAGTGTTAGAAGAGATTTGTATATCGTATCGTAGACATAGAGAGCAGAGAGACAGATATATTGTTATAGTTTACAATTACTGCATAAAAATAATATTGATTTGACGACCTCTGTGACTCGGTTAGTACGTCGGTGCTCAAGCCGAAGCGACTTCGGAGGTCGCGGGTTCGAATCCCGCCGAGGGAACAGAAAGTTTTCAACGTTCCTGGGTCATGTAAGTGTGTTAAATCCTGTGTGTATATTGTAAAAGTATTAAAAATACTTCCCGTTGTCTGGTAAAAAAAAGTATCCGAAGAACTTGTGTTGCGGCCGGGGTAACACAAGTTCTTCGGATACTTTTTTTTAACCTGACAACGGGAATACTTAGCTCGACCAGATTGACGTGGTGTGAAGCGTCCATAGATATTATTATTATTTTATTAATTTTCGTTTCCATTGTTGACAGGACTCTTTCGATTTCCTGAGCCAATTTATTGAGTTCAATATTTTGTTGATACGAGTAGTCGCTCACAATGGGTCCATTAATTTAGAACCATAGAATGTATATACCATACTCCTTATAACCTTAGAGGCTCACGGTGTCACCGTGCGAGTGTGATATTTAAGTAGCACTTAACCTTAGGGAGCGTTTGAGTATCCGAATATTTGTTTGTCTTACAAAGAAACACAAGTAATGAGCTCTTTAAACGCATGTTTGGATGTTCTACATTTTGCGCGCAATTAAAAATAACACAGCGTTTAGCGCGCAGCCATTCAGCGCGCACATCAAACGGCGTGCGCAGACGACGTGCAGACACCCCTCCCCCCGCGTCTGCCCTCTACGTCTGCCCCCTGCGTCTGCACTGTTAACGAGCAGACAGATCGCCACATGCTAGGCGATCGACGCTGCCAATGTATACAACCCGCAACGCTATTGCCTGAGCAATCCTTCTTCTATGCTCCTCATATTTGCTCTCCTTGACTCATATGGCTCGCCAAACGAGAAGATCGACTGATGGGAAGCGATCGCTACCGCCTACGGATACATTCAAAATCACATTCGATTTCGCACTTTGTGACTCTGCTCTAAATGTTGAACTTTAGTAGCTACATAACAAAATAAAAAGTTTTCGATAACAAAAATAATAGCTCCCCACAACGATTTCCACACACACCGAAACCAGACAAATGATTATTGAACCAGAAATGTTTTTATATAGTGCCCAAGAGTGTGTCTCTCTTCCTTCACTCTCGTAACCCAGTGGGGCGGATGATCGACACGACTGGCGAGAGATCAGGCGCAGGACCTTTCTGTATCGAACGCATGGATCATCTTATCAGATAATAAGATGATCAGCCTGCATCGTCCCGACGAAAACAGAGGGGTGTTAAAAGTTTGACGTGTCTGTCTGTTTATGTGTCTGACAGTGGCATCGTAGCTCCCAAATGGATGATCCGATATTGATCTAGTTTTTTTGTTTGAAAGCTCACTCGAGAGTGAACTTGGTTAATAATCCGTCACCGCTTAATGGGCGACAAAATATTTAATTGGTCCGGGCGCAAAATTTTAAATACACCTCTAAATCACAGAGAAAAATTAAATGAAAAATTTGATCAATACTAATAATTTTACGGGCTAAAATCAAATTGCCTACTCTTTAAATCCTTTCTGAAATACAGTATGCTTCGAAAAAATACAATTATGTCAATAGCATAAAAGTGAACGTCATTACTTAATATTATAATATTATGTACTAAACATTTCTTTCTAAACTTCTACGTTATAAACTTTTATTAAACATTTCTTTACAAAAATGGCACGTTAATACACAAAGGTTCGCCAGCCCTGTGGGCCCTAGGGCCTCTTTTTAACGCAAGACTCAGCTTTGATATTTAATGTAGCTAACTGTGGCCTGTCCCCACGTGCCTTTGATATCAATATTTATATGAATTATAATATTAATACAGTTACAATTACATACAGTCGTGGTCAGTGCTCGTGGTCAGTGGTCGTGATATTTGTATGGTAATCCAGTGATATGATCACGGCTTTGAAGAGCCGACCGGATAATAGTTGGAGTTAATTTTCACATTAATATTCTGGTAATAGAGAGACGGTACATTAATAAAATCTGTGTCAGTACTACCAAGACCTCTCTAGAGTTTCTTGGGTTAAATATCATCGAAAAGAAGAATTTACTAGCATAAGAAACTCTCCATGAAAAAGTGTTAAAGATACTTTCAAAATTAAATCAAAATGTCTTAATAACTACTTAGGAAAGTCTTGTACCACAATATATTTTGTAGAGTATATGTTTCAACGATCCGTCAGTTCACCGCGAGACGGGACGCGGCGGGCACTTGAACGCCACTTTTTGAAGTTAAATTTGAATCGTTATCTTACAAAGTGCGCGCTGCGTCGCTCTCAATGTAATCTGACATTAAAACAGCTATTATTTAGTACATAGCAGAGCTCACGCTCGTAGCTATGTAAATGGTCAGAAGATTTGGCCAGTCTCATGCTAGCCATACACGTAACGGTATAACTGACAGGTTTGCCTGGACAGGTACACCTTGCAGGTAAACCGGAGCGTGTAAGTTACACAACTGTATAGTTACGTGTATGGCTAGCTTTATAGACACGTTTGAAAAACTTCTGCTATTATAAATGTGAAAGTTTGTGACCCATCCTCACATGTATGGATGGATTGATGTTTGTTACTCTTTCACACAAAAACTACTGATCGGATTTTGGTGAAATTTGGTATGATAGTAGTTTATGCTCTGGATTTAACATAGAGGGTACTTTTTATCCCGAAAAGGCACAATATTCCCGCCGGATACGCGCGCGTTTACGTTGGGGGGGAGCCGCGAGCAAACGCTAGTTAAATCATAAGTATAAATAATTTACCCTAAACTGTCTAGATCTATGAAACTACTAAGGCCCGAAGTGAAAGCGAATGTCCATACAGTCCATATGTCAGAACTGATCAGAACGTGTAACTTGCCTCGGAGGAATTCCATCAAGTGTGCACCACATCTGCGCGTAGACTGTGGTACAGCTGCGCGCGCAGATGCCGCACGTGTCTCAAGTTGGCATATTGTGTTCGCATATGCATATTATATAGGTCAGAGGTAATGCATATGCGTGTAGGTCAGGGGTATATGCAATTTGGTATTGACCTTACATACATAATATTATCCGCATAGCACATGGTGAATCATATTGCATTTACTCAATTCTTATTAATAAAAAGTATTTCAGTTGTTTTCTAGCGCCTTTTAAAGGTACTTATGAAAACTGGACGCGTAACGAAATCACCGCAGAAATGTAAGGTTTTGTCTACGAAAGAATAGAAATAATTACAGAAATTATAGACAAAATGAAAGATTTCGTTTATCAATCCGTAATTTTGTCAATTCTTCCGCCGTAGACAAAACCCATTTCCAAGGTTACTTATTATTATTTACAAGGTACGCTACGCATGATATACCTACAGGAAGTTCATATATATATTTAAATCGTTAGTAATAATAATCAATAGTATCATCGTCTGACGACGTCAAAAACTCATCGCAACGCGAGATACATGTCTACCGTAGACATGTATCTTCAGCATCTGTGCCAGGAATGATCAATAATGATTAGTAGACTATCCATACAAACTATTATTATTAGTAAATCTCTGCCAAATGTAAGTCTAATGCCCGGTTTTTTGAGGTTTTTTGTCGGGAGCTTAACTATTCAATAACGCGTTTGATTGGTAAAAGCGTTTGCGTCATCCAATCAAAAGCGCTATTGAATAGATAAACTACCGACAAAAAACCTCAGAAACGGTCAAACAGTTGATCTATTCGCGGCTCGTAACGGCACCGATTACGCAAAACCGTAATCGATGTCGTTACAACGTCGTATGCACAAAATATTTTGATACAACCTTTTCAGTTAGAAACCTTACGAGCCAGAGCGGCCCTTACGGTGCAGACTGCGGACTGCAGACTGCGGAACCCCACCGTAAGTAACTGTACCTAATCAGAAAAACAGCATTAGGACCACAATGTAAAGGCATTAGCAAACTGTACAGAAACCGCTAGACAACATCTGGTGAAGGCTGAGGCACATGTCATGCCCCACTCAGTTGGGCTGACGCCTTTGATTCTCGACTCTATACTCCAACCTCTCGAGTTATTATCCCCAATCCCCATTATGGGGTTTCATATGCCATATTGAGTTGATATTAATAAGTTTGTTTTCGGCTGCGCGGGTTTTTTTCCTTTTTTTTCTTGCGGTGTCAGGTTTCGACAGATGCCGGCACGCGACTCGGAGACACATTTCGAGCTCCAGTTAGGTTTTTTTTTTAATTAAAAGCAGTACGAGACGTTGGATATGAATCATTCGGTTTTGTTTGTTTTCTCCAGCCTTTTGTGCGTTCTATGCTATTATAAATTTAATGGATTTTCAATTTGATTGAATGTTTTAAAAAGATTTGCAGGCTTGTAGATTTACTTGCATTTTGTTTATTATGTAAATACTAACCTAGATAATGTGGACGTTAAAATTGTTGGTTAAAAACAATTCTATAATAAATACAAAGTGATTTAAGTAAATACTTTAACAAATATGATACTTTTGATTGCTGACAATTATATAGAAGAAAGGCCCCTTTATTTCGAAAGATCACATTACGACGATGGAAAGTTTTTTGTGACAACTAAAGGCTAATTTGAATATGCAGATTATACAAGTTATTGTTTTATTATACAGGGCTTACTCCAGTCAGCTCTGTAACAATCCAACGGCGAACTTATTCACTGTACGATGTACATACTCAATATATTATACATGTAACATATTATATATATTGAGTATACTTTGAGCAAACTTAACTTACTGCTCTACATTTTCGTACAAAAGCGAAGCTGGTTTTGATATTTAACCCCATTAGACCTTTACCTAGATGAGAGGTGTAGATCCCCGACTGATTCCCTTAACATCTGTACTAATCCCATCTGTACTGGGTTGTTCTGGCTGGGCAGGTCCCGCACCGCTGCACGGTGGGAGGCATCACGCAGGGACAATTCTGTGACTCTTATTTAATAACCTATTTGTAAATATATATTTTTATGATTTGTTACGATTTCAGTAATATTATAAAGAGGAGAGGTTTGTCAGTTCGCGTTGAGTAGGTAGAGAGCTCCGAAACTCCGAAATTACTGGGCCGATTTTGTTGGGCGCAGATATAGAAGTAGACCACGGGAAAGGATGCGGCATAATCTACGGTTTTACGGGATTTCCTTTTGCGCGCACGAAGTCGCGGGCAACACCTTGCACTTAATAAGCAGAATATGTCAATCTTTGATTGCCGTACTACATTATTTCGACTCCACCTTACCGAATTAAATTACTTTTGGTAGTTTTTCGGCGCTTTTTTTATTCACCTAGTACCTGCCTACCTTCAACCTACCTTTTCATCTTCTTAGTAGTGATTCCGGTTTTCGAGAGATATTTCTGCATCCATCCACCTCGGCCTGGCACGCAGGTGCTCCAGCCTGCAATTACACTGGACGTCTGCGGCCAGCACGCGATACGAAATTGCCGACAATTTCATACCCGATTGAAGTTTACTTATTGTTTCATGCTAATGTACCGATAACCCCCACTTTAACATTTCAAAAAAATTAGGGATAATCAGAGTCCGGAATTCCATTTAAACACGGTGTACATCCTGTATGTATTTGCACATTTGTAGCTTTACTATTTTTAAGATAAAACTTTTCGTCGATTTTTTTTAAGAGAATTAGGACAATGTTGATTTCTCCTTTGCCTTAACCATTTTCGTGGTTCGCCTTGACCTCACCTTAGCAGGGGCTCCACTGTGGCCCCAGATATAGCCGTATTGTTAGATGTTCCCTGTATATTTTAGCACATTTTCCTGTTACTACATTGCGACCTTTATCGTATAGAATGATCTCAATCGAGAAATTGCCACAAATTGTCGATCGGTCTCGAACTCGCACCAAACTCGACCGCAAATTGCTCCTTTATGTCAAATTAAAAGCTGCCATTTAATAAACCGCACTTCAAGGGTCGCAGAAAAAATATTTGAGGAGTCAATGCCCCACTGCCATCTGGTGAACGAGACTCCAAGGAAAACTGCCTTTTTTGTACACCCCATAGCAACACCATGAACGAGCAAAACTAAACCGTACACCATTAAGATAACGTCTGGAATCAATCGGTAAACATTGACGGAATATTATTATGGGGTGGCTCAAAAACTGACGATACTAAAAAAACCGATTTCTTATGCTAATTAGTTTAAAGTTTAAAATTGTTCAAACTTGTGGATAGTTCATGATAATTCAATGTTCATTTACGGTAGATTAAATTTAGATAAGTGTTTGGGAGAGGTGTATGTAGCAGAATAGTTAAATGTGTAATATATAGGGGGTTCGATACCTAATTACATTCCTATCCTAGAAGAGTATGCTGCATCAGAAATATATTTCATGACAATTTCACACAAACCAATGAAATATAGCGATTCAAATTGATCTCTAAATAAGGTCCAGAGTTTTGTGACAAAGTATATCTATATTATAAGGATAATTATTGCTGTGTTGAGACTAGAACACGTGAATACAACAACTTTCGTTGATGAATAAAGGTTTTGATGTCACAGATTGTTCTGGTACTCCTGCGGTAGTGAAGTGTAGCTTGCCAATCGTCTCCGACGTCTTTTTACACAAGTAGAGTAATATAGATGAGTCCTATTTCGTTCGCTGGTGTTACTTTCTTACGTGTATAGATACTAGACGTCGCCTGGAGTAGAAAATCGACCATAATTCATATTTTAATTTTTAAATAACTACTATTTAGGGCAATTGCTAGCTACGCAAAAATGTTTTATTGTTGTAATGGAATGTGAAAGAAAGATTGACAATTGTGTCAAACTTACTGTTACTATACAAACGCATGGTAGTGTGAGGTAGTGTGAGGTAGTGTGTAACTTTATTCTACTTACTTTGTAACTTTAGCTAATAGCAAAGAATAATAATTATTATAAGGGTATGTTCCATGTTTTTGAAAAATATGTCAAATTATTCTATTATGTTACGAACACGTAATCTATATATAAAGAAGAAAGTCGTGTTAGTTACACTATTTATAACTCAGGACCGGCTGAACCGATTCGGCTGAAAATTGGTGGGGAGGTGTCTTAGAACCAGGAGACAGACATAGGATACTTTTTAACCAGTTCCCGAGGGACGTGACATAAAACGTGGTATTATGTATTTAAAAATGGATTGCAATTCCAATGTCTCGCTAAAACTCGAGAACGGCTGGACCGATTTGGCTAATTTTGGTGTTTAAATTATTGTGGAAGTTCAGGGGAACTCTCCCCTAAACGGTGAGAAATATTGGAAAAGGTGTAGGTTGTAGGAGTATGACGTAGGTTGCATCGTAGGTGTAGTTATTTATTAATTCCAGTTCATATTTAAGACAGAACAACGTGTGTCGGGACAGCTAGTAACATAATAGATTTGCAATCTGGACCACTCCTTGTTGTGTGAAATTCTTTCCTTTCCTTGCTAATCAGCATAAAAGTTTAAATAATTAATAAAGTCGCCAAAACGTTAGATGTGTTGTTATGACGTCACATTCTTGTACCCACCTGTCAACTATCAAATCACAACTAAACATGTAAAATCCTAGAATGCTTGGTGTTAACTTTGGTAATTTTATTATTTTAAAATACCCACCATATGGTGATATACTATTATTATCGAAGAGAAACGCTGATATTCCGCACAACACTAAACTTCGACTGACAGCCTACAAGTGACATTCAATTTTTTTAAATGTCGTTTACTGACGGTAATGATAGAATTAGGGAGACCATTTTAAAAATATGAAGAAGAAGTACAAGAAGATGACGTCACGTTTGACGACCTTGCGTTTTTAATCACGTGGCCAAACGTGAAAAATTTGTTATTTTATTTTTGATATTTTATAAGAATCATAGATATTTTGTAATAAAGTATTGGTTAAATCGGTTTTAAATAATGTTTAGTGAAATGATATAAATAGTTTTATGTATATTTTCATCATAGGATAAATGCCTATTAATTATGTTTTATGTATGTCTAAGCATGTGTATGTATTATGTATGTCTATTGTCTAAGCATTATTTAAAAACATATTAACTTTCTGTACATCTTCCTGTGGAGGAATATGTATAATTTTATGTGGATAAAATTTCACTGTGCCAGATTTCATACTCCTCCCATCGCACATTCTCGTAAAACTGTACTCAAAGTTTTTGCAAAAAAATATATATTTGATTTGATGCTATAAATCATTTTGGTTCTATAGAAGATTATTCAAAGCTGATATCTATCAGGAAGGCATATTAAGCTAGTCAGCTTATCAATATCATGGTCACTTAATATTCCATAAACAAAGATAATCTTGTAATTAAATGGAATCCTCGAAAGCCATGCTTGGAGCGTGCCACCACCTTGTGCGTCTGGGCCCACGACTAAATATAATTCAATAGACACCCTCTTCCTGCCAAATATGCGTTCAACGCTCACAAATTTACTAATACATCCCTATGATCCTTATAACAAAACCATAGGATTCATTATAGATAGGTTGGTTAATGATAAAGTGGTATTTCAAGCAGGTGTTCCGCAAGGGTCCGCACTCGGGCCGCATTTATTTTAGATTCACAATCTTGAGACACGTGGCTCGGGGGTGCAGAAAAACTATCGCAGCTTTCGACTTCCGTATGTACAAATATAAACAGAATTAGATTGCCATAATGTTTTTCCGGTTCGTGAGTTTGTATAGTCGATAGGTCCTCAAGTGGTCTTAGGGCAATTGCGTTTTGGGGCGTGGGTCATTCTATTGTAGATGTGCGAGACAATATTGACATGTAGCAGGAAATAATATTCGCCAAACAACATCTTGACATTTCAAGGAGGATAATAATACTTGACGAATGTGGGAGTCTTTTTGGGATCAATATTTATTACTGGATGCTTATATCCGTATATTGCCATAACCGTACATTTTATCGACTTTAAAGTAGCTTATCCTTCCCTAAGGTCTAATCTATCCCTGCACCAAATTTAAAATCCTACAAGTGGTTTATATCGTTATAGGGAGTAATTTTCGCATCAATAAAATTATGTAAAGATTTATAAGCTAAGAAGCTAAGGAAACAATATCGAATTAACCCTCAAAACAGTTTCGGTATACTCTGTTTAGATCAATTTAATCTTATAAACCAAAAGATACGAACACTATAATGCTACTAATTTAAATGTCACCTTACTAACCGTGAAATAAAGGGCATCGATTTGGATGAAGTTAATATTTTTGTATCCAAAAACATTAAATTGGACCTGATCAAAGCATTGTATATTGACCCGTAATAAAGTTTTGGTATCAATTTTACCGTGGTATAAATATTGACCTTGTTAAGATAGCGATCAGACGATTAACCTGTAAATGGGCATGCGTCCACGTGCGGTCACCGCAGTAATGAGGGTTTGCCATTGAATTGGTATAATTTAAGTATTTATGAACGGATTTAGCTGATAAAAGGTCTAAATCATTCGTTAATAATTTTATTTACATATATAAAGAAATAAAATCGCGATGATTCAAAAACTACGATATTATAATTTTGATTTTATTTCAAAATTCTATTAACAACTAAAACCAGATTAATTTTATTATTTTACTAAAACCATATTTATATTTAGATTTATTTTATTTTATTTTTTAAAATGGTTGCCTATTTTTATAGCTAAAAAATTATTCTCCTATCTAGTTTATATGGATTTTTACAAACTAAGTACTGTAAGAAACAAGAAAGTCAACGAAATTCTATTCAAATCTAACATTGCTTCGTCGTGTTTTCTTAAAAATTATTTTTGTTTTTGTAAATGCTCGGTTATTATTAATGTATGGAGACAACCTTAAAAATGTATCATTGATTTATTCTCGTTTGATCAATTCAATCCTTTTAATTTCACTCGCTTAACCCCGTAAAAACGAGGAAAACGCATAAAGTACAATTACTTCTAGATTAAGATCGTCGCTTGATGTATCGGCGCGGTCACGCTACGGTCGGGTACGGTTCACCCTTATGGCTGTGTAGGGTTAGCTGTGGCGGTAGGGTTGTTACTGTTAACCCCACCGCTGTTGTTAAAGATGCAGTCACTGCTAACCCTAAATTGGTAACCTGGGACTAAATTTTCCGGAATCCGTGAGGCCGGGAAAAATTCAGGGCACTGAAAATAGAAATCTGCGCTAATACAAAAGAGCTGGTCACCCTACCTTCGCTGTTGACGCTCCCGCTGCTGTTAACCCTAAGCGTCAGCTCACAATGAGGCGCGAAGAGCGAATTCGAACTTATTGAAATATCGATTCAAAATTGACTTAATATACTACACAAAAGATACACGTTTCATTGCAAGAGTTCGAATACACTCTTGCATGACTAGATGAATCCTTAGTTGACAATTTTACCCCCACGGCTGTGGCTAAAGGCCTATTAACAAATAAAACATATCGTGATTACTTATTACCATATAAATGAGTTCACAATTGTTATTCACTAAAACTTTACGAGTTTTTTATAGTTTCCCTAATTGTTCCTATAAATGAAATACCCTTGTTATTTCATGTTTCTTACAGGTTTAAGTTCTAGCTAAGCGTATTGAAAATATTTAATTCTTGAAGGTTCATTAAGAATTAAGTATCCAGGGGTGAAGGCTCGATACAATCTCAAAAAACCCTGTCCGTACACATAATTGTGGCGCGTGACTTACATGATACATAAACCCATCCATTGTATACAGTTACATGCCATGAAAAACGGTACACATCGCAAAAACGTTACCTCGGAACAGATGGCATTTATCGGAGGCTTTTTGTTCGGCAATTTTACACCTTGTAGATATCCCTTCGATTAGATAATCGACTTTATCTTTCTTATCATAAGATGCAAAATGGTTCGTTTCCGCGGTTGACCTTGCACATTTACTTGGGGTAGTGCAGAACCATATGGGGTCATTTTGTTTTGTGATAACTTCTAATACGTTTTTTTTTCTTTGCAGGTAAGTTTATCCCGGTTTACCTTAACACGTGCGGTAAGCTTGGGATATGATTCAGCTAACAGTAAGTAGTAAGAATGGTTTGGGGTATGATTCAACAATAACTTTATAACATGCACATTTTATTATTAGTGTTATTTAGTTAGTCATCCATACTTGTCTATTGACAAAAATTACTTCTAAGTGCAAATCTTAGCACAAACTACTATCTACTTAAATACTTCCACAGTATTGTTTTTTTTTATTTAATTCGTGCTTAATTTTAAAAGCAATCATTAAATTAACAATATTAATATATGCTTTTTGTAATTTTGTCTTAGCATAAAAAATGCTATATTTATAAATCTAAGCACAAACGAGTATCTACTTCTAAGGAATTTAGCTCTTTACTTATGTATATAGAATATAGAAAAAAAGGCTTTATTATGTAAACTCAGTAAGATCATTAGGAATGTCAGTTGCGCAAGAGTGGCCGGCGTGACAGACAGGTGTCAGGTTGCGCAACCTCAGTCGCCGCTGGACTGTGAAATGGGGATGGTACGTGCCCACCACCAGACCGCAATCACCTGGCAACCAGTCTGGTTAATGTTAAGATGGTACCAGAAATATGTGAAATAGTTTACAAGAAATCTGTGCAAACTTTAAAGTCCTTTGCAATAGTTGTCATTCCTTACACATAATTATGGGACCTTTTAAGCATGTATTGGGAGATTAAAATCAGTCCCTAGCGTACGTAAAAATATACCAGGGAAGGAATCTGTTCTTAAAAATGAATTAATTAAATTTTCAAATTAAAACCATATAATTGCCTATGCCCTCGTCAAAAGGTGGACGTTATTGGCATCCAAAATTACAAGCATAAGATTATACCTACTGTGCATTACGTGCTCAGCCAAAATATTCCGATGGAAATTAGTTTAAAATAAACAGTTCCTGATGTAGACCCTAATAAATGCCTAACATCGAAAAAATGGGTAAAAATGAGTATACGTGTTGGCACGCACCGGCTCTGGGCCTCCTAATTGGGCGCCAGGCACGCGAGCCTCATTTGGGATTTTTTATGTAAACCCTAATATTGCCTAAGTGCTAATTCCTGGTAATATTTTGGCTATGCTAACATTCATCGGCTACTTCAATCAGAACGAATTCTACAATAATATCTTATATTTACAATTTCCGAACTGAATTTTTCACTGCCGTTCTTACTATAAACATGTCGAAACTTAGATTATACTCGTACCATCATAGGACGACTGAAATCCAATTGAAATAGCTTGAAATAAAGACTTGACTCAGAAAGTAATTTACTATTTAGATTTTAATGTAGATAAAGTCTTATTTCATGAAATATGCGAGACATTATTAGGTTATAATGAAAATAAATAAATACTATTAATTAAATTATTTTAAAAAATGATTCAAGGAAAATTTATTAGTAAATAGTTGTTGGAAAAATACTGGTCGTTTTTGCAACAATATAATATTATATAGCAATTCTGGTAAAATGTTACCAATATGCAATGACATAGCCAGCTACACTAGCATTCAACTACCAAAAGCTACAATTTGGTGTAGCCAGGATATCAGGAAACTTTGATTGTAATCATTCAAACTTTAATACAGAAATTTGTCTGTAACCAATGCTCCAAATTACAAGGAAAAAACAAAAATCTATCGAATTGCGATAATGAGTACCTAATCATTAGGAGTTCCGTGACTGGGCGAATTACCAGAACATTCGATGGAGACAGGATAATCGTTCTGTTTACATCCTGACGGCCTTGGACCCGCAGATTATGCGGAAGGTTATACAGGTGAAATAGTAAACATATTGTTCTGACCTAAAAAAAACATAACACATCTGATTCGGCAGATTTAGGATAGGAATTGTATATGAATGCAATTGCTGGAATAGCATAATAAGGGTAAAATAAAATGTAATAAAACTTTATGTAAGAAGGTCAAAGGGCAGTCGGATAAAATGCGTCGGGAATGCATAACAACCATAATGGAAAGCGGGTTTAGGGCCTAAACTAAGTAAAAACCATAAGGCTGATGGAAGGAACTTGTTGCTGTTTGGACCATCGGTAGACACCACAGACCCAATAGAAATTAAAAAAAGCCTTAGGCTTCTTAGGAACTAAATTAAAACTTAAGAAGGAATGTTAATGTATCGACTTTTGGATTTATATGTTGCGAAGTGTGTTGTTTCGGGGAAGGTCGCAGATTCGAGTCCGTACTCCGGACTTGGGCCGGGAAGATAAGGCTGTATTTATAACGATCTGTCCACACTCTATCGACCGATCTGATAAGGCTCGGATTGATATTTTATTTTCGTTTTCATCGGCTCGATGACATTCCTGACCACGGAGCCAAGAAACTCGCTAGATTGTAATGGAGATAGATATATCTAAAAGCTGCGACGTAATAGACAAGATTCAATAAAAGAAAATAATAATTATTAAGATTATTTCATATACTTATAAAAACTTTTATTTACTTGGGTGCTTATACGAGTTCTTACTATACATACAGAAAGGGCAAATAGGCAGATCAACTATTTAAACACTCTTAATCTTGTCTTGAGCTTAAAAATGTTATTATGTTTATCGTAAAGGACGCAATAACGTTTTAATAATCTTCAAACCTATTGTTTTAGATAACAATTTAAATGTTGCACGATGCAAAAATCAAACAAAACTAATCAAATCAATAAACACAAAAATTACCTCGAATAAACAATTTAACACAAAATTTATCTGAAGCGCGATATGAACTAGTACTTTGATAAAGGCCAGCTACTATACATAAAGGACCATAAAATTCAAGACACGTCTCATCTGATTATATTGCCGCATCCAGTCCTAATCGATCCCGGCGGTTCTCGGAACACAATACAGTGATTGTCGCTTAGCGTCCACCCGCAGTAAAAAAACCGTCGTCAAATGATCGCGCCCGAAAATGGAGACGCGACGAACGACGATGTAGATGGACTGGAGCTGACTACATTTTATGCTATTTAAATCTACATACACACAACAAGCAAGATACATTAAGAGAGAAGGATAAAACTGATGCACATGTTATATAGAATAATATAGCATAGGCATAAGCCTAGTTTAGTCATATGACTAAACTTTAAAAAAATCACCTTAAAGTTATGTAACCCGAACCGACTAAGAACTATCTCGAAGTGGATTGGAACCAGTCAAAAAATTACTTTTTCGTTGAAAATTTACATTCCATAACATAATTATAATGGGATGCGTCATAAACGCACACAAAATATAAAAAATGAAGCCATTTCCATTGGCCACAATTCTGTATGCTGCGACAGGGCGCCAGCGCCAGCGGTGGTCAGTTTTATTGTACGTTTAATTTCCGATAGAGTGACCCGATAACAACCCTGCCCCCTCCATCCACATCTCACCTCGCCTCATAAATCTCACGAATACCACCTATAGAGGTGGATAGCCAAGGAGTTCTTGTCGAAAGCCTTCGATGGGTCAAGTCCTGAACAGCCATTTGAATGTTTAGTCGAAGATGCGATTTTGATTTTGATTACGCTTTAGGTTTACTCAGCATAAACTAATGTCATAAATCGGATGATGTATTTATTATGATTGATCACAATTAGCGCTAGCCTTAGAATGGATTCTGAAGAAAAATGGATTCTGTAAGACATGCTACAAACATCGTCTTTAAATCGCGGGCAAACAATTAAGTAGTTGAAATACAATTTGAAATTGTTGTATTATTTTAGCAACCTCATTCATCAAAACAGAAGTCATTTTGGGAAGACTCGAACTCCGGGGGTTTAAACAATAATGCTTCGCTCGTTTGACTACAATGCAATGTCCAGAGTCATCAAAAGTTATACAAATGTCCGTAGCAACCGAATGGAAATATAATAAGCCAGTCCAATAAAATATTATCACCTTTATTATTAAAGCAGCTCACGGATGGAGCTAAGTTTAAATCGTCGTACAATGGAGCTCGTTAACACTTCGATATTAATCTCGCATTGTTCTCATCGGGACAGACGCTGGACTGATACATACAGACGATGGAATTGTGTTTTGTACTCAAATCGATGTTCTGAAATCGCGTGAGTTACCTATAAACTGTTTTTTTTAAACAATGATGTCCATTCGTAATTCCTACATGGATTTATTGGTATTGAGCTTGACTTTAAATGTGCAGTAATAAATTGTATTTACTTTTACTAGCATTTAAATAAAATATAGCGTTTGTGTCAACTTTTAAAAACAGTAGCTCTGGATGATTGAATTCCGTCCCTCCATCTTTAACCACATAGAAGTCTAACGGCTTCAATTCTCCTAAATCTTATGGCGTCACGACGTCGAGCAGTACTTAGGATCAATCTTTAAGAATCTGTATTTTGTAACGACTAATGACGTTAGGCTTTTTATGCACTAAACGGAATTAAGCGTCCGGAAGCCAATTTTTTTTAATGCCAATTGCCTAGTAATTAAAATACATGGCCACAAAAAATATTTATTGTGAGTTGAAGTACAACTCACATTAACATAAGAACAAAAAAACAGTAATATAAAATCCATCAAACTCGGGGGATAAAAGATAATTGATCAAATAATATAACCTAACCTATTGTTCAATAAATTGCCCTAGTGGAGGTTTTCGGAAGAGCGACATCTATTTGTTGGAATGTGTATATTACGTAATGAAATTAATAACTTGTTTGTTTGGAAACGCAAATATGCTAAGAGATAACTGATAGATGTCGCTTTCACGTTACGAAAACCAGAAACGGTTTCTTGTTATAAATATAAGTTCCACAAAAATCAATTACGGATATTTCGGGCACATGATTTACTGCTTATGTGAAGACGTTTAGGCGGAAAAATAATTGTCCTACTCGAAAATAAAATATTATTTCTTTATATGGGCGAGTTTGCGTTTAGCGGAGACACATATTATACATGAGATGATTTTTTACTTTGAGTATGACAAATATTTTTTTGCGTAAATGTCTTTACACAAGCAGTGAATCATGTGCCCGAAGTGTCCGTAATTGATTTTCGGAGACGTTATATATAGTATAGAGGAATATATTTTACACCCCAAGTTTTATTTTTTCTTCACAAAACTAGTACTAAACTGTTGAACTATAGAAAAAGAAATAACTTTATACTCGAATAAAAAATAAATCTATCTATTGGGCCACTAGATGGAGCTTTTACGCCTTAAATTGACAATTTACAGCATCATATCCACATTCTATACAGATATGATGACAACGATTACCACAGATAAGTACGTATTTTGCACATGATTTCTCTGATATTCGGAGATTCATTACTTTTTATTTCCAAGTTCTAAAAATACTATTTATTTTTTTATATAATAACTTTTTAAGTAAGTACTATAAAACCACAAATGTTTGAAACTCGGCCAAGTGTCTTACTCTTGATGGAAATCGGGCAGGATTCGCCACTGTCCTTTATCAGTAATACTTGATTATCTTATGGATAAGTATATTTTGCCTTTTGTTCAACTTCGTCAGTACATTATCCTATGTCGTCCCGGGCACGAGCGGCGGTGTATTTGCATCGGTTTCCGTTATGTGAGGATATGGTCGCTTCAGCGGAGATATGACTAAACCGGCGGCGCCCGCGCGTGACCGCCATACTGAGCACGGCGCCGCGGAACTCCGGATAGTCGTCAGCTGGCCTTCCTACATAAGAGAATAAGTTCATTAAAGTAAAATGAAAGTCTATGTTAATTACGAGAATTGGTTATTCTGTGTCCTTGAAATCTAGATCCAAAATTTACGTTTCTTTTTCCGAGTGGTAAACATAATTATGATTCCCAATAAATGAAGGTGACTAGTCTCTACCGTGTGCTTATTTATAATCCCTAGACTATTCTCAAAGATCTCTTGATACTTAATAACAAACTTATGTAAGCCGAAAGTATATAAAAAACTGATAAGACTTATTTACAGCTTCTCGTTTTCCAAACATGTAAATATTGAGCTTAAGCCATATCAAATATTTGTATATTGAGCTTTTTATTATAATCTAATCAGGCTTATCTATTTACATGAGGGTGTCACGCGTACCAATGTTGATACTGGCGGCGCGCAGGTGCGTGAACAAGTGACATTGTGGCTTATCAACTCCACCTGCTATTTAATAATTTGTCATTGGGCGCGTGCGTGATAGTGAGATCTCTGTTTGGGTTTACTGGAACACATCCTACTCCTCCAATTTTTTTTCTGATTAATTTCGATGCGGATCCCAATACAGTTTCAGCATGTCCCTCGGGCAAACCGTAGGTTATATCAAAGGGTTTTATGGCTTACAGGAGTTGCAGTGGTGGGAATATGTGGTGGCCCAATTGTCCGTTTAAAAAAAACTGTGTATGGCTAGGCATTTTTTTGGTTGGATCGTTAATATTAGTTGTATGTTTAAAGGAATTTCTCTTGTAGTTTACAAACTATCGCTTTAATTAGTTATATACTCGCTGTTAAATATTATGGTTTTGATCCACTTGTTAAGATAGTCGCCGTCTTTCTGCCGATGTCTCTATGCACGAAATCATCTCTGTGAATAACAGCAACGAAAAATGACGCCTGTAGAATATTTCACACCAAAGACACATATTCTCAATTAATGCTTATATTTCTAAAACAGTAACTTTAGATGATGTTAGAAAATCTAAAGCCACGTTTAATGATAAATCTAATAAATAATAATAATTAATCAAAACTTTGTCTATTGTTTCTGGAAATATTTAGGCTACTTATAATTGTCTCGGTATAATGAACATTTTGTCCTCATCTAGCAATTCGCACAGGTTGACCTGCAAGGCTTTCTGTCTGTATTTCCATAAAGCAATTTCACGCTAATTTCGAAGTTCGCAACACTCCAGATTATATTTCACATTGGTCATAGTTTGCGAAAAACTTTACTGTTAACTTCATTATAACCAGACGGCCGTTGTATAGGTACGCCTAATAGTTTATTTTACTTAATAAACACACCGGCATATTTAGCGGAACACAAAAAAAAAGGTCCATAATTAAAAAAATATGGTTTTATTTTAAAATCTACTTACTACACTTCTTTTGTTATTTAAAGTTTCATTTGTTTTACTTAAAATGAGATCACATTAAGAACAGATTTTGCGAGTAAAGGCTATTTGTGAAAAATTGTACATTTTTGAACTTTCATGTAACCGGGAAAAGTGAAAATTAATATTAAAATAACAATTAATTAAATTAGAAAAATGGTGATTAATATCGCGTATTTCCTTCACGTGCTCTTATTAAAGTTTCTGCCCGTCTAGGCATACTGAGAATGATGTTATCGATGGTCTCCTGGGATAGTCTCCGCCATTCCTCAACTACGGCGATTCGCAGTTCACCCACGTTGGCAGGAGCTGGAATTCTGGACTTAACTTTTCTTTTCAGCAAGTCCCAAACGTGCTCTATTGGGTTCATATCCGGTGATCTCGCCGGCCACTCCATAACAGTGATATTCATATCATTAAGATAAGCTTGAGTTACCCGAGCGATATGCGGCCGAGCAGTATCCTGCATAAAAACAAAATCGTCACCAATATATGGGGCAAACGGTACGACATTTTCTTCTAAAACTCCTCTAATATAGCGGTCTGCAGTCAGACTCCCTCTGTCAATCACTACCAAGTCTGTGCGAGCTCCCAAACAAATGCCCGCCCAAACCATTATTGATCCACCACCGTATGCAACTATAGTTTCAAAATTTGTCTGAATGTATCGTTCTCCTTTGCGTCTGTATATTCTTTGCCTACCGTCAATTTGATTTAAGAGAATTCTGCACTCATCACTAAACAATACCTTACTCCATTGGTCCGCGTTCCAAAGTCGATGTTCCTGAGCAAAAGTTAACCTGTTTTTACGATGATTTACCTCGAGCCTTGGAGCCTTGGCGGGCACAAATGAACCCAAACCAGCTTCGTCGAACCTTCTTCGTACCGTACGCTCACTTACGGTTACACCCCGCACTGCTTCTAACTCATGTCGGGCTTGGACGGCCGTCAAACGGGGGTTCCTACGTACACGAAGCCGAATGAAACGATCATCCCTACTCGAAGTGCGTCTTTTTCTGCCTTGTCCTGCTCTTCTCACATAAGTACCGGTCTCCCTGAACCGTTGGATACTGCGATGGATCGTTGAAACTGTTCGACGAAGATCTCTGGATATCACTCTGTAGATTTGACCATTTCTTCGCATTTCGAGTTTCCATTTCCCCTGGCAATCTCCGTTGGGGCTAATAGGCATAATTGCGTTCAGGCATAATTCAGTCCTCAACTCCAAAAAGATACGCGATTAAAAAAAACTAACAAAAAACAGTATTTTAATGAAATTTTAAATCAAACTCAGAAGGAAGAAATACTCGAAGTTCGCTCCAGATAAGGTGTATTTGAATAAAATTAAAACAATTGCATAAAATGTGATGTTCAGTTATTTTCTTAATTTGAAAATATTTCTTTTTAAATTAAATGACGTATAAACCAGCCAGCAACCTTATATGATACTGATATCAAACCTTTATTTTATGTTCCGCTAAATATGCCGGTGTGTGTATTTTATATTTTTATCCAATTAATCTAAATACTGTCTATCAGTTCTGAGTTATTTTATGTCGGAGTATCTACGAGAGTGATCCTTATATCGTCGACATAAAGGTCCTATCAGAGGTTAAATAACTCTGAACGGACGGTATGTAATGTTTTTTTAACGGCAGCTCTGGATAAAATTCCTCTAAGCCTAAATATAAAACTTATGTTTTCACAGAAGGCAATAAATCAGTAGAATCTTAATGGGTTACTTGATTTAAGACCTTAACTGTTTTTGGGTCCTGAAACTCACGACCATATTGATAAATCTCAGGTCATATGTAAACGAAATTGTGATAGTACGCACATATTAATTAACGAATTGTCAATTAATTCGCAACATGACAAGCAATAAAAGAGAAAACGTATTGAGAAATCAATCGCGCTCCCACGACGACTCACTCACAGTTTCACCTAAACAAACAGACAGACAGACTGTAGTATACGTAGATTACATAGAGTGAACTGTCCGCTGATTCTAAAAACTTTTTATGGTCTAGTTTCTAAGGGGTAATGAGCAAACGGATCGATAGATAGAAGTGATTACCGTCGCCCAGGGTATACATCAGAGGAGTTTCAAGTGCATTGCCTTCTCAGACCAATCGTCTCTAACATTTCTAAATATTATTATATGTGGACATCAGCTATGGCTAACCAAATTAATATTAGGACCTATGAAATTGCCGTTTTGTATGAAAAAATTTAAACGATTTTTTTCATGTATTCTTTATTTGTATTAATCGAAGTAATCACCCATGCAATCAATGCATCTTTGCCAACGCAGTGGCAGTTTATTGATGCCCTTTTCGTACTGCCTCTCGGGTATTGAATTTTTTCCCGCCAAGAAGTTATCCAAATTCTGGAAAAAGTAGTAGTCTGTAGGCGCAAGGTCTGGTAAGTAGGGCGGATGATGGAGAGCTTCCAACCCCAGTTCTTGCAACTTGGAGACCGTCTGCTGTGCAGTATAACCGCGCGTTATCGTGCAGGAGCAGAGGAGACGAGCGATTGACCAATGCTGGTTGGAGATGTGCCAGCTTCTCCATCATTGTGTTCAGTTCTTCACAGTACACATCTGCAGTAATGCTCACCCTGTTTGGTGAGAAGCAGTGATGAATCACACCGGCGCTAGACCACCAAACAGTGACCATCACTTTTCTAGGAGTAAGTTTTCGTTTAGGGCATTGTTTAGGTGCTGAACCAGGATCCAACGAACTTGCTGAGCCGCTTGCGGTTATCAAACAGAATCCATTTGTCACCCATTTGGGGCACCCATTTGTCAAGCTTTTTTACCTTGCCAATTTAACGCAAATGAACCAATATTGTTTTGACGCTAACTTCGAAAGCTGCTGCTAATTCAGCCGTAGATTATGTATTATCAGCTTCCACAATCGCCTTTAATTCGTCATTGTCGACCAAAGTCTTCGGACGACCGCGAGGTTCATTTTTCAGGTCGAAATTTCCAGAACAGAAGCGAACAAACCAATAACAGGTGGTGCGTTGGTTTGTAGTCTTAGCTCCGTAAACGTCGTTGATGTTGCGTGCCGGTTGTGCCGCGTTGCTGCCACGACGGTACTCATATTCCATAATTATTACTCGAATTTTTAACGTATCCATGATGACGGAAAATTTTGAATTGCGATGAAAATGTAACACTAATCAATAAACAAATGACTACTTTTGGAAAAAGAATTCCATGTTTTTAAAATAAAATTAATTTGAAATTAGAATTCTTAAGCCAAACAAAAAATATTTTGATTTGAAATGGCCAGTACTGCAGAACGGCATTTTTGAACCTATTATCTAAATGAAAGCGAAAGTATGGAGTCAAATGATGGTCTATAAGAATAAGTTTAAATAAGTTAATCGTGCTAAGATGTGGTAATATCTATTATAAAAACTATTTCATGCTTTGATTTAATCCGCAATCTAAATAATATTCAAAGCACTTATCCTTAGAATAATTACCTCTAATTTTTCTTCATACGTTAAATACTTTAAGTCTTCAAACGAATTCGGCATACAAAAATCATATAAAACACTTTACATTTAGCACCAAATGTCAAATAACTATTAACAAAATGGCGGTAAATACAAAGGGACCATAGATAATAGAGGTAAATCTGTTATGTCATTTGTAAAAGTTCCTATTCGTTCAATAGCGCGAATTACAAAGAAATAGCTACACTCAGAAGCGATGTAAGTAGCTATTCAAAATATTTAAGGATATGAAGCAAGGGAGGCTACTAAATACATTTACTCTTGTTGTAAACGGTTGATACCACCCAGAAAATTTCCGTGAACACAAGTCGCAGTAAATTCATTTTAGGTAAACTACGTTTGCCTATTATTAATAGCGGATAACATTGCAATTTAAAAATCTAACGTTTTAACACAACAATTTATTTAATTTTAGTGAACCTGTGCAGTTCAAATTAAATCTTTAAATTGTAATTAGTATAACCTTTTTGGTTAGAGTCAATTGGAAATAATTCAACATAAATCTACTAAAGATGTATTTTTTCAACTTTTACCTAAGCCCTTCAACGTATTTGTACATTAAAAATTGTCCCAATTAATCCTGGCTAAGCCATTATCTGCTTCACATTCAACTCTGCACGGCCCCTCACAGATGTTACATTGTGTTTACGTTCATCATATTAGACAACAATGGACGTGACAGTGAAACTGAAATTATCCCCACAGATTTGCAGCCGTAATTTAGATTCGGATACATTGAGATATCCGAAATTACACGCCCATTTGCCCACAAAGGGCGCTCTAGGGTCTGACAAATGACCATGATGGATAGACGGCGGCTCGTATGAAGCCATTGACAAGTCCGCCCAATTATCCCTACGACCAGGTTCGGTGCCGCACGCACGTTTCACCGAAAAAAAGGGACCGAGTTGTTTTGAGTCAATAAGGATTTATTTTTGTGTAAACGAGAGCAAATATGCGAAGAATTTATCCATACAAATATTACGATTTTCTTTGTTGCAATGTTAAAACTTTCAATTCCCTTGCGATGTTTCAAAAATAGCTAAGAATAATAATCACACTAAACAATACATATTATTTGCTTTTCGTTCTTCACATCTCAAGGAATTTTCTCAAAGTTCTTGCACAGGAAAACTCATGCAGCTTCCTGGGAAGGAACAACCTTTGTCGAAGATTTCATCACAATACTTGCACTTGTCCGACCGAGGGACCGACAGGAGCTAAAGTGCCCAACTCAAATAAGACTCTATATTGAAAAACCTGAAAATAGTGAATTACTATCAGAAACTTGATGGAAATATTTACATTATGTATTGTAGTTACTAAGTAATGAAATAAGAAAATAAGTGACAACCAATATAACATGAAACTAATAATCACATAAAATGTTTTTATTCAAAGCTAGTTTTTAAATTATTTACTACCGTAAATTACTCAAAGCCTTACCTATTTATATTTTTTTGCATATTGACATTAGTGGCACATAGGCAGAGACGTGGTTCTCCCCACTGCAGTCTAGGAAGTTGCAGATAGGAGAGATAAGACCCCTCTTAAGTCAAACTGTCTTCTCTATATGATGTGTTAAGATTTGATTTGAACAATTTAGGATTTGACGATAAAATGAATTGCTTGTTTCAGTGCAATCATCTTGAGTTGGGATTTGAAACTTTATTTGTATCGACGACTTTTCATTTATTTTATCGAAATCAGCTTTATATTATGTATTCTCTCATTTCATTCATTCATTCATAGACTGTATTAAAGTCTCTATTTTATTGTCTATAGTTGCAACAGATTTAATAATTGTGTTTTCTGCCTGTTCCAGGTCTGTTTTTATTACAATATCATTATTTTTAACATTTATCATAGTTGATTTATCGCGTCGAGTATTTTTCGGGTGAAAAATGTTTGCAATGCAAGTTTGAACGCTATTAACTTAAGTTACGTAATTTTTAAATGTTCGTTTATTTTTTCTATCAACTTGCTTTTTAAACGTAACATTTCTATTATTTCTTACTTGAGTAAGAACAACTTTTATAGATACTTTCATCGAGCAGATAAGGTTTCCATCCACATATTGGTACATGAAAGATTTTACATGGAGAACGTGTTACAGGCAGCTACCCTGTACTAATGTACTAATGAACAGGTTTATATATATTGAAATCCTCAATATAATAAAAACTGTCCCGCGATTGTTGCTGAAACAACTTGATTATTGTATTATGAGGAATGTACTGTTCATTCAAATCGTGTAACATCAGGTTACTTTTCTTTGAATAATTTTTAATTCTTGTTTAAAGAGCCACATATCCGGTATTAAAGGAAAACTTTGGCGCCCTTCAGGCCTGTATAAATGTTTCTTCTTTTCATATTTATTCTACAAAGATTCTTCTACTTCTTTTTGTCTCCAAAACGATATATTATTTTGAACTACGCCCTTAAACTGTAGTTTTTCTCGACTATCTCGGGAAATTGTTGTTTATAATTTGTTACTGGGAGGCAGTAGGCGTTTTTAATTGAACATCCTATTGAATTTTCTTGTAGGTTTATTCCTGTTAGACTTATTGTTGCACCTACTTTCATAAGTAAATGAATAATAAAGTATTTTGTCTTCCAGACGATGCCTGACTTTTAATTTTTAAAAGCTTTGCTTCTTCTATGGATTTCTTATTTTCTTTTACAATGTTTATGTTATTTTTTCCAAATTTTTTATTGGAAGCAAACGTCTTATTCTTATTTATTATTTTACTGATATTTTCATCCAAGATTAATCTATCCTGTTTCTTTACGTTTACGTTTGCTGCATTGTCTACGTGGGGTTTTGTTCATAATGTGCTGTGTTCGTCATTTATACAAGTATAAAAATAACAAACATTGTATAAAATATTGTGTCAAAAGTTACATTTTCATTGCGGATTTAAGATAAATATTGATAAATAAAACGTATTTAAACGAAACTCAATAATTTTCTCGATAATCTCAAACGTTTGACAGAGGATAATTTATAAACATTTAAATTTGTCATTTTGACGCGGTCCACCGCAGCCATAAAGGATATTTTTAAGAAAAAACTTAAATATGCAATGATTTTAAGTGTGAACAGTCAAAGGGGTTCGGGGAACGATAAATTATCGAGTTTAAGGTCGTAGCAAAATGTAAATAAAGACATTCAGGTCCAAGCGACAAAACAATAAGAAGTTAAGGACCTCGGAGATATTATGGGTGAAGCTGTGTGTGGTCGAAGAATCGAGATATGGATAAGTGTGACTTATATATTGTAGAGATATGGGTTCCGTATTATGCATATAGTAATAATAATAGCTCTCCACACCGATTTTTATGACGGTGGCCGGTTTCATTGAGACCAGACCAGCAACGCAAGAGTTATTTTATAGGGCCCAAGTGTGTGTGCAGTACACAAGAGCAGACTCTCTTTCTTTACTCTCAAAACCCGGATGAACGACGCGAATGTCGAGCGATCAGGCGCAGAGCTGACTTTTAACATATCCATCATTCTTGTCAGATAATCAGGTGATAGCCTGCATTGTCCTAACCAAACTTGGAAACAACATTTTTGTTGCTCCAAAACCACTTGACCACGGAGACTATTTAATTCGGAATAATTATTTATATTAAATTAGTAATAAGCTAATCGTCAACATTTGGTAAATCAGGCTCGAAAGCAGATAATATATTGACGAGCGCTTTATTCGCGCTTTAAGCGCTCCTTCCTAAGTAAAGCAATTACATTCTTAATTATAAGGTATTATATACTTGTTGAACTTAGTATATATATCGCTTACAGCATACAAAGTGTCGTTTAGAGAATATATTTTCTCTTTTTAATTTTAATTTTAGTTTTAACATAAGATCGAATCCAAGAATCAAATATAAGATACAGAACTCTAAATCCAAATACGGAGCAAAAGGTTCGCATACAAATAAATTATTGAGTCAATTATAAAATCCACCAGTCAGGAGCTGCGATATCATCAATAACGCCTGGTTACCTAAACGGACGAAATTAATCGAATTCTCACACCTCGAGTACCCTTCAATCGTCTTCTATACCTTCAGAATCCGTATTAGTATTATACAAAGCTTCCATGTGTATCTGAACTTGGTATTAAAGAGTACTACTCGCTCATTTGCTCGAAGATTTTGAACTACGCAACAGATTTTAACACGGTTTTCAAAAATAGACAGAGGGATTCCAGGGAGGGTTTATGTACGTATTATAGTATGTATACTATAATATACATAGTAACAACTAAATTTAAAACATGCAAAAGCTGGTTACGTTATACGCAAAAAAGGAAAGCCGATTTCAAATTGTGTGTAACTGCACCAAATAAATAAAATAGCTCGTTTAAAGATCTTCTTAAGAAGATCCTTGTTATTATATAATAGATATTTAAATTAAAAATAACAAAGAGTCTTCACAAGTTCAAAAACACCCTCTTCAAGTTGTTGATGTTTTATGTTGATGAGACTCGTTCGCGGGTTGTCCTACAGTCTACATTATGTTAATGCGCCAATAGAATATTCATTGGCTGGACGAGAATTAGTTCATGGGGCAGCCTATTATGCTCATCATCATCAGCATATCATCCTCTCCTAGGTGCACATGATGTGAATAGCTTGCGTTCGTAAGTAAAGGCGAAATAAAATCTAAAGATTTTTCCTCTCATTCATCACGAGTTCCATATTTTTTTGGATTTGTGTTTGCTTGTGTATACAATTTTAATCGTTTAGCAAATTGCACAGTGTAAAAACATATAACCACAACATAAACGAACAAAAAACTTTTTCACTCGCGTTATGTTTACTAGCACTTTCGTTTTTGTCGGTAACGCGCTGTATTGCTTTATAATGATCATTAAAAGTTGTTTCGTTCTAGATTTTTTGTTTGTTTTAAAAGAGAAAACAAATAATGCATTAGTAACACTAATTTGCAAGGTGTTTGCATTGAATAGGCTCCGAAGCCACTGGAGCGATTTTGGTGAAATTTAGCACAGATATATGGGAAAGCACATACTACTAACATAAACATAGTAGTTACATAAAAAAGCCACGGGAAAGGGCATAGGCTACTTTTTACTGTATCAAAATATTCAGTTTCTACGGGAGTTCCTTTTGCGCTCACGAAGTCGCGACCTTGTTTAAATTAAGATTTATATAATTTCGTTATTAAATTTGGCTTTTTTTATGTGCTTATAATGTTCCGCTACAATATTTATTACATCCCTGATTTAACGTTATTTGTAGATATCACTAATATAGACTATGGCGTACAAACCACATGTTTCCATACAATTTCATCCTCGGGGCTCAGCGACATTTCAATCCTGATTCAATTACCCCATTCTCTGAACAAAAAGGCGGTAAACAACTCCAAAAAAGAATAAGAGACGCCCTTAAGGGGTCACCTTATAAAGTAGATGCCCCAGTAATTTACCCTGAGGGTACCTCAGGGTAAATTACTGGGGCAGTACGTACCGTACGCGATTATTAAAATACTACTTACTACGCATGGGTTCTTCCTTTAACGCATTATACATCTCCGATTTTCTTTGAACTAACAAATCAAAAGGTTAGGTATGAAATCAAAAGTCGCCGCTAAAACGTTGATAAGTTGTTATGGTAGATATTGTCGAATGCCTTGGTACGTGCAAAATGATTGTCCCTACCAGACGAAACCGTTAGGATGAAGGTCGCCGCTCGCGTTACTATGGCACCGACCCCATACTGATTGCCAATCATCGGAGTATTCATTTAAAAATTGGAGCGATAATGTTTAACAATATGTCGTATAATATACTCGTAATTGTACAATTAGCTCTGTATCGGTGAGGAACAACATTTGTATTTTGCACTCATTATTTTTACACTACTAGTAACGTATGGTTTTGTTTCTTTGGATTATTTCTGGTTTTTAACTGTTTCAAATATTTAATAAAATAAATATATATCTATATTCTAATCACATTTTGCATTACGTTAGTGCCATGTCCTCCTAACCTCGTTGGTGGGAGTGAACTCGAGTCAACCACTTAATTCCCTAAGAAACCTTTTGAATTGGATTAAATAGTAAATAGGGAGACAAAATGAATGTCATCGTAGTCGTAGTGAGTGAGGCTCTATTGTGTCAACATAATAGTGACTGAGTCGAACAGTTTTTTCATTCGATCTTATTATTCATTGAGCATTACTGTAGACTTTTAGAGATCACCAGGTGAACAAATGGAACAATATTTGTTGATTAATTGTATAAATTTGTCAATATCTTTGTTGAAGGCAGATGACGATACAAGAACCAAGATTCAAGTGGTGTTATTATTTAAGATTATATACGCTTACTAAATTATAATTAGGTATAGAAGCACAAATATGAATTCCTCTTGAATCTTGTATCAAATAATACACTATTTTTTATAATACCATTAAAATTACTTGCAACTAACATGCTTTACCATCGGGTATGTGTATTCTTATTATTTCTATGTTATTACCCATGAAAAATATACGGAACCCAACAATGGTGGAACTATGAACAGTTTTTTCTGTGGTCCTGTGTGAGGAATGCGAAGTCGACGAGATTAGTCGGCGGCACAAAGTCGGCACCGTTGCCATGGTTACCATTGTGGCTCAGTATTCTTCGCTTCCAAGAAATCACAGCCTCGTACCGGCTAGCGCATTAACATACGATCGCATTCGAAATTATTGTCGAGTAAGCATTATCATCCATTGACTAAATTAGAAGTGAGAAAGGAGATGATGATGATGATGTAGTGATTATGGTATTGTTGAGTTAGCATAAGTATATTTTTAATAAGACAAGCAAACGAGCTAGGATCGCCTGATGATAAGCGATTATTACCTTTAGACACTCACAATACAAAGGGGACTTACAAGCTTTTTACGCTTGTTTTCTGGGAGGTTTTCTTCTTGTTATCGTATCTCTCCGGTCAATCCGGATAGTAGGTACTAAATTGTAGTGGATGCTGTTGGGTGTTGATGATCATGATGATGGTGTTACAATAGTATGGCATGCGTCAGTCGAACAAATAATTGATATTCAAATAGATAGGTGTCAACAAAGGCGCACGGCAAACAGAAATTATCAGCAGATAAGTCGCGCTCCCACGGCCTCGGGGAAAACTCGGAAAACTTAAAGCTCTATGCTTTTTTTTTAACAGAAATAAATTATGATAACAGTGGAAAAGATCGAAGTGTCCTAATCCAACATAATTATCGTAAGAGTACATCTCTCTATGAATTATGAATCTCTATAATAAACCACATAATAATAATTATTATATTATAGAAAAGCTTTTATCTAGAAACACAAAGGAAAGTTGCACAGATGTACTCATGTATGATGTAATCCTGTGGATCATGTCTGGACCTGCTCGGTGCTCACCCTACAAATAACTAATTTCCATATAAATCCGTCCAGGCGCCATTTTAGGCGAACCTTTTTATTCGTCTGTTCCTGTGTTGGTCTACTTTTCGGTAACAATTAATCATACTGTTAGTATGTAATGGGTTCTTTTGATGTGCATATCCTAGTGCCTATTGCCCAGTATAATGCCCTCAAAATGCCCTACATAACGAGTACTTAGAGGCATCAATCATCCAAAATAAGGGCGTGACTTGTAGCTTTTAATATTCCGTGTTTCAGCATAAATGTCTGAAGGAAGTTCTTCTTTTATTTTAGTACAATCGACTTTGTTTGCATAGAAAAAATATTTCTCAATATTTCCAAGATAGACACAGAGGCAATTTTCAAAATATCGTAGTTCCCGAGACTCGATTTCAATCGAGTAAACTTCCGCTTTACAGTGTTAGTGTTTTCAGAACAATATCATCAGCAGCTCATGACTAAGAAAGCGTTTAAACCTTTTAAGGAGTTAACTGTATACGCGTACGGTGAACACGCATTGACGTATTAGCATTACTTAATCAATGCCTTTTTACAGATTATGTATATATATCTTGCTAGTATGAGAGTAACTCTATGCAGTCGATCCGTTAGACGAATTGAAATCAAATATAGTAGCAATTTAGATATCAGACATAATTATTAACATTAAACAATAATAACAGAAGGACCTAATTATGTTTTAGAGTTTACATTAATATTATTGTAATCATTTGTAGATGACAATAATACTCAATCCCCAAAAGACACTTGATATATTATGTTATCTCTTTGTACTTGGAACATTCCCACAGTACAGTCACACTTGTTCCTTTTACAATTCACAATAGCCCGCTGGGTTCCAATTTCATTCCGAATTATTGCATCCAATGCTGGCTTATTATCCTCCTGCTTTCGAGCACTCAAACGACGTCAGCAATGGATGATGCACGGTCTGGAATCTGACCAGATCGTGCGTGTCGGATCGCAGGCACGTATTCTGGGACAAATCGACAAACAATCGACAAACGAGTACAATTGGAACTCCCAGGTGAGCAGCTAATAAGAGACAGCGCGCGGGAGTCACGCGTACAACTGTCACTCATCGCTCTGGACACTAAGACTGTGGATCTATTGAAAGAAAATATCTCATACCAAGTAAAGAATGTAGTTCAGAATTTTTAAGGTCTTAGTACATTTGCCATCTGCAAAGCTGGGACGTGGGTAGCTTGCAAATAGATGATCAATATCACCCATCCTTTTTTTTCTTAAAATTAATATGGCTATGTATCAAAACGACATCTTATGTGTAATGTCTTACGGAGAATAAAAGAATCCAATGCTGCATACTAACGATTTCATCATGTGAACTAAGCATTCGTCGAGCCACAGTAAATACAAAATCTTTAGATAACACTGAAAAAATTATCAAAATAAAATCAAATGCATCAATTAGCATTCTCACAGCATCACATTAAAAGAAGAAAGAAAAGGTCGGAGGCAAAAAACAAATAAGAACAGTCCTTTATCCGTCATACCTGCGCCCAGAGATACGATAGTACGTAAGGGGTAAATAGAGTTGTTTTTAATTAAACTATTTAGATTAAAGATAAAGAAAGATATGATCTCAGGGTGGACATAGGAATGTTATCCACCCACGGAGTAGCATTTGACACTGTCAATGCCCGAGGGTCGAAACAGGAATTTCGGTTAAAACTCTTACTTATGTCTCTGGAGGTAAAAGTTAAAACACAATATTTTTTGTTCAGAAATAGAAATTTAAAAAGATTTGATACTTTTTTGTGAAGTAAGTTTTGTCGACTTTCTCACGAGAGCATTATTTATATAAGGAATTTTATTTGCCATTAAGACTATATTAGATTTGTAACTTGTCTATTTTGTGTTTAGTCCATAAAATCGTTTGACTCCACTAGAATCGGTTTGAACATAATGGTTTTGTGATATGGTCATAGGTCAATGAATTGGGGGCTTCGAACTGGAAATCTTTATTTATAATTCGTATTAACTGCCCAGTTATATATAGCCGTATAAAACTACGTTACCTGCTGGGTTTAAAACTTAATTTGATGAAATTTATTGACAAACTGTGCAGCTACTAGCACTAACACCTAATATCTACCTCGATTTTTTTCATATTTCATATATTATATAATATACGACACACTGCTTCATAAGTGCTCCTGTAAATATGGTAAAGATTTATCCTTTGCATTCTTTTAAACAATGAATATTTTGCCTTTTGTTTAAGGACATTTACGTTGACCTCTGTGGCTCAGTGGTTAGCGCACTGGCGCACAAGCCGGAGGTCGCGGGTTCGAACCCCGCCAGAGAACAAAAAAGTTTTTCTATGTTCCTGGGTCACGGATGTGTATAATATAATAAAAATCTTAAATATAAGTAAAGTATATAAAGTATTAAATATATTTCCGTTGTCTGATATCCTTAACACCAGTTCCTCGGATACTTACCACGGGACCAGACTGACGTGGTGTGAAGCGTCCATAGATTTTATTATCATTATTATTTACAAACATAACAATGTTTACATTTTACTAAAAATGGCTCTACTATATTAGCACTCGTGTACCTCGTGTATACCTCTATGTATGAATGAAGTGATATTTCACAATAACTTCTCAACTACAATACCCTACAACTTGTATTGTATTGTCCACAAGTCCACATCTTGTATTGTCCAAGTCTCGTACGTGAGGGTTCGTTTTTTGTGCAGTAGGTACCGGTTCCCACAGGACCGCCAGGCGAGAGGCGCGTTAAGATATTATATAGGGGTTTTTCCAAAAGTTTGTTTGTAGGTTGGACAGTGATTGAGTTTCCAAATTATAAGATTGAGTAGTTAATTAACTGTACTTACTTAATTTTATATACTCTTTTTAGACACAACTTAATCTTCTTGTAAATGAATCTTGAAAATCATTAATTTGATCGAATTCAATGTTTTTGTTATAAAAGATTAAATTGAATTAATTAATTTATGATTAATTAATTTTGAAAAAAATTAAAATTGAAATACGCTAACTTAACTTTATACTTTTGCGCTTGCTTATTTTAAATACGTCATAAGTCAACACTGAACACCTTATAGTGCTAAGTGTACAAGTAACTCTTGTGAAATTACTTAGTTCAGAGTTTGTAGTTCTTCTAATGTCTTCAAGTAGAAGAGTTTACTTTGTAAGAAATTACATAATATTTCAACAACTTGCTTCAACTTAACAGGTCGTCCAAGACTAATATTTGTGTATTTTTCCCTCATCAACTTTTGAACAAATACCCCAAATCTATTATGATCCTAATGATACGCCGACTCAGATCAGACAGTTGTAAGTGGCGAATATCTCGGCTAGAGCGAGACGGAGCGGTCTTCGGGGTGGTCTCAACTCTCAACACTCGTCGCCCGCGCCTCGCCGCGCCGCCCTGTTATTATCGCGGCGAAGAGATTGACTTTTTGTCAGACGCCTCGTTTAAATGTTTGAGTAGACGAGTCTCTAGAAAGTATTCACCGATTAATGTTATATTTAAGTTATTCAATATTTACTTAATCGCAGAAGCCGCAGAACGACCTTGTTGCTGCAACCAATGTTACTATGGAGAGTATCATATTAATTGGTGATGGTGAACACAGCTTAAGCGTCATTGGTCATTTGCATTGATGATTCACTGCAAACTTAACGCGAATAGACAGCTTTACCTGTTAGGATAAATGTAAAGCTAGGACAGTTAACTATTTTCTTAAGAAACTTGAAACTTACGCAGGCGCAAGTGTTTAGTGATATTGCATCTAATAATCAAGGATATAGACTTTGTTTGACCTCCTAAAAGTAGTCACACACGCGATCACAACAAGGCCTTCAAATTTGATTAGTGAAGTTAAAAAATTACATAATAAATAGCGAATTGTTTGTAAAACTAATTTGGAAATAAACGATTTATTTATTTATTTACATACGCGGTGTGCAGACCAGTACACCGTGCATGTGAACTGTTCAAATACAACATACTCACCTCGTGCGAAGACCATGGCCTCCATACCTCATGGTAACCGTACTGCGGGACGGTCGCGTCGGTAACACGTCTCCACCATACCGCATATTACGTCCTTGTAACTTGTAACTTTTGTAACTTACTTTGTAAACCATACTTACTAACGGTGAGGTGCTGTTCCTGTAACTCCATTCCTACACCTTTTATACAGGCTAGAGCTTCCCTATGAAGGAGGGCCAGCCTTCGCTCCTGCTAACTAAAGCATTTAAGTCTTCATTCAAGATTTACAAACCATATTTTACTTTTTAAATCACCTACTTCACTAGTACTAGTTGAAAGATTTTAAATATCTTTAATAAATAATAAACATGCTTAACTTTTATTGACTTTTTAACATTGAAATTTCTGAAAAAAGCAGGTACCTACGTACTTTTTGCCTCACGTCACGAACAGTAAAAGCTAGTCCTGCCTCGGTTTGGATAAAACAATCAGTATTTATAGCAGCTTACAACATGGGAGAGCCATGCTTAGGCACGAATGGGCCGGTTCGGATAAATACCATGGCCTCACTAAAAACCGGCGTGAAACACCGCTTGTGTTGTGTTTTGCCGAGTACAACTTGCCGAGTTAGACTTTTAACGCACTCGGCAAAACAGTCCTAATGCGAGTGTCCATGGTAATCGCTTATCATCGGGCGATCCGTCTGCTCGTTGTTCGTCTATTTGTTTGTGTGTGTCGGTCCATTTCAATGTTTTTTTGTTGACCGTACGCTGTCTGTGCCAAATCTACTAAACACGTATGCGGCATTCTAATTGCAGGGCGGCTGTTGGGTTTACCCCGCGGTGTCTCCAGCGCTAATGATATTTTTTACATCATCACCTGTGTGGTCCGGGTCTTCAAATATTTGCTATAGCGTCAAAGAATTCGACAATTATGTGTGGGTCAATCTAAACTGTGTTAATGCGGTTTTTGTTGACCGTCCCATCAAGTATTTAATTTCGATGGTGTTTGTTAATGATTATAGACTGAGAAAACTATTGGCTTATTTCTAAAACTAATAATAGGCTAGATGACTATTTTTTTATTGCATAAATGAATAGTACTCTTATATATGAGTAACTATCATACTAAGAAGAAACAGTATATCGAAAGTCAATATTTTCAAAGGTACAGCGATTTGTACACAAAATTTCGCAAGTCTCGTGAAAACGCTCAATACTATATACGTACCTAGCTGTGACGTCACGCCTAGGTTAAAGTGTATGAAGTATACGGCCGCAGGAATATATTTGTAAATATCTCCGATATATTTTTGTGCGTTTAAGTTCATACTTAACATACTGAATGTTTTTATATATGATGTAAGTAAACTAATGATGTGGCTTTTGTTTTAATAAACTACACATAAAATATTATATTTCTTTACATTTACCAAGTAGTGATGCCTCAACATATTATCTGAGTATATTAATGAAACTAAATAGTTTAGATGTAGTCAGATCCCTTATTCTTGGGCTATGTTGTGGATAATTACTATAGATCACAATCTAATGACATTAAGTGTGAATAAGCTATTCGCTATTCGAATAAGCTAATATAGCCGAATAAGCTATTCGGCTCTTGGGGCCTGTTTCACAATCTAATAAGTGTCGGATAGCTTATTCGGAAGTTTTATCGCTGCTTACTTTATATCGAGCGACAGAGACAAAATAAGCAAGTAAGCTATCTGATACTTAAAGTGGCCCTAAATAAAATATCACAAACTTATACTAATGGCGTTTTCATAGTGAAAGTAATATGTGTATCTTTTTTAAACCATACAAAAAGATACATAAATATTTTAGTTTAATTACTACACGACAGTTAGTTTAACGTTGGCTCCTCGTACTTCGATCCACGTCAGTCAGGGGAAACACCCAGGAATCATTTGGTACGGGGACAATTCACACCGAAATGAAACGGTACGCGACATGGAGCTGTATTTTTTTAGGATAGCCATTCAAATTGCAACTTTATTGATTACATACACAAGATTCATTGTGGGAGTTCCAATGTAATTTAGCACCGCATGTGCAGTGCACCACTGTGCCATATGAACCGTGTATCTTTCTGTGTAATGAATGAAGCTCAACTTTCACAATAGCAGCATTGCAAAAAATGCAACTTCGCGCTCGACTCCGACTCGCACTTGCCCGTTTTTTTTAATGTTTCTTTTTGTTTACGATTAGATTACATTTGGTCTGAACGAACTATACAATACAATACAATGACCAGTGAGCTGAGTGCGAGTTTTTGTCATAACTCGCCGTGCTTGAAGAAGTTACAATTTGTATGGCATCGAAACAACGCCCCTAGCGGCAAACAATGGGAACTAATCCATGCAAACTGTAGTCAACTTCTCCACGCCGCGTAGTGACTAAAACTCGCACACAGCACACAAGACGATTATGATGATTACCTAACTGATGAGTCACCTGGACTCCAATCCCGAGGCGCGTCACGTCTCCCGCGGCAGCCCATTGCGAGCGTCACGTCCGCTTCCGCCCAGCTGAGCGGAGCAGTGAAAGTCCAGCTCGTGCCGGCTGGCGGCCAGATAGTTCCGTTTGATTCCGAAAATGGAGGGAACAACACCTGCAGCTGTGTGTCTAATACGACTCCCGTAACCTGCCGAGTACCAACCATAATGGGGATTTACGCGGGGACAATGTCAATGAACTTGTAACCTCTGAAGATACTTCAGAGGTTACAAGTTCATTCCTATCTTCTGAATGGTTGACTCAATGTGCCAAACCCTCAAAAGTCAAGACGCAGGCCCAGGCACTCCAGAACATAATAATAAATTCTCCGAGAGGGCGCGGAGGAACTGATTATTATCAATCTGTATTCTGTAGCCTCCGACAGTGTAAGGGGTACCCTGTGTGGTGCAGGGTGTAGGAGACCGCGATTTGCGTAGAAACCGGATTTGGACGCTTAAGTGTCAGTTTACACCGAATTGAGACGGTACGCGACGCGCCACTGCTTTTTTAAGATAGCTATTCAAAGTTGAACTTTATTCCCTACACAAAAAGTTACCTTCACGTTTCATATGGCATCATTCATATACTGCTTCTATTTTTAATAGCTATCTTATAAAGGCAGCGCCGCTTGCGTATCATTTCGGTGTGAACTGACCCTAAGACACAAAGTTGAGGTGGGGGGAAGCCCTCATCATCACACTAAGTTATACTCCACTCCGATTCAATGTAATTTAAGCAAAGTTCGATACATAATTTGGGCCCATTTCTTTTTTTTGTTTACATTTAGATTACGGGAGTATAGGTACTTTCTGTGCCGTGCGCTCCCATCATGCGACAGGCGTAACGGCCTTGTGCTTTCACTAATATGTGCCTAATTGAAGTAGCATACTCCCTACTCGCTACATCGTCTGCCCCAGCCCCCACGCCACAGACGATGAGTCACGAGGCCCGTCTGCGCTCCCAGACCGCCCCGCCGCCTATGTGCTGCCGACAGCCGACTGCCGAGCTGAATTAAACCAAATAACTATACTCAATATCTGTTATATCCAATAGCAGGAGGTCGATTCTGCTAATTAGACTCTGCAATAGTACAGTTACGATCCAGTCCCGAAATTTTAAAACTGCAAAATGGTATTCTCATAAACGTCAAACCTGTTTTGATTGGTCCAAACTGCAAAAACCAGATTATTTATGATTTATGTACTGATTTGTGGAGTTTGGACCAATTAAAGCGCATATAACGTTGGTGTGACGTTTTTACGACGACTATTGCAGGATTTAATTAGCGGAATCGACCTTCACTCTTCAGAGCTATCCACTACAAGATAGCTTGTAGTGGATAGCTCTGAAGCTGTGGGATTAGTAACGTTGGGTTAGTTTAATTTGACTCTTTATTACACTGTGCGCAACGTTTTCTACGAACATCTATTCAAACTGCACATTTTGAAGTTTTGTATTAAACTTTATAGATTATAGAAAACTTTAATACTTAATAAAGTAGGTTCCTCATGGCCATACTACGCGACATCGAATGACATGTCTGTGTGAATACCGATAACTTTAGTATTCGTGGAATCCGTCCAGCGCCGCGGGCGACTGCCGGCGACTGCCGGCGACTGCCGGCGACTGCCGGCGACTGCCGGCGACTGCCGGCCCGGAAACAATCGATTTGGAGCGAGGCCAAGGCGACAAGTGCATCGCCTGCGAGCTGCCACAGACGAGGGCTGTAGACTCTTGTAGATATACCGAGGAGCTTAAATACGTCATAATAAATAAAATTAATTTTAAGCAACCCCCGAATTGTCAAGCAGTGAGCGAGCCGATGATGATGAATCATAGCTAAGGACACTCGATTATGTCGGCTTTCAAACAAAAAAAACTAGATCAAAATTGGTTCATCCGTTTGGGAGCTACGATGCCACGGATAGACACACAGACGCACACACAGACAGACGCGTCAAACTTACACCACCCCTCTGTTTTCATCGGGGGCAAAAAAAAAAAAAATAATAATAATTCATAACATTATGCACGAGAAAGGAACAATAATGTTATCATATCATCATATTATATATTATATCATCGGGGCGCGGAGAGACGACACGCATGCTACGTAGGAACAGCAAGGTTAAGGGCAGCCTAATACAAACATGCTTACATGCTGCAAAATCAACTGAAAGCCGATTTTTCAATCTTCTGATATGGTTCGGACAGACTATTCATTATTTCTGTCTGTGTCATTTGACATAAAGAAAGAGACAATAAATGATATCATCATACATCCGAATAAGCTATACGATACTTCAAATCGGCCCGTAATTTCGTAAGATATCTCACGAATATAGTTTAGTTAAACTTGCTATAGAACAATAACTGACACTAATAATTATCATGCAGTGCTCATTCAGGTTCTAGATATTATTATCATTGTGTTATAACATTTATCAATGTAACATTTCTATCGGCCACTCTAGTTCTCTTACCTACCAGCAGCGACGTGTGCGATGTGCATATACCGCGATTCACGCCGGCTTCACGTTAATTCACGTACGCAAGGTACAACAACTACGGCACTACAGTTCGAAACTTCGTAACTCACAACATTGACCGATAGATCATGAATACCTAGTTAATCTTATTTACGGACACGACAATATTTTGTCCGAGGAACTAAATTTCTTACGATTGACCGTATTGAAATAACTCTTGCAACGGTTCATACATCTACAGTCAATGGATTTCCTTTGATGGAGAACCAGTCTTCGCTACTGTTACCTACGTTATCTTATTTTTCTTTACGAATCGACTGTTTGTAGCTGTATGATGGCGCTATATGCTAGCTATATAGTCACATCTCTCCATTACGTAGCTCTATGTTGGCGCCAGCATCGATCGTGTGTCCCACAGCCCACTGCCAAAACTCAATTGTCTCCAGTACCGATGCAAATTTACGTCTCTCGTTACAACGAAGACTCATTAACATTACTCGCGAATTTATAGCTGGCAGACCAAGATGGAAGAAACATGGACCCCAACAAAAAGTGACAAAGAAAGCCGGTTACCGGCATTGGAAATGTGGTGCTGGAGAAGAATGGAGGGCATAATTTGAGCGGAAGGAAAAACAAATTTGGGGGTTTTAGACATTGTAAAAGAAAGAAGAAACATAGTAGAAGCCATAGATAACAGAAGGGGACAGATGGTTGGACGCTTGATACGGCATGCCGAATTTAATAATAAAAATAATATCTATGGACGCTTCCACACCGCGTCAATCTGGTCCTGTACTAAGTATCCGAGGAACTTGTATCACAGGTACCAGACAGCGGAAATACACATACTTAAGATTTTTATGAAACTAAACATAATCAAACTAAATATATTTAATACACATCTAGGACCCACCCAGGAACAAAGAAAAAATGTTTGTCCCTTCGGCGGGATTCTCTTCCGCGACCTCCGGCTTAAGCGCCGACGCGCTACCCACTGAGCTATAGAAGGAAAGGTAGAGGGGAGAAGAGGCAGAGGAAGGCCCCACCACAACGATAAAACTGCACCGTACTACATATTCATACTCGACCTCGCGAATCGCACTCACATATACTGAATACGTCTAATGCGTCTACTGTGCACGCTGCGGTTTTATCGCTGTGGTCTGCAGCGCGCACGGAGGAGGTCAGCGTCCACTCACGGTCCAGCCTGCACATCCAAGATTACTACACCGACAAGAGCTCAGCTCTCAAAAGAACGGGTCTGGGTCGTCACCAGATTACTATTTTTTTCAAAGTCAAAGTCAATTTTTTTTATTCAAAATAGGTATTTTTTACACTTTCTGAACGTCGGTATACGTGATGCCTACCACCGGTTCGGGAACTAGCCCGGCGAGAAGTGCGCGCGGGGCCATCTTTTACCAAAAAGATGGAAAATTATTCTTTTAAAAATATAAAAAAGGCATATAATATAACAACGTTATGACTAAAACTACATAACAAGAGTACAATAATATATGTAATTTTGTAGTAGCCTTGCAGAGGGCCACCTCATTCCCAAGGTGTGCTATCATTCCCAAGGTGTGCTATCATTCCCAAGGTGTGCTATCATTCATAAAATCATTAACTTTATAATAAATAGGCTTTGGCACACAAACGTTCTTTAACTACTTTTTTGAATTTATTGATTGAAAAATGTTGAACGCTTTCTGGGATGTTATTGTACAGGCGTATACATTGGCCTTTAGACGAATTCTTTACTTTATTAAGTCTAGTCACTGGTACATGTATTCATGGTCAATGGTATTGTATGGTATTGTATGGTATTGTAATTCAACACCAACTCCACGTTTACATAAGCCGTAGAGTTAAGACTTACCAGACTGTAAGTCTGGATCTACTGTTGGTACGAAAATATCAACTAGCGTAGATTAGGAATTTAGAACTAGAGCTAGTTAACAACTCATGTAGGCTACACACTATAACTCTATACAATCTGCATATTTCCAAAGCAAATAATCTACCGTCAACAATTATTTATGGTGTACCAAAAATTTGGTCACTTATATCTTAGCATACTGATTACTGAGGTTCTTATAACACATCCTACTACTGTTATAAATGTGAAAGTTTGTGACGATGGATGTATGGATGGATGGATGTTTGTTACTCTTTCACCAAAAAACTACTAAACAGATTTTGATCAAATTTTATATGGTTATATAAAATTTGATCAAAATCTGTTTAGTGGTTATGGTTATAGTTTAGACTCTTGATTCAAACATAGGCTATTTTTAACCCGAAAAAGTACAGTGTTCCCGTAGGATAACTTTATTTGCGCGAGCGGAAAGCTAGTAATTAATACATTCTGGCGACATTCAACAGGACGTAGAGCTAGAGCTATTAAATAAATCCAGATTTACTCAAAATATATTCAGTGTACCACATCTGCCAAACTCTAAATATAACATTTACCTATGTCCTCGGCAAATACATGCTAACGAAACTCTATGTAAGACATACAGTTACATTTCAATAGAACTTGCATCTACTAAAACGCAGAGCCCTAGTCTCCCAAATCTTTTATAGGTAGCATTTACTTTTGTCCTCGGTAATACATGACAATAAAACCTTCCGGGAACCGTACGTGCTGGTGCTCGCGAAACCCGCACGTGTTTGTGCCCATGCCGCACGAGAAATTCTCAAAAATTAAAAAAAAGAGCTTTGCTACGGTGTGTAATAAACGTGTGCAGAATATGTCTCTGAATTGATAAAATTTAAACATATTATCTTATTTTACAAGTCTGACAAATTTGTTTGACCAAAGTCCTAAACTAAAATAAATTAAAACCAACGGCGATTATTTGAATTTGGAAAAGTGTCCGCCGCAGCTAAACAATGGCGCCGAAATTGGCGCGAGGTTGTCGCATTCGGCACAACATTTGCACGCATTTCCATATGACAATAACCACTGGCACAAGGTCGTGCGGCGCACCGTAGTAAGCATGCCAGCTGGACACTGATGGGGGTTTTATATGGATTGTTTTTCGACGCACGACCACGTAAATGACAATGCGGCTAGGATGCAAAGCTAATTTGCCAACAAAAAAGACTAGGCGATTTGTCGAGCGACTCGCCGCACGGCGAAAGTCGTCCCATGCAAATCCCGCATGAAGAGGTAAATATTCGTTTTGCTACTTTTATTTTGTAACTAAATTTTTCGATCAAGCAAAAGGTTGGTGCACAGATATTCAAAATTATTATGGTTAGTTATAGCAGACAATTTTCATAAGTTATTGTCAGAACTAGTGCCAGAGTAGTCTCCTGTTATTATAGAAAGGCTGTGTTCTATGAAAAAAATCGTTATAATTACATTGTTAACATATTTAAGTGAGGACACGAATTTAATAACATAGTAACTCAGCCTGACATATTTCATCAACCTTGCACCTCCCCTCGTGGTTTTAATGAACAATTGCTGAATACACAATACATATTTTTATTAAGTGGGTTAATTAAAAACGTAAAGAAAGGTTTTTTTCTTGAGCCAAAATGATGACCATTAGAATAATTCCGTGTATATTTTACTTCATTATTTTATATTTGAATTTCTAACGTCTATTTTTTTTATTCGTCGCTATGTCTAAGGCTTATCCGTTGCTATGCCGTAAATTTTTATTTTTGACATAATATTTTACTTAAATAGCTATAAAATTATGTGGTAGAATAATATTGAATTAAATTATAATAAACCTCGTTACAATCTCGTTTGTGGTACTTGGTTAGGTTAGAGATTCAATTTCAGCACAAAGGTAGCATATTATGTTCTGTGGCCTGTTGTTGTATTTGAACAGCAGGTCTAAAAGTCTAAAATGGCCATTTAAGACCTGTAGAGCTCGCAAATGCGTGGGGTACCCTAGCATAATTGCGTTAAGACGCGACGCGACATAAATATGTCGACTGTCGTAGACATAACAAATCTACTGGCGCGAGGTAGCTAACGAGGTACTTACAAGTTGACGCGTAAATTAATCCCTCAGTTCCATCTTTAATCTAAATCGTAACTCTATGCATTAACCTTAACTTGTCTTCATCAATCTAACGTGTCTCTTGTTTCCAGTGCGAGGAGATGATGGCATCAGGCGACATGTGCGTGTCGGCGGCGCGCGCGGGTCCAGCAGCGCGGTGGCACCCCGCGTGCTTCGTGTGCAGCGCGTGCCAGGAGCTGCTGGTGGACCTGGTGTACTTCTGGCGCGAGGGCCGCCTCTACTGCGGCCGCCACCACGCCGAGAGCCTCAAGCCGCGCTGCTCCGCCTGCGACGAGGTCAGTATGCACCTGCATGCGTTTGCTTTGCCGCTCCAGACCTGCAAGTTGCAGCCCCAATTGTGTTGGCGTCAATAGTATTTCTCAGATATCAAATGTGCGTTACCAGATACAACTTAGCTTAGCTTCTCGTGCACCTTGTTTTTTACGTCCGATTTTAAGTTCAGTTTAGTTCTTACATACCTTACATAACTAAATAAAAGACTTTTTATGTCTTAATGTGTTCTTACATACATAGTATCTTTATATAGTATATATATAATATATATATATAACGCAAATGAGTTGTCTAATCAGCGCTATTAAGTAGGTAATCTATTGACATAAAGCCTCCAAAACCGGTCATTTTGCCAGTGTTTGATTAAGGGCCTGTTTCACAATCTCCTAATAAGTGTCGGATAGCTTATTCGGAAGTTTTGTCGCTGCTCGCTTTATATCGAGTGAAAGAGACAAAACATGCAAATTAAGCTATCTGACACTTATCAGTAGATTACCCCTTGGTCCTTTAGTGCAGCATACGTCACACAGTCGGTAGCAGGTCGAGCGTTAGGCTACGTTCCCCTAGTTTTAGTGGTCGAGAGAGTTGACAACTCAAAACGATTTTCAGCTCTAGTGAGCTCTCAGTGCTGTTTTTTCTGTAGTGACCGCAAAAAAACTCTCGAGAGTGCGAGAGCTTCAAGTCATTTAAATGGTAATTACGAGCACAGATAATGTAACGTGGCGTTGGCAACACTTACACACTTACATAATCACTTACATTGTATTAGGTACAATCCGCCGCGATGGTCTGGAATAAGACTTTGAAATCGGCTTGGTCTAGTTAAATGATTGTTGCTAATTGCTCGCCATCTCCTGAACCTAAGTCATGTTCGCTCCCCTAAAACAATTCTCGAGTTTGGCTTTTGAGTATTCTGTGGTACGACTCTCTCGCGTTTATCCAGGTGTATTTAGCAATTAGTCAATACGTGTCCGATAGCTTATTTTCATGTTTTGTCTTTGTCAAAGTAAGCAGCTACAAAACTTGCGAATAAGTTATGCGTCACTTAATACTTCTTTTTTCACAATTTTCTAATAAGAATCGAAAAGCTAATTCGGAAGATTTGTTTCTTGTTACTTTATATCGAGACAGAGAAAAAAACATGCAAATAACCCATCTGACACTTATCAGTAAATTGTCTCAGCTGCATGGGGTTCCTATAACTCCATTCCTATCGGCTTCACATGCCACTCACCTTTTGAAGACCCTCGTCCAAATATCTACTATTATACAGGCTAGAGCTGTATGCTACGAAGGAGAACCGGCCTTCGCCACTGCTCGGTCTATTGAATTCTACTAGGTACTTAAACATTCAAATTATTATAATTTTATTTTCTTTAATAGGGACAACGTATACACAATAAAACTTAAAAACATCATCATCATTATTTTAACGTACCTGTAGGTAGTGAGTTGAACATGCGGGTGTTGGCCAATGTCCAAAGCGAGCAGCGCTGGTGTCGTATTGCAGACACGTGCAGCTACCGACAGCTTCAGCGAAGGTTACTGCGGCAGCCGGCATGCCGCAGTCCGCAACGTTTTCCATGTGAACGTCACATATTATCTTGACCGCAGCTAAGTAGCAAGCATCAAAATATATTCTATTTTGATGCTTTTCATAAGCTTAACACTTGTTTTTTACCCGACTACAGCGAAGGGCACGATATCGGCAGACCATACAGTGTATATGTGTGTACGTTTGTTCCACCGTAGCGTCTAAGCTGCTGGTCCGATTATAATGAATGAGGTGTCAATCGATTCGTAACAATAGCCCCGGTAACATAAGCCCATGTTATATAATTAACGTAGTCTGGTTATAGTTTTTTTTTATAAAAAATTTAGTTATTATCTAGTAAAACAAAATATAATTCTTGCAATCTTCTACTAAAAGAACATTTTACTGATTATCCTACGATACAAAGTGTTTGCTAGAATTACCTGTAAAATATACGAATAAAATAGCCAAAACAATTCACTTCTATTGTTTACCCTTTTGGAAGTAATTCGCTGAGCTAAGGGTCGGTGCACACTCGCGAGTAAGTATGAGGGTAGCGATGATATCGCAGTTCCGCTGCGGATGTTGCCAACTGCTGTACATCGCTCGATCTTCGACTCTCGACATACTCGTATTGTTTAAATATGAGTATTATTCATAAACTTAAAATACACGCTTACATAATTGATCAATAAATCTAATATTTTTATAAAATATATTATAGTACGAGGTACAACATTACTATTTAAAAATGTATTTATTGCTTTTAGAAGTATTCTCCGCGAAATTTGACACATTTTTCCATACTACGGAACCAATCATTGAAGCAACCATTCCATTCGGAAGTTGGAGTCTCCAAAATGGCCGTTTTGTAGGCGTCCACAGCTTCTTCAGGTGATGAAAATCTGTGACCACGCAATTTATTCTTTATTTTAGGGAAAGTATAGAAATCATTAGGGCTTAGGTCGGGGCTGTACGGCGGATGGTCTAGTAATTCTATGATTTCTTGCTCTAAAAACTCTTTTGTTCTGTGCGCGGTGTGAGAACTCGCATTGTCGTGATGGAGGATGATGCGGCGGTTGCAGTTCTCTTTACGGAGTTCAGAAACGACCTGTGGCAAACAAATGTTAGCATACCATTCTGCATTAACCGTTCTTTGTCCCTCAAGAGGAATAGTCGCAACATGGCCGGTTTTGGAGACAAACGTGGCCACCATTTTTTTTGCAACACTCCGTGAACGAACAATTTTTGATGGCTTTAACTCATTTTCGAACACCCAAACTCGTGACTGGTTTTTTGTTTCGGGTTCGTACGCGTATATCCAGGATTCGTCACCTGATACGATGTTGTATATAGCATTTGAGGATCCTGCGTGGAATCTTTCGAGAGTTCTGACGCACCAAGTAACGCGAGCCGCTTTTTGCTCTTCACAGAGCAAATGCGGTATCCATCGGGAAAACAAGTTTTTTACACCTAATTGTTCATGCAAGATTATTTGTATTTGACTCATGCCAATGTCTAAAGTTGCCTGAATTTCGCGGTATGTCACATGTCGATCTTCCTTAATCAGCTTACGCACAGCATCAACGTTTTCTTGGGTGACTGCAGTTTTTGGACGACCTTGACGGGGATCATCACTGAGCTTGACACGTCCACGTTGAAATTCAGCAAACCAGCGATAAATTGTGGTTTTGGATGGGGCTTCATCACCAAATGCAGAAATCATCCGGTCAACACACTGTTTTTGTGTTAAACCACTTCGAAAGTCATAATAAATCATCGCTCTAGAATTTTCTCGAGTCAATTCCATTTTCTTAACGACTAAACAAGTTTGACAAGACCTTGTGACAAGACCGAGAATCTTTTTTTAAATAAATAAACGGTATTCGATTTTTAAAACCAAGGAGTTTTAAATTAAAAAGATTTTAATATGACAGGAACAGTGGAAATATTCCATTCCCGATACTTTTAGTGCAGCCCTCGTATATACCTAGTATTAACTACTAGTATTTATCTAAAGTTATCTTTGAGACCAAGAAAACCCTCATGTTTATGTATACTGTGCAATGTTATTACTTAATTATTTGAATACTCAAAAAGTACAGTACGTTATCGAGCAGATTACTGATAAGAGATTACCATCACCTGGCTCCTGGCACCTGTAGACTTTAAACAACATATATTTTGAAGCATCCAGCCTGTCATCGCCGTTTGGGCATTATGCAGCGTATGCGAAACTGCATTAACATACAAACATCTTGTGGGCCAGTTGGGCAATAAATTGGCCCACCAGAGGCCATAACGGAAATCAGCCCTCGCGGAAACATATTTAGGTCGTGGGGCGAATTGCAATCGTTTACTTTTAGGTGCATTTGTTACATAAAATACGGCCCAAAAGGGTTATTCAGATGTTACCTAGATATGAAACGACAATTGGCCCTTAAAAGTAATATTTTTATTTTGTAAGGGTGTTAGCGTCAAAAAAGATAATGCGTCTCTTTCGCGGGAACCGCAATTATTTTCGGAATCGAAAATAGCCTAGTAGTAATTCAAGCTATTTGTGCTAAATTGCATCCAAAGAATCACCGCATGAAATTATGATAGGGTACAAAATTGATTGTGTTCGGTAGGGTCCAATCATAGGGATTACATAATATCCGGATCGCTTTTTTCAACGACTATGAGTTACGAGCTATGACATTACATGACATTTGCGAGTTAATATTATAGTCGCGTGACAAACATATTTATATAATGTCATGACATGCGATGAATCGGGAGGGGGAATTTTTCTCATTGCAAAAATTACCATAAATATCACAATCGTATTTATCGTGTGCGTATGTCCTGGTTATATCTTGTTTGGGGGTAGTACATTATTGTAGCAGTAACCTTAACACCGAGACGCGATTTTTTCAAAATTTCTATTTAATTTACATTATTAAAACATTAATAATGAGTAATATATATATATATATATATTGACGCAGGCATTAGCTACTTAATACATAAATAAATCGTTTCTACTTGTGATAATATAATTAGATAAATTGGAATCCGTTCAAGCGGTAGCCGGTGGGCTTACACGATAAGAGACTTACTTCACGAAATGTCAAGGGGACTGCGCTGTGCGCAAAACTAATCTCATTATAATAGCTGTTTTATTCAAGTATGTACAATTAAGTTGCAAAGCTACACGGTGCTCGTACAGCTTCATAGATGTACTGTCCAACTAATACTCCCCACACCGATTTCGGTCACGCTGGCACACTTTGTTGTGTGAGAGTGCGGGAGTGCCCAAGTGTGTGCGCAGTACACACTTGGGCACTCTCTCCTCCTTTCCACTCATAACCCAGTGGGACGGATAACCGACACGACTGGCGAAAGATCGGGCGCAGGTCCGACTTTTTACACGTCCATCCGACACGCGGTTCATCTGTCTTGTCAGACAATCAGGTGATCAGCCAGCCTTGTCCTAACCGAAATTGGAAACAACATTTTTTGTTGGTCCAATGCGGGAATCGACCCTACGACATGCGAGTCGAGAGCCAAGCTCTAAGGGGTGCCATACACGGTCCGGTTTTCCTTCAGTTCGGCCTGAACGGATGCAAAATCGTATCGTCTGTGTGCAATTTCGAGATCGCATCAGTCGGCCGTATGGACTGAAGCGATTCGTTCCAGTGTTGCCAACTCTGTTTTTGCGAAACTACTAAACTCGCGTCGTTTTCTACTAAAAACTACTAAAAGAGATAACTATCAAAAAGCTAAGCTAAACTTAGGAGTTTCTTTTTAGGAATTTTGTGTTTACAAACATAAATACATTTTCAGTTTTAATATTTAACCGTTAAATTGAAAAAATATAGTAGGAAATATTACGTATATAGAAATTAAATCGGTAGTTTTGAGCGACTTACGGACGCGTGCTACTATGTGCTATTATGATAAGGTGTCATAATAGCATATAGAAGCAGGCCATTTTGCATATTATGATTACTGTCTAGCTATTTTCTACAAAACCACTACTTACAACTAAATTCCTACTAAGGAGGGAATAAAATACAAATTTTAGTAGTAAAACTTTGTAAAACAACTAAGTTGGCAACATTAATTCTGACCTGTACGGATGGACTGAACGGCAATAAAATTGGACTGAATAGTAATAAAATTCGAGTGTAAAATAAAACCGGTCAAGTGCGAGTCGGCAAGATGAGTTCCGTACAAAATGGAAAAAATCACGTTTGTTGTATGTGTATTACTATACAACAAAGAGAAATGATTTCTATAACATATTACTGGAAAAATGTATGATACAATAATTCGGTTTCGTCGATATCGTGATTACAATTGCAATAGGTTTTCTTTGAATTACTACAAAAGTTATTGTCATAAAATTATTACAGTAGCTAGGAGAGCGGCAGACAGACAGACAGACGGACAGAATGAAATTATAAAAATTATATTCCTTAAGTATTACGGAACCCTTAAAAACACGACCGAAGCTCGCGGCAATTTTCCGTGTATGTGCTCGAATCCGTCCAGGCCGAACCTTAGATTAAAACGCCTAGAAACCGGGTACGCGCATGAAAAGTGAAGTAAATCATACTGAGTCATATCGGCTCAGTTTGTTCGAACGACCCGTCAGTTGTCAAGGTCAAGCGCTAGTGCATACATCTCCGACTATTAAAAACATTATGACGGTTTGTGTCGTTATTGGGTGTCACAATGCATCGGAAAAGAATTAAAAAGCTCCTCACAATTTGACTTGTATTAAGTCAAATATTTAATACATTTTAAAATAAAATCATATTATGTCGCCATCTTGCTGCCCTATTATGAATTGTGAAAGTGTTACAAGTAAAAATAAATTTATTTCAAAATTTTCATGGCTAACTAATAGTTGCAACTAAGACAAAGTTTTTTATTATTTTCTGATTTTTTTAATTATCAATTTAAAGTATTGCCATAATACTGGCAATAATAATAATGGATAATCCTTAATATATTACTTAATACCAGTTTAATATAAATAAAGTTCACAAATTTTGTTTAGATGGTTTAAAATGAAATATAAATTATATTTTTACATCTCACGATATTAAGAAAAACAAATACAATAATTCCAACTTTAAGAGCAACAATAGTCCCTTAAAACTGTACACACTCCACAACTTTAAAGTTTTGTTTGTGTGCGTGTCGGTATGTAATGCTTACGCCTACATCGATCTGTTGCAGTCATAACTGACGTCTTATTACACTATTAAACTTGCATGCTACAAATGTACTAGCGAATTGTGATGGTACCTATAACTGTGATTTGTCATCTCTACACCCACATTTCTTGCAAATCAAGATTATGGTTATGAAAAACTCCCAAACCCCGGAGGTTGTTATTATCCAAATAAAGTTATATTGACATCGAAAATGTTTGAGTTTTCCAAAGCTGTCGGATGCACAAAGTCCACGCACACTGTAGATTAGAGTGTCTGTGACGAGACATTTAGCAGTACATTGATCGAACCCACATACAATTTTAACATTAAATTGTAATTTGTAACATATTGGTTGCAATTAGGTGACAATTTTATAAGAAAAGAAATTCTCACGAAACGAATCGAATTCCACAAAAAATATATTTTATTGTATAATTTGTTTATTTTTTTTAGAAATTTATAATTATTTTTCTGCCTAAACGTCTTTACATAAACAGTAGACCATATGCCCAAAATATCCTTAATTGATTATGCATAATGCTATATAATATTATATTTTAAAGTACGTACGTAAAGTTAATTATTTAAAATCTATGGTAAGAAATAAAAAAAATAGCAATCCTTCAAAGTTCCACCACCGATATCACTCTCTGAGCAATGCTAAAGCTGTCATGGCCACACCATTGCATAATGCGATAGTCAACACCGTTTACCATCAATCTGGTCCTGCTTTAAAATTTAAAACTCCATAAAAGATCTGAAGACACAGTTTCGCAAATGCGCCATACTTGAGATGTGCCCTGAGTACCTAGGTCCTAGACTATACAGCTAGTGTACCTAGTGATGAGTCACAAATTCCGAAGCCAATGCTCACTAGTGTTTAGTAAACTAGAACTACGCGCTATCTTATACTCATAACATCATAGTCTTGAGATCAAACAAAAATCCGGCCAGAAGCGAGTGGGACTTGCACAGGAAGGGCTCCGTCCAAAGCGGTAAAAAACACGTTTGCTGTATGGGAGCCCCACTTTAATATTTATATTATTCTGTTTCTAGTATTTGTTGTTGCAAATTTCAACTGTCTAGCGATCATCGTCCCTCGTCCCAAGCTCCTCCGTTACAAATTTAAGGGTTCATCTTGATCGCAGTCTGTCATGGAACATACAAGTCCAGAAACTCCGCAAAAAGCTGTCTGCCGCCACTGCTTCCCTCAGACGTCTAAATAATTTCCGTCCTATCCCAACGAAAATCGCACAAACATTATTACTTCCAACTTTAGACTATCCTGAGTGCTGACGTCAGCTACTGTGACCATAGTGAACAACTCCTATCCTCTATCGAACGTCTGCAGAACTTGTGTATCTGGTTCATATGTGGCCTTCGGCAATACGATCATATATCGGACTACCGGACTCCCGGACTACCGGACCAAACTAAAGTGGCTCCCTGTCAACGTGCGTCGGAATGCCCACACTATGCCACATACTTCATCTACTATATAACATTATTTTTAATCCCAAAACCCCTCTAAAAGACTCTTTTTCCTTTCTTGGTCATAAAAATCCTATTCTTCGTTCTTTAAAGAAACTAACTAACGCTTTTCCTTCTCGCAAAACTGCCTACTGTGACTCCTCTTTCACTATTTCTGCTATACGACTATGGAATGCTTTTCCTTCAGGTAAAGTCTATTCAAATATCAAAATCAATTGATATTTTTAAAAACGTGCTAAGGAATACCATCTTCATCTGTCTCGATAATTTACTATTAATGTATGTACAGTTTAGGTACCTACTATCAAATATTATATTAGTGTACCGTTTACGTAGTTTATATAAAATAATTTATATTCATTTTAAATTTATTACTAATATGTGTAACGTGTATGTAGTATTTTCATCGTATATCTATTGTTTTATTAATTTTAATTTATTTGTTAGGTTGTCTGGAAGAAAATGCTGTAAGCATTTAGACCGCCTTTTCGTACAGTTCCTAATTGAATTATTGTTGTGTGTTTGTTTTTCTCGAGATACAGCCTGGTGACAGACAGACAGCGGAGTCTTAGTAATTGGGTCCCGTTTTGCCCGTTGAGTGCAGAACCCTAGAAACTATTTCTTTGTGACTATAATATTATACTTTTAATAGTATACACAATCTATTAATGTCGGTACCTACAGAGTTACAAACAACAACACCAGACCAAAGAATATATGTTACCAACGTAACCAGACAGACGACTGAGAATTGAGAATTCTGTTGTGCACTTTAACCGTAATCAAAAACCGTGATATCAATGAAATCATTTATTGACGTAAATTATAACGTCGAACGCGTTTCGATTGGTCCAAAAACCCAAAATCAGTGTATGATGTCGAGACGATTCATTTATATTTCATTGAAAGTCTAAGGGCCTGTTTCACAATCTTCTAATAAATGTCGGATAGCTTGTTCGGAATTTTTATCGCTGCTTACTCTACATCAAGGAACAGAGACAAAACATGCCAATAAGCTATCTGACAATTGTCAGTAGATTGTGAAACAGATCCGAAGTTAAACACGGGCATTGGGCTTCTTGGGGTTCTAATCACATCTAGAGCCAAACTTCGGACTCTACACGCCCTAACCACAGCGGCGACAGCCATGTTGACGTCAGCCCAAGGTTGTCACCGAAATAATTTCAAACGACGCGTCAGACAAGTCTATCTTACATACTATGAAATTAAATTGTCAATTATTTCAAAGGACGAAACGAGCTTGTGAATGTTTAAAAAAACCCCGTCCCGCGTCCCCCGTTGAATGACGGTCCTTTACGTAAGTAATATACATATATTATATTCTTTGCCCCAACTGTACAAGGCCTAACTTCACAAAGACTACATCTTAGTGAAAATGTGTGGCTTGGCCGTTTCCTTACTATATGAGCTAGTGTTTAACAGAAAAAATCGTGAACTGCGCGTAAATATTATTTCACCTGACGCCCACGTCATGTAGCGAAACAAGGACGTGTGCAAGCTTGGCTCTAGATGACATCTCATAACTCTTTGACAGTGCGAGTCATTTTTTCTCGTCTGGGCATGATTTTTCATGAAAATGTTTTTGTGGGATATCCATTAAGTAATTTGTTATATATATTTTTTTTAATTAATTAGTTAAGGGTTTTAATTTGAAAGACTCTTCGATATGATTAGAAGTAAATCAAATATTCCCATTTACATTTTGCATACCTTCTACGATCTACCCCATATTTTTCATAAGTGGTAGGTATATCTATATAGGTATAAATTATAATGAACGGGTATATGATCGCTTAAGCTCACGATATAATCACCGGGTTCACTTTAGATTAGCTTATTTCGTGATAACAGTAAATCAGATCGGCCAGATAGTCAGACTCCCATGGGCAGACAGTCTGCGACCTGCAACACCTGGGAAGTTGCATGATTGTTACATAAAGGTTCCTTCCTAGATACACTCACAATAGGTGCTGACGACATGTAAAATATTTGGTTTAAATAATATATATTCAGAAATCTTGAGGTATCATTACTTGATAAATTTAAAAACATACATTTTAAAATTCCAAAAATGTTTAACCGATATGGCGATATTCCGCGCTAATAAGACGCGGGTTCCGCTTTACACGCGCCTGCACGCCGCTTGGTACTGCAGATGTCCGGCCTCATCAATAGGGCGATGTTCCGCGCTAATAAGACGCCGGTCCCGTTTTACATATTAATAACCACCACTAATGAACGGCGCTCGTGGGAAACCGTCTTTGTTGTACACATCTTTGTTTAGGCCTGCTACACACGCGCGGGCGGGCGCGGTTGGAGGGCGATGAAATCTCAAGACGCTAGTAAAGTTTAAAATTACCTTTTTAATGATAAAGAAACTTTGTAGTCGATTAGACATTCGCATGAGGTTAATAATAGATATAAAAGCCGCCGATGGACACCTAAAATATCCAAGTAATCAAATAGCGATGCAACGTTTGCACAACCTCACACGATGAACAACGGAAGGAACGCTACATTTCGTCGTTTTTCTGTTTGTCCTGCGATGCTTAGGCGCACGACGCGAATGACCCAAACTCAGAGTTTTTTAATTATTAGTTTTTACTAATCGATCGTTCGGTCGCGACCGGTATACCGACAACCTGTAGTTACGCTGACGTCACGACGTCGCCAACACGACATAACTTGCAAATTCCCGTCGCCGTAATAAGGCAAGGACGCCGGATCGCCGTGTATCGTAAAATTCCGGTACACTCTTCACCGTTTTGTGGCAACGAACTAGCCGTGACTAGTACGACTCGGCAACATACCGTGCCACAACATTGATGATGACGTCGTGGCGTGGCATGTGGACAGGCCGCCGGTGCAGCGTCACGGGTGCTCCGTGTGTTCGCGGCCTGCGAGGTCGGCGCAGTGACCCGGCGCTGATAACGCGGCCTAATTACACGCGCTTATCCGCACCATTATACGTTAGCGAGCGAGCTTTTGAGACGTCTACACTTTTATGTGCACCTTGAACCTACAAATGTAGACTAGTTGCAAAGCGATGGTGTGAAAAGTACTTCACTTCTTCCGACTAACAATAATTGAGAGCCCGTGAAATCTACCAATTCAAATAGGCTAGCCGCTAGCATAACTGTTCTCAAATTGACTACAGCCCAATTGTCCTCAAATTGAGGAGAAAATCCGAGCCCGAGCATTGGGGGTGTGCTAGCGACGAAGGTAAAATTTCAAAATGTATCTAGTAGGTATATATATATATCTAGTAGGTATATATAGATCGTAGATACATTTTGTGTTTTTAGATCTCTAATGTATTATGTCAGAGTATTCGATAGAATATCGTTTGAGTTCGCAAGAATACCTATCAGTAACTTCTTTGTATTGTTAAGAGCAATTTGCGAGGCCGTTACTGACTTCCACTGTCTCGTGCCCAAACGAGTACGGTGTACCCTGGGTTTCGCCAGCATTGTCCGTTTCTCACGCTTGCGCTAGGTTTACGAGCAAAAAGCATATTCCGAAAGTTCACATACGCTAATGATCACAATTAGCGCTAACGACTGTTGCTGACCGCCGCCCCGGCCCGTCTAGTGATAACAGACACGACATCACCGATTAATTAATATAATCATGTATTTAAATGCTTCAACATATTCTTCTATGTAGCCACCTGGATCATTTTGTAAATATCATATCTAGAATCTCGATTATTAACTGATGGATCTATTTTGTGTGCAGATAATCCTAGCGGACGAGTGCACGGAGGCGGAGGGTCGCGCGTGGCACATGCGGCACTTCGCGTGTGCCGAGTGCGCGCGCGTGCTGGGCGGCCAGCGGTACATCATGCGCGACGCGCGCCCCTACTGCCTGCCCTGCTTCGACGGCTGCTTCGCCGAGTACTGCGACGCGTGCGGCGAGCCCATCGGCGTCGACCAGGGCCAGATGTCGCACGAGGGCCAGCACTGGCACGCCACCGAGCGCTGCTTCGCCTGCCACACGTGCCGCGCCAGCCTGCTCGGCCGCCCCTTCCTGCCGCGCAAGGGCGCCATCTTCTGCTCCATCGCGTGCTCCAAGGGCGAGCCGCCCACGCCGTCCGACTCGTCCGGCCCGGGACCGCGCCTGCCTCGCGCGCCCCGACCCCGCCGCCTGCCCTCGCCTAAGTCCCCGAGCGAGTCGCCGCAGCCGCGGGCCGCTTCCCCGACGATAGACGCCGACTCGGAGCCGAGCGGGTCGCTGGCGCCGCCGGAGTCTCCGCCGCCGCAGCCGCCGCCGCCGCCGCCGCACGCCTGCCTCAGCCTGGACCGGGCGCTGGCGGACCTGCGGCTGGAGCGCGCGGACGAGCCGGCGCTGCAGCCCACGCCCGTGTCTGAGGAGGCGGGCGAGGCGGAGTGGCGGCCGCCGCCGCCGGTGGAGGCGCAGGCCGTGGTGGCGGGCCACTCGGCGTCCATGCCGGAGCTGGCGGGTGCCGGACGACGGCGCGGCGGGCGCACGGTGCGCTTCTGCGGCGACGACAACGCCGCGTTCGAGCCGGACGAGCCGCGCGCGGGGGCGGCGCGGGCGGCGCGGGACGAGGACGCGGCCAGCTACTGCAGCACATGCTCGTCGTCGTCGTCGTCGGTGGAGTCGTACTCGCTGCCGGCGCGGCGCGCGTACGGCGGTGTGCGCATCTCCTACGTGCCCAACGACGCGGTCGCGTGCGCCAAACGCGAGCGCCAGCGGAAGAACCCACACGGCGACAAGAACTGCATAATCTCGTGATCCTGGGAGCTCCTCCTGCCCGAGCCCCGGCGACGACGAACCTCCGACGCCAAGACTGAGCTAGCCCCTAACCCGCCATAGTAGTAGTATTTAAGCGTGTAAGTGAATGTCTTCCTTGGGACCTCCTGCTGGTTTCGCTCACCATGGCAGGCGCGAGGCGCCTCCTCATGTGATGTCCTGTAACCTAGACTTCGGTGTCCCCTCATGTACGACTGCCCCTTTTCAGTGTCTCCCGACTAACCTGCGGTAACCCGACGCGATAAGGTATCGCCGTTTAACGTTATCAGGTTCTCACGATTAAATTATCCCATAAACGTATATTTTATTTTTATTTTAATAAAGACTGACGTTGGCGTACGCCGAGTGTTTCACAGACTTTCTTGATAAAGTTTAATAGAATTGACCTCGTAAGACGAGAGACCGAAAGTTTGCGGAAAATACAATTGTAACGTTCCTATGGCAATAAAACTTGTATTCTAAATGTGTCGACACGGTAAAGATTTTGACCCAATAGTTAAAAAAAAAAGAGAAATTCATATTGTATTTCACTAAGTATTTAATGTCATAAGTTACTGATGCCTAATTAAAAAATATTGGGTCAGAAAGTTTAACCATTTTATTGTAAAAACTATAATGGATGAAAACATAGCAATATTTTGGCACTTAAACCGATTATAGACATTCCATCAGATACGTGTCTTTTGTGGCGCACCCGCGCTTGGGAAGGATTAAGCTTTTTGCCGAACGATGTAGCGGGTCACGGGCTCACGGGTGCCACACCGCGCGGCGCGCCGGTGGCCGCAGCTTCCACGGAATCGAGCTATTATGCCACATAATGCTGCCGAACGATGTAGCGGGTCACGGGCTCACGGGTGCCACACCGCGCGCGCGCGGCGCGCCGGTGCCCGCAGCTTCCACGGAATCGAGCTATTATGCCACATAATGCTGCCGAACGATGTAGCGGGTCACGGGCTCACGGGTGCCACACCGCGCGCGCGCGGCGCGCCGGTGCCCGCAGCTTCCACGGAATCGAGCTATTATGCCACATGCCACAGGCTTGCGTTGCAAAATAATAAAATGTGTTGCAAATACTTGTGAATGTTTAAACGTATTTTGAACAATTGTATTCTGAGATTTTGTCTAAATAATCATTTTTCACTTTAAGCAATGATTGGCGCTAAAATCCGATAGAATATATTAACTATACACGTAACGGTATGCCTGACAGGTTCGCCTGTACAGTTGACTTGTACAGGAAAACCGGATCGTGGTGCAGGTTTCTATATCGAGCTTACCTGACAGATAAAACTGTGCATGCGAACCTGTCAGGCACACCGTTACGTGTGTGGCTAGCTTAAAGGTTATGATAATCATAAATCGGCTCATAAAGGAAAATTCAAAATGGCTGCCAGATACATATCGCTGAAGCTGCCTCAGACATATCTTTGCCACTTAGACGTATAGTATATTGTAATAATAGTACAAACGATGTATTTTTACAATTTGTAAGTAACCTGTGTTCAAAGTGTATATAACTTGCGTGGAAGTTAAATTATGTTAAATAAGAGAGTAAAAATGCCTCTAGCAATTTAAGGAAAAATTGTAACATTAATAAATATTTGATTTATATCTTCGTTGTTATTCTTAGCCGCTGTTTTCATTTTAATGAGGTTTTTATTTAAGTTTAAAAGCCGTCGACCTCTCGTTTAAATAAACATAATAAAAAAGGCGACCATTTCACACCATGTTCTCGACGAAAGCTTGTTAACAGAGAAATCTCCTAGCCCGATACATATTGCCCTGGAGACATAGAAACAAACTAGCTTTGCCCGCAGTAATCCCAAACACACAACAACACACTGCACGTTTTCGGTATAAAAAGTAGCCTGTATTAATCCCGAGCTTAAACTACTACCATACCAAATTTCATCAAAATCCAATTAGCAGTTATTGCGTGAAAGAGTAACGAACACCCACTCACCCGTACATCCTCACTTACAACTTTTCGCGGGCCTGTGCCCTAATATAGACAGTCGACACCGATAATGATTTTTGTCCGACTACGGCGAAGCCAAAAGGAAGGGTAATGATTTTGGCAGTCTATGTATGTATGTTTATACCACCGTAGCGCCAGTAAACTACCGATCCGATTTTAATAAATTTCAGGATCAGTGTTACCAATACGTTGCAGTCAATTTATACAATAACAATATTGTTCATATAATTAATATGTTATATGTATAGATAAGTTAATCATTGTTGATCTACCAAAACGACTCGGTATGAACTGATGAATGAAATAATGAACACCTAGTTATTCTGAGATAATGACTTTGTGCTTGTGTGCTCAGCATATCAATATATCGATTGACATTCACATAGCTACAACATAATATGTCACTAGCTCGACACAGACTGACCACCTCTAAGGCCATCCATGATCATCATCACGGAACGTTAGTCTTGGGATCTTTAATTCATCTTTATTCAGTACAAAAGAAGATACACGTTTCATTGCAAGAGCGGCGAAGCCGCGCTATGCGGAGTGGAGTGACATTCGAACGCTTGCGTTAATATAACGTGTTTTTCTTGCTTAGTAAATAAAGTTCAATTTTGAACTGCTAAAAATGCAGCGCCGCGTCGCGTCTCGTTTCGATGTGAACTGGCCCTAACGCCTTTTATGATTTGAAAGTTGAAATCAACCTATACTCTATCCGATTGATAAGTCAATGAATCATGCGTACATATGTCAAAATGACTTACTTTAATGGCTTAATGTGACATAGCTTATGCGCCATTGGCCTAATTTGACATTTGTACGTGTGAGTCACTGCCTTCTTAACGCGATTAGACTATATTTTCAAGCACTGGAATCAAATCTACGACCATCCACTGCAGAAACAGCAAGGCAGGCAAGGCGCCAGGCTGCTGAGGCTGGACTCTGGATACGGCGGTATTCTACACCTACAGCCTTCAAGAATAAGATGTCAAAGTATTTATGAATTGAATAAAAAATAATAAAGTATTGATGAAAATTTAATAAGCGGTAGATTGGATTTAATAGGTACGTACGACGTACGAATAGGGATGATGACTACATCTAAACGACTCAGTTTCATCATTTAGTATATATATTGAGGCATTACTACTGGGTAAATGTGAAAAGAAAAATATTTTATGTGTAGTTTAGTAATTAGATACATCTAAAAAGCACAAAAAAGTATTTTTTTTTTGTTAAATTAGTAAACAAAACGTACATCAAAAGTTTACTTACAAATATATAAAAACATTTATTACGGTAAGTATGAACTTAAACGCACAAATATCCGAGATATTTACAAATATGTTCCTGCGCCCGTATACTTCATACACCTACCTAGGCGTGACGTCACAGCTAAGTACGACTTTAGTATGGAGCGTTTTCACGAGGCTTGCGAAATTTTGTGTACAAATCGCTGTACCTTGGAAAATATTGACTTTTGATATACTATTTCTTCTGAGAATTTACTCATATTTAAGAGTACTATTCATTTATGTAATAAAAAATAGTCATCTAGACTGTTGCGACTCTACCGCAATGGAAATAAATGAGCTCTTAAATTGTTAGTCATAGTACAAAAATGTCATTTTTGTACGGAAAGCTTCAACAAAAGTCAGATGTGGACGGATTGGCTAATTAGAGTTTAGACTATATATTATATTGTAAACTTACATTTTATATAACTTATTTTATTTTATTTTATTTTATTTAACAGGAGAACAAAACGGTAATTAAGTTACAATATAAAAATCTACATTGCTAAAAAGATTACACAATTATTAAAAATATTAAAAAGATACATAACTTAGGTCTTAACCTTAACAAATCCAGCAGCTTACGAATATATTGTAGTTTGGAAAGCTTGTAACTACACTTGTATAAAATAATGCCTGTTCTGTTGCATTCGGAACATAATATTGAGGTTAATATTTAATTGTTGGTGTACGAAAGTTGACAGCCGCCATACCTACCTGCCATAACTTGTTCACTAAACGCGCCCTGAGAAAATACAACAATTACTTGGATAATAATTATTTAGACGCGCGATATTTTTACTAAATTCACTTTTGAATTACGAACGAGTTACGATTGTTTTTTTTTATTATATAAAAGTAGATCATAGACTAGAGTCTAGGCAATTTAGTGATAGGTGAGCACAGTCTAGAGCTACAAGAATTTTCAATATTCTTTAATATAAGGTCTAGAAAAATCATTGAGGGTTTTTAAATTCGTGACATCTGACAGCTTTTTGACACGACAAGGACCGTCGAGCTACCGAGCGCCGCCTGGTGACAGAAAATTCTTATTGACCGTTTTGGATACCACTTACGCCACCAGATGACGCTTTGTGTGAGTTGGGTCTGCGGCAACATCAACAGCAATATCAATATCAACTGTCCTATTGATTCCAGAAGATTTAATTTGATCAGATATGTTCATAATAGTTTATTTTTTATTGCTGACCTTTACTACACACACCGGCATATTTAGCGGAACATAAAATAAAGGTTTGATATCAGTATCATATAAGGTTGCTGGCTGGTTTATACGTCATTTAATTTAAAAAGAAATATTTTCAAATTAAGAAAACAACTGAACATCACATTTTATGCAATTGGTTTAATTTTATTCAAATACACCTTATCTGGAGCGAACTTCGAGTATATCTTCCTTCTGAGTTTGATTTAAAATTTCATTTAAATACTGTTTTTTGTTAGTTTCTTTTTAATCGCGTATCTTTTTGGAGTTGAGGACTGAATTATGCCTGACTTAGCCCCGACGGAGATTGCCAGGGCACTCGAAATGCGAAGAAATTGTCAAACCTACAGAGTGATATCCAGAGATCTTCGTCGACCAGTTTCAACGATCCATCGCTGTATCCAACGGTTCAGGGAGACCGGTACTTATGTGAGAAGAGCAGGACAAGGCAGAAAAAGACGCACTTTGAGTAGGGATGATCGTTTCATTCGGCTTCGTGTACGTAGGAACCCCCGTTTGACGGCCGTCCAAGCCCGACATGAGTTAGAAGCAGTGCGGGGTGTAACCGTAAGTGAGCGTACGGTACGAAGAAGGTTCGAAGAAGCTATTTTGGGTTCATTTGTGCCCGCCAAGGCTCCAAGGCTCGAGGTAAATCATCGTAGAAACAGGTTAACTTTTGCTCAGGAACATCGACTTTGGAACGCGGACCAATGGAGTAAGGTATTGTTTAGTGATGAGTGAGAATTATCTTAAATCAAATTGACGGCAGGCAAAGAATATACAGACGCAAAGGAGAACGATACATTCACACAAATTTTGAAACTACAATTGCATACGGTGGTGGATCAATAATGGTTTGGGCGGGCATTTGTTTGGGAGCTCGCACAGACTTGGTAGTGATTGACAGAGGGAGTCTGACTGCAGACCGCTATATCAGAGAAGTTTTAGAAGAAAATGTCGTACCGTTTGCCCCATATATCGGTGACGATTTTGTTTTTATGCAGGATAATGTTCGGCCGCATACCGCTCGGGTAACTCAAGCTTATCTTAATGATATGAATATCTATATACTGTTATGGAGTGGCCGGCGAGATCATCGATTATGAACCCAATAGAGCACGTTTGGGACTTGCTGAAAAGAAAAGTTAAGTCCAGAATTCCAGCTCCTGCCAACGTGGGTGAACTGCGAATCGCCGTAGTTGAGGAATGGCGGAGACTATCCCAGGAGACCATCGATAACATCATTCTCAGTATGCCTAGACGGGTAGAAACTTTAATAAGAGCACGTGGAGGAAATACGCGATATTAATCACCATTTTTCTAATTTAATTAATTGTTATTTTAATATTAATTTTCACTTTTCCCGGTTACATGAAAAGTTCAAAAATGTACCATTTTTCACAAATAGCCTTTACTCGCAAAATCTGTTCTTAATGTGATCTCATTTTAAGTAAAACAAATGAAACTTTATATAACAAGAGAAGTGTAGTAAGTAGATTTTAAAATAAAACCAATTTTTTTTTAATTATGGACCTTTTTTTTGTGTTTCGCTAAATATGCCGGTGTGTTTATATTAGGCACTCTTATTAAAGATAATGTTTGGACGTGATGTGGACTATGCACGCTGTTAGCGCGCATAGATTTTTCGATAAAAAATCAAAAGAGAGAGTTTCATTTGGTAACATACTGCTCAAATAATTTAGAACGATTGAAGGGTGCATGCACTATTGTATTTTTGGCGATGGGGACCTAGATTTGTAGATTCATTTCATTGTTATTTTAATACTACAGTAGTTCATAATTTCTGAACCTATTTTTTTTTATTATATATGGCATCGGCTTATAACCATTTGCCAGTGTCAAGTTAAAAAGGCGGGAAATAGAACTTTCGTTTCAATTTTCAACACTTGATTCCTATATCGTCAAGTCTAAAGTCTAGTCATTGTCCAAATATATAGTCAGTACAGTCCATGAGTCATGTCAGTCGATTCAGTTAAGTGGTAGACGCTTTACTGAAAGTTCCTAGGGAGTTTTGGCGGGAAACACAAAATAGCACGTTTTTAGAAGTTGTACCACTTGCCCAAGAACCGAGATAACACAAATTTATGAAATATTACAAATTCCACAACGTCACCCATTGAACTCCCCGGCAAAACTCTGAACCTAATATTAACAATAAAGCGGACTCTGTACTGTTTATCGTGTCATATTTACATCCTCTATTAAATAAAGAAACAAGAAAATTAAAAATAGTGTCAACTGACGCCGAATAAACATGTATGTTATTTGTTTGACAAAAAATACGCAAGAAACAAAAAACGCAACTGTTTAACGGCTGAAAAAATATCAAAAATGCTCATTAGTGAATTGATTGTTAGCTATTGGTCATTAAAGAAACAAAAAAGACAATTCTTATTTGACATAATATGTTTTTTTCTTGACGGACTGCTTTTAAGCTTCTATCGATAACTCTGAACATCGTTTCTAATTTAATCTGTTGCAACTTGCATTTGACTATAATATTATCTACTACACAACATTATATTTTTAGAAAAAACAAATAGTTTGTTCGTTCTGAGTGCTGTCACAAACTCTGCCATCTTTGAAAATCATTCAATTTCTCGTACAGTAAAACTTCCTTCTGAGTTTTTGGCGGGATGTGAATATGAGACGTTGTTGTTTTTTTATTTCCTCATTTACATTCGTAAAATATTAACCATTAAATATTCGTTAATGCGCTCAAATGTCCAGGGGAAGTGATACAACTTCAAAAAGCGTGGTACTATGTGTTCTTTCCAAAACTCCCTAGGAAGTTTCAGTGCAGCGTGTACCATTTTACTGAATCGACTGACTTGACTCATTGACTGCGTCGACGATTTATTTGGACTTAGACTAGACTTTGGACTTGACGATTTAGAAAAACGGTGCTGAAAACATAAACGAAAATTCTTTTTCCCACCTTTTTAACTTGACACTGGCAATGGTTTTTTTTTGTACTATTAAGAGTTTCCCGAATTACTTTGTACCGTGTTGTGTAAAATAATTTGCCGCAGTATTTAAACTCCTTGCGTAGTATGTAGTATGTACCTACGTCCTCTGCAATTTAACAGTTTAATTGTCAGTCGGTTGCTGCCGGGGTCACAGACTGTCGACCGTCCAGGTGGACACGCTCGACCGAAGATATAACTCACAATGGACGAACAGTTCCCACAGCGTTTACTTTCGCAGCTCTCTGTTGTAATGCATAACTTGACGGCACTCGACAGTCGGCACTGATACGAAATAGCGGGACGTTCATTTATAGAGTGAAATAATCTGAAAATATATTGGAGTCGAGAGCAATGATTTCAAAACTAAGGATGGGCATTGGGCTTTATCGTACATTTGACAGAAAACATCTTCATACAAGAAAAGGTTACGACATCTTGATTTCAGAAGATTTTGTGCTGCGGAAAGCCAATGTCAAAATGTCAATATGACAAATGTCACGCCTCGATTGCCCCAAACAAACCCAAAAGTATGGTAGTTTTTGCCAAGACATGCCTCGTCTATAATATATAGGTCTATGGTCAAGAGTAGGTAAATGCACTCTTTTTTCTAACCTTTTTGTTAGTTGTTGAAATTGAAAAAAAATCTTTTAAAGGTCGTATACAGATGCCAAGTTAAAAATTTGCAAATAACTCAGCTCAAATTTCGTTTGCCAGACTATAACATTTTACTAATCAAACCCTATCAATTTATATTTATATGCATAAAGAATTCACCATAAACTAATATCACTTAACCTGTAAAAACGTATAATCGTAAATGTCACCTGGCGACCCGACTGATCATGACATACGCGAGCTCTCACGCAAATTAGTAACACTACAGCCATTAAACTATATTTAGCCCGTTGAGGTTCATAAATAACCCCGTTATCCCTAATGACATAATCACCCGTCACCCGTGAAGGGTTGAGCTCCAGCTCAAGGCTGTCTGGGGTTGGGGTAGGTTATTATCGGGTTATTTTGACAAGTGTCTAAACTATAATTGCACGCACACCGAGAAGTGCGGTCACCAAACCTACGCATAATTTAGAATCGCCCTTTTAACATTTTTTTTAATGAAATAAACCAGGAAACGAGCAGACGGATCGCCTGATGGTGAGCGATTACCGCCGCCCATGGACACTAGCAACATCAGAGGAGTACACTTGTAACTCCTCTGGTGTTGCGACTTGAGTTCCCAGTCCTTAATATCCCCAAACCCCTTGGGACTCCGGTAACCTAACTCATTAGGTGAAACAGAACGCAAGCGTTATTTCACGCAGGTTTTCTGTCAGGCCGTGGTATTTACCCGGTCGAGCCGGCCCATTTATGCCGAAGCGTGGCTCTCCCACAGTTAAACATGATTTTAATTTAATCAGTAAAATGATTACTATCTATTGTTATGATTTTTAAATATAAAAACTTAAATTAAAAATAAGCATATTCATTTGTTATTTGTTTTCTGCCCTATGTCGTTCGAGAAAAATAGTAAAGACGATAGCTAAGGATCGGTAAATAATATCATGCTAATTCTGTTTGATTTTATATTTTGTATTAATTCCTTTAAAGTAAATAAATTATAAATATTAAAAATAATTCAACATTAGAAAGTGTTTCATTGAACCTGATTCCTGACATTATTTTTAGCAAGGTTACTAGTTACTTTCGGAGTGTAGGTCAAAAAAGTTATATACTTGTATAATGTAGTTAGGATCGACCAGAACACTTTATTTAAATTTGTCGATAAATCTCAATCTCATTTCACGTCTCTATTGTTGATGTTCAGTTTGCAAAACACATTGTTCGATATATCTTTCGCACAACTAGCTAATTCAATCCGAACATGTCTCGATATCGGATAGACCAATGATTTCAAAACTAAGGATGGGCTACGACGTACATTTGACAGAAAATATCTTCATTCAAGTAAACGTTACGTCATCTTGATTTCAGAAGATTTTGTCAATTATATGCGGAAAACTAACGTCAAACCTCAACTGCCCCAAACAACCCAAAAGTGGATCAGTTTAAGTGTGGACACTTTTTGCCTCGACACGCCTCGTCTACAGGTAATGATTGAAACAACCTAACCCTCGGGTCATCAGCGGCGGTCTGTCACGTCAGCGGTGACGGCGGCGGGGGCGGCGGGGGCGGCGGCGGCGGCCACCGCGCGTGACGCCACCTGCCTCAACCCCCGTCACCGTGAAATTAATATTCGATCATTACTGTAATTGATTATCTTATTGATTTCCTGATGGGGAAATTATTTGTAGCTGGCGCTTGTACGCGCTATACCGCTGAGGGCCCGTATAAGGTGGAGCAAGAAGAGCGGTCGCTCTTAGCGAATACCGACTATGAATTAAAAACTATAACCCGACTACGTAAATTAGCTTATGTTACCCGAGCCATTATTACAAAGCTATTGACACCTCATTTAACAACATCGGATAAGTATAAGTAGTTTGGGCGCTCCGGTTTAACAAACATACATACATAGCCAAAATCATTACCGTTCCTTTTGGCTTCGCCGTAGTCGGGTAAAAAGGGAGGAAAATGACGAAATAATAATAATAATAATAATAATAGTTTATTTGCATAGAATGTAGGTTACAAAAGTTCGTATAATTAAATATAGTGTCACAACATTCTGCTTTAAGAAGCGTGAAGAAAGAAGCTTTTTAACAATAATTTAAAAGAAATACAAACTGAAATAAGTAATCCACTATTCTACTGATAAGATACCATTTTAAACCATTCCCTCGCATAGATACTTAAATCCATCATAGTTAATTTTGTCAGTCTCCTAACCATTATTTAATATGTCAAACTTAATTTCACAATTACACTACATTGAGGTACAAAAATATATATATATATTTAATCTACAGATTTCATCAAACCATCATAATATTATGCACCTCATATTAACATTTAAATTCTTAGGACTTTATGCTACATTACATTTAATTGATCTTTATTTTTACTAACCTATCTGGAATAAAATTTAATTAGATTGAATAAATAGAAATAATAATATTCATAATACCATTAACAAAATAAAATTGAAATAAAAAGTCACTTTAAATTGTGTATGTAAAATTAACTGTCAATATCTATTATCAGTACATAATATATACCTAATTACTAATCTATAAATATTTAAATTTTGTTAACATTTAGTCAAAAACTCAAAGCGATTTTCTTGTCACTAATGAATTCATCTATGCTATAATAGCATTTGTCAATTAAAAAATTAAATATTTTCTTTACATAGTATAAAATGAAGCCGCTTCCATTCTTTTAAAAAACTCAACGGATTTTAATGCACTTTCCAGCAATAAATAGAGTGATTCAAGAGGAAGGTTCATAATATGCATTGCACCCGTGCGAAGCTGGGGCGCGTCGCTAGTAAAATAATAAATTAGGCACAAGGATGCCAAAAGTCTATTACGTGTTAAGCTCTGCCAATACTATAGAGATTTAGGGGAGCTGCTGCTCGCGAACCCTGTTATTTCGTAGGGTCGGTGCTTACAATTTCCATTGCAGAACAGTTGAGCTCACAGAGGCTGACAAATAAGGTGACCACGCAAGGCGAATATTTCGTCGCCATATCATTGTGCTCGACGTTAAGAACGACCGCGACCCGATGATTCCAAAACTAAGGATGGGCATTGGGCTCTGACGTACTTACATTTGAAGACGTTACGCCATCTTGATTTCACCATACCTCAAATGTCGAAATGGCCCCAAACAACCTTAAAAGTGAGGGCCATTTAAGCGGGAACAGTTTTTGCCTCGACATGCTCCGTCTAAGATATATACGTCTATGGAACGACCCAGATCATTCGGTCATTCCAAATTAAAATTGGATGCATCTGTTAGACAATTTACCCTCAGTTAAATGAATGATGGCGACAAAGATAAAGTAATGCACGTGAGCTGTACGTAACTGTGTATAGTGACGTCCACATCCTTCCTATTGATCGATACAAATTACAAATATTGAGGCATTTTTAGGAAAAGTGGAAAAAATTTATTTATAGATGAATATCTTTACTAATATAATAAAGAGGAAAGTGTTTGTTTGTTTGTTTGCATCGAATAGGCTCCAAAACTACTGGACCAATTTTGATGAAATTTGGTACAGATATAGAGTAGACCACGGGGAAGGGTATAGGATAGTTTTTACCGCGACAAACAAATCAAATGTTAGAAATAAAAATCATTAAAGAATTATTCGAAAAAGTAGAGACAATATTTTACTGAAGAATTTCTTTTTTTTTTAATATAACATCGAAACTTGGAAATTCTATTGATAGTTAGTAAAACACATTGTAGTTTGCCCCAAAATACCGAGAAAATAGAAAATTGCCTACTGACTAGGATCTGCCTACTTTTTGCGTTATTCACAAGAGTCACAATAGTTCAATTGAATTGGGAGAAACGAATTCGTTGCATGTGATTCACGATTCCGGGTACAAGCTCATATTATATTTATTCCAGGAAAAGAAAATACACGTCAATCATTACAAGCCATTTATTTGTCACCTAACGCAAACGCACCTAAAGTGATCCATTCGATATCAAAAGGCCGCTTATGCTCTTATAATAATATTTTGTCGTAGTTAGGTACCAACACTTAAAAGTATAATTTTAGTATCGAAATAGTAAATAAATTTCATATTAAACTAGGTCCGGGGCCATTACACCCCCGCCCGTGAGGGATACATTTCGAAGAAAAGCTAGTAGCATAATATAAGCGTTTGTTTTACCCCACACAGCGTACAATATCATATCAATCAATTATTTACTTTGATCAGTCTCAACGCCCGCCGACCGCCGTACTGAATACTGTCATTGTCCTACCTGAATCGGCCGCGACCCACGCCGCTTACTCACCAGTCACCGCACACGACTCAATTCCTGACGACAAATTATTTTGATGGTTGCGTAAACGAACCTAATGAGAACAAAAGGAAACATTATCCAATTGCCCGCTCACACAAATTGGTGATTTCAACGGCTGACCCAACTATACTGGCATTAAACATACGCACTTATTTTGCTGAGGAATATAGCGAAAAGAGTAAATCATTTATAGTAAAACATTTACCACAACTTTTAATATGATGAAGATTATAATCTTCATAAAGACAATTTTAAGAAAATACTAACAATATTATTATTTTTTGACAATATTTCGTAGAAACTATCGACATCGATAATAACACGTTTCCGCAGCACATCCCTAGTCCTGACCACAGAGTATCGAGTTACTGAGGGCCGGACATATCGATTGTATCGCTTGTCTATACTCTATGGTTCGGACGATTGTAAACACAATCTAGTGTGAGATACAGACCCAATCTACTGTGGAGTTTTGAAAACGTATCTGTTGCTCGAGCAGGCAGGAATGATGATTAAGTACTCTATTGACAAGCGATATCTCTTAATTACTGAATGATTGAATGAATAAATGATTAAATTGCTATTATCTACTTCTTCAATCGTTCACTATTTCTGAATGGTAGTCTGAGTTCGTAGGATTTTGTTCAAAACAATGATTAATTTTTTTTTAGTATTCCATTCCACCCGTATTTCTCGGAGAATGCTAAACATTATTTGCTTTAACTACCTGGATGTGAGTTATTAAAATAACGACTGCCGTTCACTTTAACTAATTGTCTTCAAAGTGTAAACTGGAATATCTTCTAATATTCAACAGTTCTACTACACGCCTGTGTCACAATTATCGGGAGCTTCTGTCGTCGTTATTGGAGTAAAATTACGAGGCATTCTTGTATAAATAATAGTAACTAGCTTTTGCTCGCGGCTCCGCCCGCGTAAATACAGTATCCCACGGGAATACTGTAATGTTTCGGGATAAAAAGTAGCCTATGTTTTAATCCAGAGCTCAAACTACTACCATAAAAATTTCATCAAAATCCGTTCAGTAGTTTTTGCGTGAAAGAGTAACAAACATCCATCCATACGTCCATCTATCCGCACAAACTTTCACATTTCTGATAGTAGTAGGATTAGATAGCTTTTGTACCTCGTATACTGTTTTAACTTTTAAATAATCGACCGAACTTCACTAGTTTTCACACTAGATAGAAGTCAACTTGTACCTGCAACGATAGTCTGTATCAGTGTTTTCTCAAACATCGCTCCGCCATGGCCCGGTAATTTTCACACTGTCCCTTCGTGGCCCACTTAATACTTTTAAACATAATAACAAAGCAAATATTACAAATTTATTAATAGTAAAAATGTTTTATTATTACTACATTTTGGTATCGCATTACCGCTTACGAATATTTAAGATGCGTCGATTTAAGTAGGTATTGTTTTCAAAACAAGGCGGGAATGTTGCGACCCGGTATTTTATTTCGATGGCCCGATACCGGCGACCCGGCAGTTGGGAAACACTGGTCTATATCTATACAAAGACCTGGAGGTCCATCCTGCTTATAAGTCCGTTACATTCTAGTCCCGATATGATAAAACTTCAAAATGGTATTCTCAAATAAGTAAAACAAGCGCCAAACCCGTTTTGATTGGTCCCGACTCCAAAAATCTGTTTACGATAACAAGACGATTAATTTATAATTCAATAAAAGTAAAAAGAAAGTAAGAGTATTGGGGTTCCGTTCTGTAACAGCTGCAACTCCCAGTGCATACCACATACCAGGTGTTTCAGGGCAACTAGTCTTTGTTCAGAAGCGCCCGGGTTTTCAGACAAAAGGGGGTTTCCACCACTACAGATGGTCCGGGTTTTCGTATCAAGTTACTACTGTATACTACATAGTACATAGTACATAGAATACACAGTAATAGTGTCGCGAGTGGCAACAGCCACCGGACCGCCTTGAGCGGCCTTCGTGACTCATCTCGTGGCATGCGGCTGCTCCGCGACTGTCACCACTGGCGCGCCACTTCTGGTGACATACCTACCGACACCGTCATCTATTAGGTCTTTACCTATGAAATTGCCGTTTTGTATGAAAAAATTTAAACTAATTTTTTTCATGTATTTTTTATTTGTATTAAGCGAAGTAACCACCCATGCAATCGATGTATCTTTGCCAACGCAGTGGCAGTTTATTGATGCCCTACTTAAAGAAATCAGCTGGACGGGAGGCAACAAATTCTTCTAAGGCATTTTGTACTGCCTCTAATGGGTATTGAATTTTTTTCCCGCCAAGAAGTTATCCAAATTCTGGAAAAAGTAGTAGTCTGTAGGCGCAAGGTCTGGTAAGTAGGGCGGATGACGGAGAGCTTCCGATCCCAGTTCTTGCAACTTGGAGACCGTCTGCTGTGCAGTATGAGTTCGCGCGTTGTCGTGCAGGAGCAGCGGAGACGAGCGATTGACCAATGCTGGTTGGAGATGTGCCAGCTTCTCCATCTTTGTGTTCAGTTCTTCACAGTACACATTTGCGGTAATGCTCACCCCGTTTGGTAAGAAGTTGTTATGAATCACACCGGCGCTAGACCACCAAACAGTGACCATCACTTTTCTAGGGGTAAGTTTTCGTTTAGGGCATTGTTTAGGTGCTGAACCAGGATCCAACCAACTTGCTGAGCGCTTGCGGTTATCAAACAGAATCCATTTTTCATCGCAGGTAACAATGCGGTTCAAAATTCCTTCATTTGTGTGTCTGTTGAGCAGTGCAAGGCACGTCTCGACGCGTACTTCGCGCTGGCGATCATTGAGTTCCTGGGGCACCCACCGAATGGACCAATATTGTTTTGACGCTAACGTCGAAAGCTGCTGCTAATTCAGCCGTAGATTGTGTATCATCAGCTTCCACAATCGCCTTTAATTCGTCATTGTCGACCAAAGTCTTCGGACGACCGCGAGGGTCACTTTTTAGGTCGAAATTTCCAGAACGGAAGCGAGCAAACCAATAACAGGTGGTGCGTTGGTTTGTAGTGTTAGCTCCGTAAACGTCGTTGATGTTGCGTGCCGCTTGTGCCGCGTTGCTGCCACGACGGTACCATATTCCATAATTACTCGAATTTTTAACGTATCCATGATGACGAAAAAGATTTAAATGCGATGAAAATGTAACACTAATTAATAAACAAATGACTACTTTTGGAAAAAGAATTCCATGTTTTTAAAATAAAATTAATTTGAAATTAGAATTCTTAGCCAAACAAAAATTATTTTGATTTGAAATGGCCAGTACTGCAGAACGGCAATTTCATAGGTTACCAACCTATTACAATATACGCAATCATAATTTTCTTCTTTGGTACAATTCAATTAATAGTACTGATAAATTTCAAAAATAAAAAGGTTTATCCGACCGGTATTCAAACCCACCACATTCCGAATTTTCGAACAAAGCAAAAATTATAATATACATAATATACGCATACCAAACTGGCAAATCGGACTGACACAAAAGAGTCGAAATTATTGATTAACAGCCCGTTTCAATAACTATTTGTAGATACGAGTAGACCAATAACTATTTGTTAATAACGTCGCCATTCAATCATTTGCCGGTGTTTTGCGATACAAATTTGACGTTTTTAACAAATAGTTACTGGTAGATAGGTTATTGAATCGGGCCCTTAATGGAACACGACGAAAGGAAAAACATTTAATAGGTTAGATTACGTTCCTCGTAAATATAATATTCTATGTGCTTAGGTACTACTTAAGGCGCGTCTCCTGCTTGTGTTTTTTCGAAACATTACACGAAAACATCGAAACATTGGGGTGTGGCTATACACATTTGTGTAGGAGTACACAATGTTTTTGTCCGAGACGGAGGGAAAACATTCCCAGCGCGGGTAGAGAGGGGAACGTATGTTTCATTCTGTAACAACTGTCACACCACTCACATGCCCACAATATACACATATACATAGAAGTACGGAAATTATCAATCCCAAATCGGTCTTCTATTCGTAACTCCTGATCAATATTAAAATTTCGGGTCAGTAAATATAGCCTAATTCTAAATCTGTGTTTTCTCCCAGATAGTTCCTACAAATTATACAATCGCTTAAACTCCCGACTACGTCTTCCTCATACGGAACTCGTGATCTTTTCTACACAAAAGATTTTGTTTTTATCAAAAACGTTTTCTGTAGCTGGCGACAGCTTGTGTATGAAAACAAATGTTTTAGTTTCATGTTTTCTGTGTAATGTTTCGAAAAAAACACGAGCAGGAGTCACGCCGGCTCTACGAATTACGCAATTTTCTCTTGCGTTAGGAAACAGTTTTATATAGTCAGTGTCAGTAATCAGTCTGGTCCCGTATAACCGTGTATTAACGTATTACGTGGTACTGCCGCAAACAGCAATCAAATTACTGTTTTAATAATCGTTCAATGTACAGCTGTTATGCTATCAACATCGAGATAATATGGTGAGGCGTTTAGTAAGAGAATCGCGCTTAGTTTATTTCAAAAGTTTGAGAAATAATTATTATCTATTTTTTTAACGGGCAATTGGTCCACTACACATATTATACCCTTTAAGCGGGGACTATAATATGATCCGGAATCCGGAAGGCCGGGGAAATTTAAGAGCACTGACAATAGAACCGTGCGTTAATATTAGGTCCTTACATATGAAATTGGCATTTTGTTGTACTGGGCACTTTTATCTCAAATATATCTTCTTTGGTTAGGAATTCCAATTTCAAATTTATACCACTATTTACTCATGGCGTGTGTTTGGAAAACCGTAATTCATTTGTTTTTTCTTCTTTTTGTTTTTTCTTTGCGTCACTCTATTTACAAAATGGAAAACTTGAAATATCATATTATTTTCGAGTACGAGTTCCACCGTAGCACCAGTGCTGCAGAAACGGCTCGAAGGATTAATGATGTGTATGGCGGCGGTGTCGCATAAGAAAACAAGTTTTTGGTTCCAAGATTTTCGTTCTGGAAATTCCGACCTGCAAAACAAGCCCCGTGGATGGCCGGAGACCAAAGTTGATAATGAAGAATTGAAGGCACTTGAAGCAAATTGGGAAGGTGAAAAATCTTGAAAGGTGTACTCACCTCATGAATTGAGTGCAGCAAACCGACAAACGCGCGTCGACTGCTGCGTTACATTACTCAATCGGGACAATAATGAAGGGATTTTAAATCGAATCATTGCCTGTGATGAAAAGTGGATCCTATACGATAATCGGAAATGCTCATCTAATGGCTGAACCATGGCGAACCAGCCAAAGCCTGCCCCAAGCGATAATTGACTCAAAAAAAAAAACTTGTGAGCGTTTTATGGACTAGTGCCGGTGTCGTTTACTACAGCTTTCATAAATCTGGCCAGACGATTACGGCAGATGCTATTGCCAGCAACTGCAATTCATGATGGAAAAGCTAGCTGCTAAACAACCGAGGTTGGTCATTCGCTCTAGGCCACTGCTGCTTCAGGACAACGCTAGACCACGCACTGCACAACAGATGGCTACCAAATTAGAGGAGCTTCAATTGGAATGTCTAAGACATCCACCTACACACGGTACTCCCCGGACCTTGCTCCAACAGATTACCATTTTTTTACAAATTTGGATAACTTCTTGCAAGGGAAAAAATTCAACTCCGATGGGTCCAAAGCGCCTTAAAAGATTTTATTGATTCCTGTCCGAATGGTTTTTTTAGTGAAGGAATCAATGAACTACCTATGAGATGGTAAAAGTGCATAGATAGCAATGGTATATACTTTGATTAAATAAATATATATATTTTTTTAAATCGACTTTATGTTCCTCCTTTACAAAACGCCAATTTCATATGTAATGACCTAATACAATAGAGTTGAAAATCGAACACACAAGTGTCGAGTCAAATGTCAATGTCATATATGACAGCTCGACATTTTGATTTTCAACTCTATTGTATTAGCACAGAGTTCTATTTTCAGTGATCTGCTCTGACTTTTGCCGGGCCCGTCAGATTCCGGATCATAATGGTCCCAGCCTTACCTACTCACCACTGCAACTCCTGTGTAGCCAGGATCGACAGTGGCAACCAATTACAATAACCCTTTCATATGCTCTCAGGGGTGCCCGACATGCTAAGTCTGCAACGAATTAGTATATAAAATATTATAATTAAATACTAAGCTAGTTAGATGTAGATAACGATTTTAAATTGAACTTTATTCACTACATATTAAGAAGAAACAAGTTCCGTTGCAAGAGTTCGAATTTCTACCGCGCTGCGCAGCGCGGCTCGGGCGCCGCGGTTCTTGCAATGAAACGTGTATCTTCTTTTAAGGCTCTGTATAACGCCAATGACATTGAGCGTCAAGTCCCATACTAATTTTGTAGGCGACAAGGGCGTATCGCGCCGACCGGAGAGTTGAAATCGGATAAAAAATCGCTATAAATATTTGAGACAAAATTTGCAAAAACTAAAACGACCTTCCCCTGAGTTTTGTCTTACTTACAATACTGAAATAATTTTCACGCCGTGTTATATATAGAAGAAGAGAAAAAAGGTTTTAACTTAAAAAAAAAGGGTGGACTCGGCATATTTTTAAATCAATATTTAAATAAAAATCTCAATTTTTAAAAAGACAGTCCTCGCCTAAATATAATGCAGATTAATATAATATATTTTTTTGGAATTTTTCAATACAAACATGACTGAGAAAAAAGGTTTCAAAGAACTCCTATTTTCAGTTTTATCCAGCGCACAACCCCTTAAGTTCAATTTTGAATCATTATTTTAAAATGCCGCGCTGCGTCGCGTCACGATGTTAGCTGACCCTAAGGCCGCTGCCTCGAACACAGCGGCGAGGCGACGACGCACGCCGAAGTTTCAATATTTTACATTTGTTTGCAAATTCGCGCTATCTATAATTATACACATATACACCAGTAGAGTGATACATATTACATATCACCGGCCAGCGATATAATACAAGATATTAGATAATGACTCTGTTGTGTACTGGATAGACAATCGGCGACATCCCGTTTAGTTCGGGCTCCGAGAAGTGTCGCAGGAAGATGTGCGTTACAGGTACAGGACTCAACTGGTACGGTGATAAGTACATTTACCTACTCGCTGTCTGTTGAATCATCCCAACTCTCTTATTTAACTAATTACACTTATTTTATTGTAATGTCCAATGTCTCGCTAAAACTCGAGAACGGCTGGACTGATTTGGCTTATTATGGTCTTAAAATAATTAAAGAAGTTCAGGGAAGGTTTAAACGGTGAGAAATATTGGTAAAATTGCAGAGAAAACACTTAAAACGTCGACTTCCTTCTCCCATAGTAACTGAGTTCAATTTGTTCAGTGACGTCACAACAGTTGAAAATGTATAGGGATAAATACTAAATTGATTTTATTAACATAAATACTGTGTTTATATATATCATTGTTTTAACAAAAAATGTCACAAATAACATAAGGATTTGAATAGTAATCAATCGTTTATCAATCATAGGAAAAAATCCACGTTTTTCCTTTTTAGTCCTGTAACTTTTTAATTTAGCAACTGATTCTGTTTTGCATCATTTGGTCCATATTTATGTTGCCTTTCGAAAAATATTAGAATTTTGCTGATTTAAAACAAATTAATGTTCCCTATTATATAAGCATCTGGGTAACCTACTAGTCAAGTAGATTACAAAAAGGAATTACATAAATATTTTACCGGGGTTAGAACCCACATTCTGAATTTCCAAACAACGCAAAAATTAACCAAACTGCCAATTGGACTGACATTATTAGTGTCGAAATTATTGATATTATATTGTTGCACGACGAAAGAAAAACATATGCATACATATAACTTAAAAATGCGGGATAAAACCTAGCTAGACCGATTTTTCTCCCCCAAAACTCCCTGCATACTAAATTTCCTGTAAATACTTGCAGCCGTTGCAGAGATTACGATTATATATATATACAAGATTGTCTCGTTTAAAGTATAAGATAAAGTCAACGTTTCGTATGAAGTCGTGAGTTTTCTCTGTTCCTGTTTTCATTGGAACAAGCTGAGACTAATATTGCAACACAATTACGTGGCGGCCTATAAAACTGTAGTCCACTGACATAAAAATAACCATAAAGCTGAAATTACCACCTTCGGTACAATGCAAGGGTGCCAGCACCCCGCCAGTAAAAACAGCGCCATCTTAAGTGTTAATATAAGGGTCAGGTTGACACCGAGACGCGACGCAACGCGACGTGGCATTTCTAAGATCTTTAAGATCTCGGTGTGAGTGACGCTTGTACTAAAATGGTGATTTTGTTACATAGAGCCGAGCACCTACATGGAAACAATATGCCAGTAACATGACACATTGATATGAAATTCAGGTCTGCAAAAGGTTTCGACATTTGTATAGGTACCTACATTTTACTTTTCATGTCATGTCATGAAGATTCATCTTTTTAAATCTAACCACGTGTGCGTGTGTGCGTGCGTGCGTGCGTGTTGTGTTCGTGCATGTGTGTATGTGCGTGCATGTGTGTGTGTGTGAAATAGAGGTGAGTGTGTGGCTTGGCAAAACACAACCAGTAGGTCAGGTCTTTACCTATGAAATTGCCGTTCTGCAGTACTGGCCATTTCAAATCAAAATAATTTTTGTTTGGCTAAGAATTCTAATTACAGATTAATTTTATTTTAAAAACATGGAATTCTTTTTCCAAAAGTAGTCATTTGTTTATTAATTAGTGTTACATTTTCATCGCATTTCAATCTTTTTCGTCATCATAGATACGGTAAAAATTCGAGTAATTATGGAATATGAGTACCGTCGTGGCAGCAACGCGGCACAAGCGGCACGCAACATCAACGACGTTTACGGAGCTAACACTACAAACCAACGCACCACCTGTTATTGGTTTGCTCGCTTCCGTTCTGGAAATTTCGATCTGAAAAATGAACCTCGCGGTCGTCCGAAGACTTTGGTCGACAATGACGAATTAAAGGTGATTGTGGAAGCTGATGATACACAACCTACGGCTGAATTAGCAGCAGCTTTCGACGTTAGCGTCAAAACAATATTGGTCCATTTGCGTCAAATTGGCAAGGTAAAAAAGCTTGACAAATGGGTGCCCCACGAACTCAACGATAGCCAGCGCGAAGTACGCGTCGAGATGTGCCTTGCACTGCTCAACAGACACACAAATGAAGGAATTTTGAACCGCATTGTTACCTGCGATGAAAAATGGATTCTGTTTGATAACCGCAAGCGCTCAGCAAGTTGGTTAGATCCTGGTTCAGCACCTAAACAATGCCCTAAACGAAAACTTACCCCTAGAAAAGAGATGGTCACTGTTTGGTGGTCTAGCGCCGGTGTGATTCATCACAGCTTCTTACCAAACGGGGTGAGCATTACTGCAGATGTGTACTATGAAGAACTTAACAAAATGATGGAGAAGCTGGCACATCTCCAACCAGCATTGGTCAATCGCTTGTCTCCGCTGCTCCTGCACGACAACGCGCGACCTCGTACTGCACAGCAGACGGTTCCAAGTTGCAAGAACTGGGGTTGGAAGCTCTCTGTCATCCGCCCTACTCACCAGACCTTGCGCCTACAGACTACTACTTTTTCCAGAATTTGGATAACTTCTTGGCGGAAAAAAATTCAATACCCGAGAGGCAGTACAAAATGCCTTTGAAGAATTTGTTGCCTCCCGTCCTGCTGATTTCTTTAAGAAGGGCATCAATAAACTGCCACTGCGTTGGCAAAGATGCATTGATTGCATGGGTGATTACTTCGATTAATACAAATAAAAAATACATGAAAATAATTCGTTTAAATTTTATCATACAAAACGGCAATTTCATAGGTAAAGACCTAATATTATGACATAAATATTTACTGCTATTGTAGGTAGTATAATATTATAGATAAATTCCTTCGCCTTCGCTTTAAATTACAGATTACACAGTTTATTACACAATTAATTACAGCCTAATTTTGGCGAATTAGTTACAATTATGACAATAATTATGGCTCTACGACACACGGCGCCGGGCGCGCGTCACTCCGTGGAAAATGACGAAAACTCCCACAATCACGGCTACGTTACGACAGTTGTATGTTAAATTATTCTCCCAGACCGGGCTCAGTTGACGATGACGTAAGTAAATAATTCCCTTCAGAAACAATCCCAAATCAAAATTCAAATCATAAAATTACACTTACTTGAGACACAGAGTAGGTAAATAATTATTAGTATGCTAATTATAGCCATACACCAAACAGTCTATCGTCCAATCGACTTGTTCAGTTCGATTGGATCAGTTCCATATTGACATAAACAGTATCTAAGAGTATAGACCGTCGCGTCATGCCAATCCACGCGTTTACATGGTCAGTTCTCAGTTCTAACTGATTCAATCGAAGCTGATCAAGTCGATTGGACGATAGACTATGGTGTACGGCTATAATTACGTCACTTCATTAGAACTATTAATTCGTAAGCAAATAAAAACAGGCCATGTATGTCAAATTCGTAAACGCGCCCTTAAGGTTTAATTTACATCATGATAGTATAGTGTGATGCCAGCAATGAGTGGTCGTAGATCATCTGGCGACCAGAGACATCAAAATTATCACATGGCGACGCGTTACTTCGCCACGATCCAACACTTTATCGGTGAACGACGATTCATTACACGCCGTCCTGGTATGGGACGGTTACGGCCGTCATGCTGCGGACGTTCATCGTGAAAACCCCACAAAGCGTCCGCGTCACTGCGGAAAACTGTTCCGGAAACGATTGTTTTTTTAGGGTTCCGTAGTAGCTAGTACTACAAGGAACCCTTACAAGGTTTCACTCTGTCCGTCCGTATGTCTGTCTGTCAGTCCGCCCTTGGAACTTCTGAGATATAAGAAATTTGGTACAGTTATAAATTGACTATTGATTTAAGTTTAAATATTTGATAATAATAATTTTAGAGGTGGTTCTCTAATCCCTATACATGTGAATCCCTATAAAATGTATAATCTCAAGTTGGTTCCGTTGTCACCAAAGTGGTGACCTGATGATGCGAGCCATGAGGAATCGAGGGAAATCCTCGAAATTTATAAGGACACGTATAGTGATTTTGACTTTTTCTGAAATGTAAGATTTTGCTGTAGGGTCCAAAAGTACTGAACAGAACTCCTAACTCCTTATAGATACATGTTTGGTGACTTCGGCGTTGTTAAAAGAACTGCAAGCATATGCCACTATGTTAATTACAATAATGCAGATAGACTCAGTTCTGCAGCATATGCCGTCAGAAAAAATTAGGGAAATTTCTGACGAAGATACGGCGCGACTAGTTTATTTTAGTTATTTTCATAGTAATAATGTCTTACGGCATTATTTTATGGGGGAAATGCCGCCGACATTAATACAATATTTGTGCTGCAGAAGCGAGCAATACGTTCATTTTTTAAATAAAAAACGTTAATTTACAAAATGTCCTGCTTTGAATCTCTGAGAGAAAAAATGTAAGAAACAAGAATTCTGACCGTCGCTTCTCAATACATTCTGGACGACGTGTTGTTCTTAGAATATTGTATGTTAGAAAAAAATTATGTATGGTCAATACGAAAAGCAATAATCACTGTATGAACTAGAATAAACACAAACTAGATATACCGGTGATCAGTCCAAGTAAAGTTAATACGCCTATACAATAGAATCCAAGAAAACGTTCATAATCTGTCTATTAATAAATTGAAAAAAGTAGTTAAAGAACGTTTGTGTGCTAAAAGCTTATTATAGGGTCAATGATTTTATTGACGATCGCACACGAAAGTGAAAATACTAACTTTGAATAAAAGATGTTGACTTTGAATCATTATCATCACCACCATCATCACACCATACATTATCACATTATGATGATATAACAGGTACTTCTCATAGTATTTGCCACAGACCCGGATATCTTTGACCATTACTGTGCCGTTTGTGAACCTATTTGCAAAATTATTTTGTTATTGTAAAGTTTATAATTCGAAATTTGTCCCTTAGTTAACCGTTCACCAAAATGGTGACCTGATGATAGAATCCATGATGAATCGAGGGAAGTCTTCGAAATTTATATGGATACATATATAGTGATTTCGAGTTTTTCTGAAGTAGTCCAAGCATATGCTACCAAGGTAGATATACCTTGGATCCAAAAGTACTGAACAGAACTCCGAGTCCTTATAGATACATGTTTGGGGATTCCGGCGTCGTTTAAAGAACTGCAAGCATATGCCATCATACCACTTACAGTAATCATCATCATCACCACCACCATTTTCACACGAAACACCAACATATTATTATGATGACATAGGTACTAACTACTCATCAGAGATTTGTGCACCGGCATCAATGTCTTTGAAATTTTGCTACTGCCAAAGTTATATTCGTGATCATCACATTAACATATTTAATGCTTACTGCTACATTTTTTCCGCCGACTACTACAATAGATAATAATAATTATTTAATAATATAGTATCTAATCATTATCATCACTAGTGATTGTTTAGTAGGCCCACAGATCGATAATGCTTATTTGGTGAAGAACCACGGCCTCTCAGAAAACTGGCTTAATGTATCTGGTAACGTCCGTACCAGCCAACTTGAACGTGAGTTCCATAATATATTGGCTTATCAGGATGTTGTTCGGGCTGGTACCGACTTCAAAATTATGAAGATTGAGTAGAGATATGGTTAAAATTTTTGCCGAATTTAACAGGGGAATTGTTTAGGTAATAAGTATAGGTATATAATAAATACTTTTTTGTGAATTTTCACTTTTTTCTCATTCTACCCCATCATGTGGGGTATTGTCGAATACGTCTTTAAAATAAAGGCGAGGCTGGCTTTCATTAATGACTTATTATGAATAAAATGAACCGCCTTCGAAGTGGCCTATACAAATATCGTGAAAAATCTTGTATGAAAGTAATAAATAAAAAAATCTAATTTCGAAAATCGTCCCACGAACAGTGGAGTAATCGTTGAACATAAAAAAAATAACTTCCTCATTTTTGGTAGTCAGTTAAAAAGAAAGACGAGAATAATGGTCGTCCAACCAGATGTTAGAGCTTTTGCAAAAATTCTTCAATTGTAGAGCAATTAGTCGAAAGTTAGTGTAAACTTTGTGTTCGTATTGTAAGCTTTACCATATGGTGGAAATGTTTTAAAACAATCAAACAAAATTCATCTTAAATCAAAAGCCAGCCATTGAGGTATATATTCTATTGTTCTGTACCCCTATAACTAGAGCTCGCCCGCCCTGTGGTCGAAAATCACCCATTTTTTTTTTAAGGGTGAACTTTATATGGATACTTCTGCCTCTAAGATAGAATAAATAAAATTAAATGTAAATATTGTGACAGATTGACAAACGTCGTAACAAAATTATTGTACCTATCTATCAAACGCACGGTATTGTGTGTTAATAATAATCTGAGGTAGTGCGTGTGCCGTTGTTATTTTTATTAACTTTATGTATTTCTAAGCATTATTAAAAACATATTAGCTTTCTGCAAATCCTCCTCCACATAAACATCAACTGTGCCAAATATTATACTCCTCCGTTCGCACGATTCTCTTTTCATTCGAACGAACTGTACAGAAAGTTTTTGCTTCACGTATTAATATAGTAATGTAAATTATACGGTCTTTTATTAAGGATTTTTTCTTTTTTTGAACAAAGCATGTCTTTTGTCTATGACCACATGTTTGCGTTTATAGTCTACGGCTATCGCGGCGCCTCAGATAAAAGTTCCGCTAAGTAAACTGAACTAAACTAATTGCAGCAGATGCGACACACAATACCCGCCTAAAAGTAAGCCACGAGAAAAAAATACCTGCTCTTGGTAGTATGTACCTCCATTAGACTTATAAGTCAATTTCAAGAAAATCCTTACCCAGATGTTTTGAAAGCTACATTACTACTAATTACTATCCATAGAACAAATAGTAATGATTAATTATTGTGTTACTAGTTACTTCCACATGGCAATGTGTGGAATGGGTACTTAATTTGTATACTTGCATTTTGGCGTTATTCAAGTTTATTACCCGACTACGGCGAAGGCAAAAGGAAGGATTATGATTTTAGTAGTCTATGTATAGAGATCCGTGGCCTAGTGGGTAGACCGTTTGATTCGCTCTCGAGAGAGTGCAGCAGGGCAATCGCGCTAAGTTTTTTTAGTTGAACCGCAAACGAACCATGAACGTTACTCGACTTTTTGAACGATTCGCTATCGCGCTAACAATTTGACAGATAGTTGGAACGCAGCCGCGTCGCAGCCCAAGCGCAAACGCTGTCAAAATAAAAAGTTGATACGATGCTACTTTTTCTCACACGTTTCTGAAACGTTTCTTGTTTTGGTGTGTTAAATTGTTGAGAATATAAGATAAAAATTAATTTACCGATGTATATGTTATTTCTAACTTTGATACAACAATGGCTCGAGCTGTATTCAGACGCGAAAATTTAAGTGATCGCATAAAAAGAGATGCCCGATTGTATGTTCATTAAAACGTACCGTCATTCCAAGGCATCAGCAAGAGCCCTAATTAAAAAAGTGGCACCCAACGTGCCACCAACCTTGCGTTCAGGACACTTGAAAAACTATAGTGAACTACGAAGTATGTCAACTGACTTATTCTTTTTTGAATTATGGTGGCCTCGTTGATGTCTTTGACAAACACCCATAGACCACAAAGCGACTAGTGCGAGTGCGCAAGCAAAATCAATGCAATTTACACAAATATTAGGTTCGCATCCCAGATGTCTATTGAAAGTTTCGTTCGGGTTTCGTCTGAGGTTGAGTTATGTTTGAAAGGAGAGTGCGATACTGAAACCTGATCAGACGCATCGGAACTGAACCGAATTTGAATCACAACCAAAGCAGAATTGAACCTGATTTTAAACGGTAAACAATAGCGCGATCGCCCTGCAGGTTCGATTTCCAGGTTGTGGCGTGTACCAATGAGACTTTGTCTTGTTGGTCTCAAGATTCTTGATCTCAAGTAAATTTTACGGACGCTCTAACGGTGAAGGAAAACATCGTGAGAAAACTCGCACACGGTTGACCCCAGACTTATTGACCAGTCATTCCTCTGGACTAGGTTGACTATGTTGTGAGAACAACCATACGACATTTAAAAACTACCTGTCTCAGGCACTACAGTATTTCAAGAGTGTTTACTTCGCTCGGAGAATACTGTATACTTAAATCATCCAATAACGGATGAAAAGGTCTAAGTTTAGTCTATGTATGTACGTTTCTACCACCGTAGTGCCTAAACTACTCATCCGATTTTAATAAATTATGTGTCAATAGATTCGTAATAATAATCCGGGTAACATAGGCTATATAATTTGCGTATTCGGATTATTTTTGTATAAAATATTATATTTATTAACAGAAAATAATAATAGTAATAATAATAATACTTTATTTCCGACCATAGACCCATAGTTGTGTTAGTATTGTACAAATGTTCTTACAACTATGTTAGTAAAGTGAAAGTACATAATAGGAAATTTTTTTAATATTATAAACTGTCTGTCGAAACTGTCGATGTTAGCGGATGTGAACATCGCGGATGCGCTACAGTACCGAGGCAATCGCATCAGAAACCTGAAGGCATTGTTATACTGCACTCTAAGCGCATTGATCGCTCGCTGCGTATAGCTGGTCCACAGGCTGCATGCGTAGAATGTTTGCATTCGCGCAAACATGTACGCTCGAAACAGTGTACGCTTAACACCGGCAGAACATTTAGCAAACCTGCGGGCCAGCATATTACATCGAACCGCCATCCCTCTGCGCTCACGTTCAATGTCGGGATCATCTCTGAGGTTTTCGTCTACAATATGACCTAGATATTTTAATTGTGTAACTCTCCTGAGCGGTATACCATTTAATGACACTGTTGGTACTTGGTACACTATCAGGAGTGAATGATCGAAATAGAAATACACATTCAAATTATTAATTTGCTAGCGCCCCGGCTTCGCCCGGGTGCAATTGCAAAGATTTCAAAACTCAAGATGGACTATGACGTACATTTGACAGAACAGATCTATATACAAGAAAAAGTTACGCCATGTTGTTTTCCCCATACCTCAAATGTCAACCATCTTGTTTTCACTATACTTCAAATGTCAAAATGGCCCCAAAAATCTCAAAAGTGGGCTCATTTAACTGGAGACACTTTTCGACTTAACATGCCTCGTCTGTAATATATACGTCTATGGTGCAATGTATTATACATACACACACCGGCATATTTAGCGGAACATAAAATAAAGGTTTGATATCAGTATCATATAAGGTTGCTGGCTGGTTTATACGTCATTTAATTTAAAAATAAGAAAACAACTGAACATCACATTTTATGCAATTGTTTTTATTTTATTCAAATACACCTTATCTGGAGCGAACTTCGAGTATTTCTTCCTTCTAAGTTTGATTTAAAATTTCATTTAAATACTGTTTTTTGTTAGTTTTTTTTTAATCGCGTATCTTTTTGGAGTTGAGTACTGAATTATGCCTGACTTAGCCCCAACGGAGATTGCCAGGGCACTCGAAATGCGAAGAAATGGTCAAACCTACAGAGTGATATCCAGAGATCTTCGTCGACCAGTTTCAACGATCCATCGCAGTATCCAACGGTTCAGAGAGACCGGTACTTATGTGAGAAGAGCAGGACAAGGAAGAAAAAGACGCACTTCGAGTAGGGATGATCGTTTCATTCGGCTTCGTGTACGTAGGAACCCCCGTTTGACGGCCGTCCAAGCCCGACATGAGTTAGAAGCAGTGCGGGGTGTAACCGTAAGTGAGCGTACGGTACGAAGAAGGTTCGAAGAAGCTGGTTAGCGTTCATTTGTGCCCGCCAAGGCTCCAAGGCTCGAGGTAAATCATCATAGAAACAGGTTAACTTTTGCTCAGGAACATCGACTTTGGAACGCGGACCAATGGAGTAAGGTATTGTTTAGTGATGAGTGAGAATTCTCTTAAATCAAATTGACGGCAGGCAAAGAATATACAGACGCAAAGGAGAACGATACATTCAGACAAATTTTGAAACTACGTTGAAAGTTGCATACGGTGGTGGATCAATAATGGTTTGGGCGGGCATTTGTTTGGGAGCTCGCACAGAGTTGGTAGTGATTGACAGAGGGAGTCTGACTGCAGACCGCTATATCAGAGAAGTTTTAGAAGAAAATGTAGTACCGTTTGCCCCATCTATCGGTGACGATTTTGTTTTTATGCAGGATAATGCTCGGCCGCATACCGCTCGGGTAACTCAAGCTTATCTTAATGATATTATGAATATCACTGTTATGGAGTGGCCGGCGAGATCACCGGATATGAACCCAATAGAGCTTGCTGAAAAGGGACTTGCTGAAAAGAAAAGTTAAGTCCAGAATTCCAGCTCCTGCCAACGGCGATTCGCAGTTCACCCAAACTGCGAATCGCCGTAGTTGAGGAATGGCGGAGACTATCCCAGGAGACCATCGATAACATCATTCTCAGTATGCCTAGACGGGTAGAAACTTTAATAAGAGCACGTGGAGGAAATACGCGTTATTAATCACCATTTTTCTAATTTAATTAATTGTTATTTTAATATTAATTTTCACTTTTCCCGGTTACATGAAAAGTTCAAAAATGTACCATTTTTCACAAATAGCCTTTACTCGCAAAATCTGTTCTTAATGTGATCTCATTTTAAGTAAAACAAATGAAACTTTAAATAACAAAAGAAGTGTAGTAAGTAGATTTTAAAATAAAACCATATTTTTTTAATTATGGACCTTTTTTTTGTGTTCCGCTAAATATGCCGCTGTGTTTATAAACCTTCCTCTTGAATCACTCTATCTATTGCTAAAACCGCATTAAAACCCGTTGAGTAGTTTAAAAGATCTAAGCGAACAGACAGTGAATGCGACTTCATTTTACACTATGTAAATACCTATATTAAAATTAATCGCACTAAAAAGAAAAAGTATCAATTAATGTAGCTTGAAAACTTCGCTTTAAATCTACAACATTGTAGCTACTAAATACTATTCAATACAATAAAAAATATAAATCCTTTTAGGAAATAATTTAGAAACTTAATGTAGAACTGTTCTGTATGTACGGTAAGCTAGTGTTTGCGCCTTTTGACCAGCCAGGAGTGGACCGTGGGAAGGTAATGAAGGCATAACTCTTATCTCTATTGTCCCTCCGTAAACTGTTTAGACTTTGCCAACTTATTGTGCGATAGCTGATAACATACAACACCTTCTGTTTAATGATACAGAAGAAATAGAACTAATTGTTTAAACATTTACAAAAAAGTAAAAATCTACCTTAGGTATATAACATAACATAAATATCGAAATCTGGCAAGTTTATATTGTGATTTAGAATTCCCCATTTAGAGTTTTAAATCAATCAATTAATCCTTTATTGCAAGAATGTGGTATATATAATGTCTTATAAATATTATAATAGCTAGGATCCAACATTCTGCCATCACAATGGCGCGCAAAATATCCATAACATACAAGGTGTTAGGTGTGTGAAGTTAAATAACATTAATAAATTTACGCAACAGATTGAAGTTAAATTAAATATAGACAAATTATTTTATAATTAAAGTTAAATATATAACAAATAAAGCTACAATATAACACTCAAACATAGACTTGTATTTATATACAAGGTTTGCAAAATAAATTAAGGATATTTTGGGCGTATGATCCACTGCTTATGTAAAGACGTTTAGGCAGAAAATAATTAAAAAAATACGTGTGGCACGCACGTAGTCGCACGCACACGTCTAGTCGCACGCACACAAACACCGTGCCGAAGTCTGCCGAACTGAAACGACGTTAGACGATGCACGGCTTTCAACGCCGCACCGCTGTGCTGGTCGGAGTGGGGGGGTGTTAGGTTTATTTTCGTTACGGAATTTCTTGATTCGGTCGCCGCGCTCAAAGCCCGCGATAAAAGCTATGCAATAGCTTAAAAATTCGAAGAAGTAAGTACTTACTAATTAATGTTACGTTTGTTGCGGCGCTACGGAGGCCTTTGACCTCACACAGCTGACTGAATCTTATTTGTCAGGCAAAGACTTTGCTTTCGTTGTAAAGTCAAAAGTGGGCTCATTTATCTGGAGGTTAATGACCTCAGCGCCGTAGAGAGCGCAATTAAAATTTATATGCTATAATAATATTATATTCGAAATTTTTAAATTATTTTCTGCCTTAATGTCTTTACATAAGCAGTAGATCATATGCCCAAAATATCCGTAATTGATTTTTCCAAACCTTATATAAGGTCGGTCAAAATCAATGACGGATATTTTGGGCATATGACCTACAGCTTATGTCACGACGTTGAGGCACTTGCGGCAGAAAAATAATCTGTCTGTGATAGTTCATACAAACTGTAGAGCATACGGTATTTTATCTTAGCCCGTAAATATTATAGACGAGGCATGCTGAGGCAAAAACTGTCTCCACTTAAATGGCCCCACTTTTGGAGTTTTTGGGGCCATTTTTACATTCGCTGTGGTATGGTGAAATCAAGATGGCTGACATTTGAGGTATGGTGGCGTAACTTTTTATTTTGTATGAAGATTTGTTCTGTCAAATGTACTACGGTCTACGCCATAGCTTATCTTTAGTTTTAACACCTTTGACTTTAGCATTATATATTATTATGGTATTGTGGGAATTAGTGGAAGCCCCAAAGGGAGATCTCCGACCGAGCGAGGTGGCATACTCGGAGTCCGAACACTATAGTGACTATTGGCCACTTTCTAAATAAAATAATAATATACCGTGGGAAGATGCAAATTTGACTTTACCCAGCTTTGTGGCACCCACAGGCGTTTTTTTTTTAATCTAGCGACAGTTTACAGTAGGTTCTTTGACATAAAGGTCTCGTTACCATAAATAAATAAATCCATAAATCTTTTTTAAAAAAAGACAGTACAGGTAATTCCAATTTCAAAAGCGTGGGAACGCGTTTTATGAATGACATAATTATAACAATACGCTTTTTGTTTTGTTTTTTTTTTTCATTTAAATGCAAAGACACAAAGCCTAAGAATATTCGAGCCTATTCAAGAATTCTGTCGCTTCATTGATGGTTTCATCAATGAAACTGCAACTACGTATTGTATAAACACGTCATATTAGATTATACCATCACGTCGTATTTGCATTTTTATGAATGAGCAGACAGTTCGCCTGAATAGTAAGCATTCACCACCGCAAGTTATGCCCGCTCCACACTTCTGTGACGCTGCGAAAGGTCCGCGAACAGGAAATGTAGAGCCGATTTGCACATTATTCTCGTAACGTTTCACTTCATTTTCGCAGATCTTTCGCAGTGTCGCCCGCGATTCGCGTATGATGTGTGGAGCGGACTTTACAAGCACAGATTAAAGACGAACAGATACAGCTACATAGTTAGCTATCGATTTGATTGCACTACTACAAGCATACGCGGCGTGCCCACGATTGTCCAAAATTGTGGGCCGTTGAAGGGGACGACAAAATTTTCAAATTTGGATCGTCCTATGATAGCTTCTCTGTACGTAATGTATATTATATATTATCTACTCTGTGTTTACAAGAGTGTTGCCGGTCTTTTTAAACCTACCTTTCTATATTTCATAAATCAATCGATAAGGTACATATTGATATTTTAATAAATACAATATATTCTATTTTTTAAATGTAGGTACCATAGACACTGAAATATTATTATATAAACTTTTTGGAATGAATAAATAACCTTTAACTATCTCACTCGGCTATCTCATTATTTTATTAGTAGCCGGTTAAAGCACAAAGGCGTAAAGGGCCCAGTGCACGAGGAAACTTATCCGGGACCACCTGACCTAGATTTACGACCTAGGACTTAGGTAGGTGTTTGCTAAGACAGACTTGGGGAAACCATGTTTTGGTATTGTTTTGGACTTATATTACACTTAGAATTCACAGTCAAAAATTATTTGCTTGTACAACACCTAATTAAGTTTATTAGTTATTAATAAAATAGCTTTAGTTCAAGATCCTACTAATATTATAAATGTGAAAGTTTGATGTATGGATGGATGGGTGTTTGTTAGGTACTCATTCACGCAAAAACTACTCAACGGATTTCGATGAAATTTGGTATGGTAGTTGTTTAGGCTCTGGATTAAAACATAGGCTACTTTACTCACCTGCTACCATACCAAATTTCATCAAAACCCGTTCAGTAATTTTTGCATGAAACTGTAACAAACATCCATCCATACATCCTCACCAACTTTCACATTTAATATACATGATTGTAGTGGGAAGTAGGATTGACTGAACTCTTCGTCATGGTCACATTGTGTCTAGGTAATCTCCTAAGATCTACTACTATTGAGATGTTATTATACGCGATATATAATAACAGTTTGTTTATATGTTTGTTTATTTGTTTGCATTGAATAAACTCCGAAAGTACTGGGGCGATTTTGACGAAGTTTTAAAAATAGAGTGGAACCTGGCTTACTGGGGTCTCAATTTCCCAATTATATAGGCTTTAAATTATAATTGTCTTATTTACAGACGCATCCCGCTTATAGAGCTCGAAAAGTATCCCAACCTGCTAAAATGTCTACTGTTTTAGCTCTATGGTCTCACTTATGCAGGGAATGAAGCTATATATCCCCAATTATAGAAGTAAACTTCGAAAAAATCCTAGAAATCAAATTTCATTTATCCAGGTTCAAATAATCCTATTAACAGAGGTAATTATATAAAAATAGTGCCGGAACCTGTTTGAAATTCTCAATAACAGAGGTTTCTCACTTATCTAGGCTACGCTATATATAGATTAGACCGCGGGGAAGGACATAGACAAACTTTTTACCTTGCCAAAATGTTCGGTTCCGCGTGTTTACTTTTAGCGCGCATGAAATTGCGGGAAACATCTGGTGTAACACTTTTTGCACTTATTTCAGTAGTTACAGTAATTTCGCAAATCTGAATCGTGGTCACCGTCTGGCGTCTCGTCGGAAAACTCGTCACTCCCACGCGCTTCCGGCCGCGGAAGTGACGTCACCGCCCGCCCGCGCGCTCACAATGTCGCTTATTCCTCTTAATACGGTGATAAACGTTATTGTGTTGTAAATAAAATAATGAATTTGTTTTTTATTGATATATAATACTGTGTATAATTAATAAATTAAATAATATTATAAATGTTAAAGTTTGTGAGGAACGAGGATGGAAGGATGGATGGCTGGATGGATGTGTAGATGGATGTCATGCAAACACTACTGAACGGATTTTGATGAAATTTGGTATGGTGTAGTTTGAGTTTCGGATTATTTAGTGAACAATAGCAACACGTAGGTATTAGAGAAACTATGTCAATTTTCGCATTCACAGTTAGTACCTACGTAGTAGTACCTACAGGCAGAGTAGAGGCTATGATTACGTAGTCTTTGCATATTCATTTAATTGTTAATTTTTATTTGTACCCATGCGTGTCCCAGATTTCTATTAAAATATACAGGTACTTCCAAATTTTGTTTTGATTGTATTCAAAACGCGACACGACCGCAAGGGGAGTCTTATCTTATACTTTAAAAGAGACAATCTTGTTTCTTATACTTATATATATATATATATATATATATATAATCGGAATCTTGGCAACGGCTGCAAGTATTACTATGAAATTTAGTATGCAAGGAGTTTTCGGGGAGAGAAAAATCGTACTAACTAGGTCTTATGCCTTAGAAACTGCGCATTTTTAAGCAATATAAGTTTTTGCAACATGCAACAATAGGTATGTCAATAATTTTGACTAAATGACTCGGACTGACATTGTCCTAGTGGCAGAATGTCTTATGAATACTTATTGCGTTGTTTGAAAATTGGGAATGTGGTGGGTTAAAAACCTGGTCAGATAAATATTTATGTCATTTATTTATTTTTTAAATCTAATAGACATAAATTACCCAGGTACATGCGATTAACCGGCAACACCACTTCTACGTCGCCGGCCTTTTTGAAAACAGCATTGTGTGTCATGAAGCTGTCATGTGCGGGAAGCGCCGGCATTACTATTGAGCAATTGCGGGCAGCGGGCAGGATGCGCGCGCGCAACATTCGGCACGAGCTAAGTGACCAATTGTCGCGATCTGTCGCTCTGTCCTCGGTTACATCATCATCAGAACAATGGATCACCTACAGACATAGAGTAGAAAACTTATATACTAACGTAAAGAGAAACAGCTTAGAACGATCCAAATCGATGCAAATTTGTAAAGGACACTGGGCATTTTCTATGGCAAAAATTTGCTACGGCGACCAAAGAAAAAATTAGGCTAGATGCAACCGTAATTACGCCCAACGACGCAGGTCGCATATCTGAAGGAGGTGGGGGAAATTCTCATACATTTTACCTCATTTCAACGAAATAAATAATAAAATTAAATTAAATTAATTTCAGGAAATGAAATGTGAATGAAAATTGTACAATCTAATTGTATTTTGTTTTGTGGTTGCCACTTTTTTAAACAGCGGGACATGAACGCCCAACGTCTTTTTGACCCCCCTTCAACGCCGTACCTATACATGTAGTAGTGCAATCAAATCCATAGCAGCTAACTATGTGCTGTTTATCTGTTCGTCATTCTTCAATTTGTGCTACAGAATATAATATACATAATAAGCTAATTTACCTACGTTAACATTTTTTGTTCGCCGACGAAAACATAGGGGTGTTATATTATATTGACGTGTCTGTGTGTGTTTGTCCGTGGCATCGTAGCTCCCAACCGGACGAACCGATTCTGATCTAGTTTTTTCATTTGAAAGCTGAAATGATCGAGAGTGTTCTTAGCTATAATTCATCATCATTAGCTCGCTCACTGCTTAACAATACGGGAGTTACTTAAATTTTTTATTAAACGCGCTACTTATTTTACGCCTCCTTATTCTAAAAGCGCCCTTAAAGTATTCATTTCCTCATTAATTGGCTAAGCTGATTTTAATTGATTGAAATTGATATTAATCCAATTATTTTTAAATCAGCTGCGAAGTAAATGAGCTCACATGGTCAGTGTCGTATAAAGTGCAATTGGTATTTTATTTTGTAAAAAAAACGCGTCTTATAATAATTATTTTTCTCACTAAACGTCTTTACACAAGCGGTTAATTATGTGCCAAACAAATCTGTAAGTAGGTAAGTACCGAATTGATTTTACACAACAAAAAATTTTATCTAACCGTATAGTTTCCATTAAAATACTCAGAAAATAAAGACCGATGGGTATTACCCTCAAGACTGTCCCTGGCCAAGGTTCCGCTGGTTAATAAAGCTTACGTGCGTTGCAGCTTGTACAATACAGTTAACGGAGATCTAACAAATGAATATCAACCTTATCCCCCAATGTCAAGGTTGATAATACTGTATCAGGGCGTCGGATTTCCCGTACAGCCCGGGATACATCACAAACGAAAAACAACTTTATAATCGGTGCTTAAGTTAGAGAATACTGTAGCAAGGCGTTTCCCATACAGTACGGGGTATCGAAAATCGATGCTAACTATAAATCGGTGTTTTCTATTTATAGAAAAAATTGCAACATTCGCGATTCATTTTTAATGGACTATTGTCCGATGTAATAACGATTGATTTGTGAAACATTTTATTGAAAACACAGGACAAGTTCTTGATTGTCAACCACCACTACCAGTCCTGATCACATGACGCGTGCGGATGAGTCCCGTGTACGTCGCGGTTTTTGTATGATTCGTAATTTAGGGCATGTGGCATTTAGCTAGTGCACGGCATAGGCCCCACCTGCATCTAGATGGGGGCAAGGCCGGTGAATACATTGTCGCGATGTTGCGACACTGATGTTAGGACAATGCTGACGTTTGTTTATACTTTGTATTGTGTTGATACTTGATACAATAGAGTATAGACTATAGAGGAATAGACCCAGACCACATACATTTCTATATGAAAAACTATATAAATGTTAGTTATTACCCGCGGCTTCGATCGCACAAAAGGAAATCGCCTATGTCCTTCTCCGTGGTCTACTCTATATCTGTGCCAAATTTCATCAAAATCGGTCCAGTAATTTTGAAGCCTCTTCAATACAAACAAACAGATCATTCCTCTTTATCTATCTATCTATATTTATATATAAAATAAAATATTTATTTATATAAAAGGCAAATCAGATTGATTGATGTATCAACGCAAAGGCTTAAACGCTTAAGGCTAGAAGTTTGAAATTTTGCACACGTATTGCTCATATGACGTAGGCAAGGGGTGAAATAGGTGATAAATATTTGTATGAAAATTTGGACATATTTGCATGATATTTCGTATGATTTGAGTGCGGAAAAAAATAATGACTGATATGTATTTCAGCGTTTTCTAAAATTCAGTCCCTAGGTGGCTAAAATAGGGGACGAAACTGGCAATTGATGCTAGCAATACATATTAGATCGCAGACAAATATTCTACTATTTTTTATGAATGAATAAGTTATTAATAAATAACTGCGTGGGGCGTTTTGAGTGCTTGCAGTTATTATACCCGACATTATAAGATATAATATATTACATAGATAGATTGCACAATTGTCTGGGAATGTCAATTACGAAATTTCGTTTATGTGATGCCCTCGAGTCTATATTAAATTATTTAATGTTGTAAATTATATATATTGGTAACGTGCTGATCGTGTCAGTACTATGAGCGTGGCTCCCTAGTGCCAAGCTCCTTTTTAAGGATTTGACTAAAAGACTGGTCGACAAAACGAATGACCCCAGGAGCTCGCACCCACGAGAGTTTTTATGTGGTACGACAGAAAACACTGCTCTGTTAATCAGTAGCGTGGGGTTCTTATAACTCATCCTTCCGGCACTTATCGGCATACTTACCTTACGAAGACCCTCGTTCACATCTCTACTATGATACAGGCTAGGGCTTCCCTATGAAGGAGAACCAGTCTTCGCCACTGCTGTTAATAGAACTCTGAACTCTGAACAATAGAGCAGAAAATCGCAGTTTCAAGTGTGAATTGCCAGATTTGACAGCTGTACACGATTTTCAATTTTATTGTATTAGCGAACAGTTATATTTACAGTGCAGTTTTTTAATGTTGTTGAAAAATGTTTTGAACGCATCCTTAGACTGGCGCTTACCTCGGCCGACGTATCAGTTTGGCCATACTTTTTTTTTAATTAATTTATTCATGACACTGGATAGGTACAAAGTCCTTCAGTCGTATACATTTCGACATGTTTGGCCATACTTTTTTTTTATTAATTTATTCATGACCATGGATACAAAGTCCTTCAGTCGGATACATTTTGAGTTTTGACATATAAGAGTTTGGCCATACAGCGCGACAATGCTGCCAGCCTCTTAGGTACTCTACCCGCAGCCTCCGACCTAGATTCAGTTTGTTACCTGTCCCTAGTCCTTTTTTCATTTAGACAATAACTTATATACATACTTTAGATAATAAGTTAGGTACTTTAACTAGATTTTAAATCCGTTTTTTTTTAATATTGTAACGTTAGTTACTACTTATTACCAATAAATTCACTTGATAAAAGCTAAAACTACAATATGTAACATATTTGGAGTATTGTATTACTACTGGATTAATGTTACAAATATAATATTTCAGTAAATAGTTTAAAAAAAAAACAAAAGTCAATAGGTAATTTGAATGAAGAACAGTCGCGTCTTTACTCTATAGTCTTTAATATGTAATGCTGTAGCTATTGACTGTCACTAACTACCTAAACCTATGAGGTAGTCACGGTTTTTTTTTGAGAAACAAACGAGGAACTGACTTTACAGAGAATTCAGTTAAAATTGCCATAAAAACGAGCCTCGCACGATTCGTAATAGGCCTTGTCTTGTTTACGTAGAGAAAAAGTTACGACTGCTGGAAAAACTAGGGAAATCTTATGTTTTGTTGTTGTTTTTACAATAAGTTCTTCTTAATTTGATGAAAATATAAATTAACCTATATTAAATTTTAATTCGACAAAATATTTGCACGTCGTGATAAAGCTGACAAAATAATATGAGTGTATATTTACCATCTTTTTGTACTATAGGTATTTTTGCACATAAAATAATATGCTAAATAAAATAAGAAATTAAATTACTAAAACTATTAAATATTAGCTTTATAGGGTCGGTATTTACCAGCTGCATAGGTCGCTGCAAAACATAGATGACGTTTTGTTTCAGAGCGACCCATGATGCTTTCAGGACTTTCCTACTAACAAGAAAAGTATTTTAAACAATCTGAGTATAAATCTCGTAATTGAATGCCATTTCTACTATTTCCTACTTGAATTCTATTCTAGGTAAAATGTCGGGTAAATGTGTTATAGATAGGGAACTTTTTATATTTATTTGCACCTATTGATTTTCACCATAAACACCGTTCGACGACACCAAGCAGTAGGCACAATGCAACAGACCTACCAGTATAGATTTCAAGGAACCTAATATGGCACTATATTGATTTCTTTTTGCTCGCTATTTAATATAATATACAATAATTCTCACCGTGTATCGCTCCCACAGCTACGAGCTAACGAGCTTTTTTAACAAATAATGAACTCATTACTCCACTAACAATGACGAAATAAACTCTAATGACATACAACTATTGAATGGTCAAGCTTTCCCCGGGTAAAAACCGAACTACTTAGTTTTGAATAAGTTGAAGCTATTTGGTTTGAACACTTTTTAAATTGATAGGTATAGATATACTTATTAAGTTTACGCGGATATTATTTCAAATTACTTTTACTGGTTTTATTGCGGCTTGTTAAATATTTAAGAAGCCGCCGTGATCACGAGAGGAATGAGATGATAAGTGTCTAATAATATGAGCTACAATTCTTCAAAGTTCAAACTACCTACCCCAAGATTCTTTAATTATTATTTTTTTTATTATTTATATATAGCATCGGCTTATAACCATTTGCCAGTGTCAAGTTAAAAAGGCGGGAAATAGAACTTTCGTTTCAATTTTTCAACACCGTATTTCTATATCGTCAAGTTTAAAGTCTCGTCAAAGTCCAAATAAATAGTCAGTACAGTCCATGAGTCATGTCAGTCGATTCAGTAAAGTGGCAGAAGCTTTACTGAAAGTTCCTAGGGAGTTTTGGCGGAACACAAAATAGCACGTTTTTAGAAGTTGTACCACTTGCCCACACTTGTGCACGTTAACGAATATTTAATGGTTAATATTCTACCAATATTATACATCAAGAACCGAAATAACACAAATGTATGAAAAAAATACAAAACCACAACGTCACCCATTGAACTCCCCGGCAAAACTCCCGAATATTGTTGTAAATGTTTTCAACACCTTTTTTTATATCGTCATGTACCTACAAAGTCTAGTCAAAGTCCAATTGATCGTCAGTACAGTCAAGTAGTAAAGTGGTAGACGTTTTTCTTAACTTTCTAGGGAGTTGAAGAAAACACAAACGAGCACGCTTTTTATAAAGCTGTACCACTTGCCCACACTTGTACACGTTAATGAATATTTAATGGTTAATATTCTACCAATATTACACACTAGGAACCAAAAAAACACAAAGGTACAGAAAAAATACAAAATCATTCACATCCCCGGCAAAACTCCTTCTCCAATTCATTGTGTTTTTAAATTTTGAACTCGCAACCTGGCTGGCAATGTCAAACTCAATGTCAAAAAAATTGGTGAACTTTTTAAGGCTTAGACCGTGAATCAGGGTTTGGAGACCCCGAAGAGATCTTCGCCTCGTCTCTTTTAGGTACCCCAGGGCTATTCAATAGATCGATATTGAACCCTATACTGCCGTAGCCTTACAACGTGATATTCTGAGCTAGGAAGCTAACGGAGGAATACTCAAATGCTCCTTAAATATTGGTTTGGTGGCTCTCAGACCTAGCCTGCGATTCAGGTGAGCCCATTATAAAAAAGAAATATAGGTTGTCTGTAAAGTCGGTTTACTGACGATAGTTGAACGTGACAACGTCTTAAGAAAATACTGATGGATCGCTCACTCAAGTTCAGATTCCGCGCTCTCGCTTGCACTTCAAGCCTTAAATGGAACGCCTCAGAGCGAGGTAACGCCGCATGAGTCATGTTTTTTCGTGCGTGCAGCCGGCTCCATCGAATTATAAGACGTTATCACGTCAAAAATAAATAGTCATCTGCATTATAATTGTCAATCGTCGTTCGTGTCATCACTTTTATGTTTTGCCTACTAGTCCGCTTCAATTTGACACTCTTGACAGACTGCTGAATTTTCAGGCTGGATGTTCAGGATACCTCTTTTGTAGCGTTTGAGTATTCGGTGGTAAGCTTACAATGTCAAATCTTTCTAATCTATGCCAATTAGGGATGTGCAGTATCGATGACCGATTAAAGTGTCGATGTAGTGAAGTGCTCTCGACAGGAGGAGCAGGTGGTTGCACAAAAACTGGCTCTCGACACGATCGTGGCCCGTGCTCAGCGTTTGTGAGCCATTTGTACGAGATATAACATATTGGGATGTTTTTATTGGGACGACTTTATATTTTATATAGATGATTTTTTATGGGATAATTTTCGCTACAATATTCCGTGAGACAGATAGATTCCACAAAATAATTTTAACGAACAAGCGAGGTAAAACCTATGGTGAGAGGGTATTATATAAATTACATCTAGCTAACTTCACGTAAACTACAGACTTTATTAATTTCTCAGTGACGTAAACTATGTAATCACTAATCAGAGTTAGGTTAGAGTCGATTTCGATGAACTGTAAAGTTAATTTTCAAAACAAGGTTATAATTTTTGGAATTAACTACGAGTATATAAACTTAGGCGGAAGGAATCGGGAGCGTACCTACCTATAGTTAGTACATACTTACACGTACTTCTAATCTTCTTAGTTTATTATAGTTACCTGTTACCTGTTACCTGTTACTCAGTCTTCACGAATCACGACAGGTACTTAGCTATTACTGTTGCAGCGTGCACATTATGGAGAATCTAACAATCTTTTCGATGGTCTAGTTGTTGATGTGTCCAATAGACTTAGGGTCAGTTCACACCACGACGATACGCGACGCTATGCGGTGCTGCATTTTTAATATAGCTATTCAAAATCGAACTTTATTGACTACACAAAAAGATACACGTTTCATATGACATCAGTCAATAGTCTTAAACTGCACACGCGCTGTGCAGCGCGGCGCAACCTGACATTCGAATATACTTGAAATATTTTGATGGAACTTTGTCGATATTGTACCAGATGATGTGCAGTCGTTGCCATATTAAGGAACTATTTAGTAATCTGTGCCGCCGTGCTTAACGCCTAGAGTTCGACTGGTTACTAAACAATTTCTTTTTAAAGGTAAGACCGCACTACCGCAATGAAGTGCCGCGTCGCGTAATTTCACTGCGTTTTATATGATATATGTCATACAATTTCATACAAAGAATATTTGGCCGTGTCGCTTCGCGTAGTTCCGTTGTTATAATATATTTCCCCCCACACCGATTTCTAGATCCCGAAACCAGGCCAGTTACGCAGGAGTAATTTTATAGTGCACAAGTGTGTGCGCAGTACACAAAGCACTCTCTCTTCCTTTACTCTCATAACCTAGTGGGACGGATAACCGACACGACTGGCGAGAGATCAGGCGCAGGTCCGACTTTTTACATGCCCATTCAACGCATGGATCATCTTTCTTGTCAGACAATCAGGTGATCGGCCTGCATTGTCCTAACCAAACTTGGAACCAACATTTTTGTTGTTCCAATTCGGGAATCGAACCCACGACCTCCGAGTCGAGAGCCAGGCTCTAACCACTAGTCGACGAAGGCGTTGTTACGCCTGGTGCGGTACCACCTTAACTGAAGCTTAGACCAAATCGCATATGCCAATTGCCTCGTTTGACGAGCTAACGTGCGCTACTGTGTGAAGTATGCGGAGTATAGAGTACGGAGGGTGCCGCAGCCCGCACGTGCCATCTGCGCAGGAAGACGCACTCACGCGCACAATGGGCTTCTCGCAGGTGCCCGCGCGCGTCGCGCACGCCAAGCACACATATTGATCCGTGTCGATCAACATCCACTACAGTAATCCTACTACTTATGTTATGATTGAAATATGGATGAATGTTTGTGACGCTTTGGCGCAAAACCTACTAAACCGATTTTGATGAAATTTGGTATGGTAGTAGTTTGGAATACTTCTTTGTACATAATATGCTACTTTTTATCCCGAAAAAGTACCGTGCTCCCGTGAGGTACGCGGGTGGAGCCGTGGGCAAAAGCTAAGTAGTACAAAATATTATACATTAAAACGAGCAAACGGATTGCTTCATGATAAGCGATTACCACCGCCCGTGAACACCAGCAACACCAGAGGAGATTATTTCTTATTGTTTTTGTTACATGCAGTTTCAGCATTTAATTATTATTATACTTGTTAATATTAATTTTACAGTAAAAGTAATACTAGAGCAAGTACGACCACACTAATAACCGTCAACAATCATCGTTTTTCTATGAAAATGACGGACGATGTATGAAAAACGACTATTCCCGAAAGAAATTTGATTTTACTGTACTTACATTGGTTATTATGAATATAAGTTACGTTGTTGTTCTGCATAAAAGCTAGTTACTTGAATGTAATGTGTACAGAGTGACTCACTTACTCTCTACGTAGCGTCGCTAAAAAGTAAATTATGAGCTAAAACAACAAATAGTGCAAACAGAGGGTGCGCCGCTATAACGACGTGTAGTATATAGTTTGTGCCGTATGCTGGTAAACTTTGTATTAAACAAGAGGAGCATACTTTCTCACACCAAATAAAAAACTAAAGACGGTTCTGCGAACAGTGAGCCTGGTCTAAATTCTCGCCTCGCCGTGTAATTGCAGTGTCACGCACACACATGTAACGAAACTACGCCTTACCTTGTAAGGCGAGCTGTCGCGGTGTTGGTTTTTTGTATGTTGTGCGTAGCTACACGCGCATTACATAGATTAAAAACCGGCCTCAGTTTTTGTTTGACAAAGCTCTGTCTTCACTTTTTTATTTGGCCTGAGTGTACTTTATTATAATGTTCTGGGCTAAGTTATACCTAAGAGGAAGATACGCTTTTATGACACTGATTATCTCTTCCCATAAACCATATTACACCCGGGATATGACTATAACTATTTTAACCGACTTCCAAAAAGGAGGCGGTTATATGTTCGACTTTAGGTATATATTTTTTCCTATCTACATACTTAATCTGAATACTTTTGAAAATCTTATTTGTTTACACTCCATGTCGCCTTCGCCAGACAGACTCTGGAGTATACCTGAGTCGCTGGCAAGCGGCCAGCCTTAGTAACCCACATCGCGACGTAATAATGATGAAAGCACTTATTTTAGTCGCTTATTAACACCAGAAGCAAAATTTAAAATTTGATAAACTTAATGAACACCACACACGAGCAGCTGTGGACTTTCTCCTTACGTAATAGGGTCGATAGTTGATTGGTGCAGTAGCATCATCATAGTAGGATTTCGCGGAGATAATGACAAAGTGGGACATGAACGTAGGCATGTTAATTGGCCGAAATGACCGGCGGTCGACGCCATAACGGACGCCGCGTGGGCCGTGACGCTGCGTCTGCGCACCGACCAACGACCGTGACCCCGGAACCGTCGTCACCTCATAGAGAACCACCTACTAGATCCCCATCAGTAGGGGAGGCTGAGGGTCTCATGACACTGGCGTATCAGTGACGTCGGCGAGTGTTTCTTCTTGTTCATTCACAGATTCGATTCTTAATATAGAGATGCAGACATCGGGACCCACCGCATACATTATATACTAGGTATTACGTAAACGTTTGTTGCCTGACGACAAATATTAGTATTATAACTAGAGGCCCGAGTAACTACTCGTCCTAGGAACTTCAATTAAGGGTGCGCTGGATAGAACTGAAAATTGGAGTTCTTTGAAACCTTTTTTCTCAGTCATGGTCGTATTGAAATATCCCAAAAAAAAATATGCTAAACTGCGTTATATTTAGCCTATTATTTAGCCCAGGACTGTCTTTTTATAAATTGAAATTTTTATTTAAATATTGATTTAAAAATATGCTAAGACCACAACCTTTTGTCTTTTCTTCTATAAGTCACACGAGTGTGAAAATTATTTCAGTATTTTATGCAAGACAAGACTCGGGAGAAGGTTACGTTTTAGTTTTTGCAAATTTATGTGTCAAATATTTATAGCGATTTTTTATCCGATTTCAATACTCTCCGGTCGGCGCGATACGCCCTTGTCGCCTACAAAATTAGTAGACTTGACCCTCAAGGTCACTGGCGTTACCTATACAGAGCCTTAAAAAATAATTAATCGGACACGCTCGACCAGGCATAAGATGAAAATAGCATAACAGCGCCGTTGAATTGTACGCACGCACACACTCGTGTTTAACGTAGTTCAACCACGTCTGTAGTCGTTGCGGTCAGTTCCTTTGTGTTGAAATATTTTCGTTAAAAAAAACCAATCACCGTTTTCCTTGAAACATATGAAAACCGATGATTCCCGAAAGACATTATTATTAGAACGTAGGTACTGAACCATTTAATTCTACATAGTAATAATGAAAGCACTAGATAATAGATAAGTAATTATTATGTTTGATGTTGCTCGTATTCTTCGGAGGATTAGAAAAAGTTATAAGGCTATCTTTTCTGTGGATGGAAAATCCATAAGTGCAGTGGTGAACACCTGCGGTTGCCTACGGTGTACCACTTATGAGCTTGTTGCTGTAGTAATAAGGTTGCTGTAGTAAAATATGCTAAGGCCACAACCTTTTTTCTTTTCTTCTAGTTATAAGTCACACGAGTGTGAAAATTATTTCAGTATTTTATGTAAGACAAGACTCAAGACAAGAATGTTGTACGCGGGGTTTGGCGTCGACTGTACTTATTTGGTTTATGTTGTTAAACAATGAAACTACTATTTAATATTGATTTCATAAGTTTCAACTTTCAACATGGTTTCGACACCATAAGTTTACGAAAATATTACTCCTCGTAAAATCCATTTAACGATCATTGATAAGAAACTCATTCACTCAGGTATTTGAGTTTTTCGATGCAAAAAATCTTAATCATTTTTATACCTACTTACCTCATTGATAATTTTTTTGGTCTACAAGTTACAACCGATGTTTGTTTTGGCATGAGTGATTTTTAAGACGTAGTATATACTGTGCTACAACTTACAAGTATTACGACATTGATTGTTGCACAACATTAACTCATATCTAGATGACTTATAATCCTTTTTGTTCTTTTTACTTTTAATAAGCCACATCCTGGTGATTAGGCGGAATAAGCGCATAAGTATCGAAGTGTGTGATCTAGTTGGTTCTATTTCGGTTTCGGGTTATTCCGGGCGGGGCAGGTTTTCGGGAATGTCAACAAACCAACGCAACGGCAACCATTCAATGAACCCGACGCGCGCGGACCGGTCCTCCGTCCTAACCCTACCTATTCATAAAAACGCTCCGGACCTTCAATGAATCCAGCTTTATACTTACTAAGATCTAACTACATACATACTTTTGCCCGTGGCTCCGTCCGCTTAAGGATAAAATTAATTTATTATACCTATAAAACTTCTTCTTAAATCACTCTGTCTATTGATGAAAATTGAAAACTGCATTAAAATCTGTTGCGTAGTTTAAAATAACTACATACTCAGTCGAAAAATGTTTCTATATTTAATACATTCGTAGTAAAAAAAAAGAAAATGTTTATAAATTAAGAAGATACTGACTGTATAATGTATATATGTACGCTGTGTTGAAAACTATGTCTACTACTTTCTTTCGCATGATACTCTTAAATCATAAATCAATTTCACGGCAGCACGATACTAATTCTGATGTGTTAATAAACTAATTTAAATAACAGGTTTGTTGCAAGATGTGGAAGGCAATGAGACTTTACTCAACCCGCTTTGCACAACTCGGTAGTCGGTACTAACCATTGCACCGATAGTCTCACCAGTGAATCTTGCAGTCATTATCGAAAAGCGGGTCAAGTATTAAGTAATTAGCAAATACCGAGTTCACTTGCTAGTAGCTAGTTACATACACAAGCATCAAATGTAGTAGCCATCTTCTTCAAAACATTTCAGTCACAATATTTTTAGTTTTTTTTATCTTATCACTACTTGTCACACAAAACTTTTGAGATACAGAATTTTAAGTTTCTATATAAATTAATTGCATAGAATCAAGATGAAGATGTACAAAACAATTTACCAGTGTAAAAGTTACTAAAATATATTTTGAAATATTTTTATAGGCAATAAAATTATTATAGTCTAATAAAATATGATTTTAAACATCTCAAAATCTTTATATTTTAAGTATCACTGTACTAAGTCTAAATATGTAAGGTAAGGTATATCTTTAAAGAGTGGAATGAAAAACATACTTAAGGATTTAGTTTCATATAATTTTCTTTTAACAAAATATGATCAATAGAAAACTGTATAATTAACAATGTAGCATCTTAACAGATATTCGAAAGTTATTAGATGTAGGTAGACATTTTTACATATATACTTTGGAATGTTCATATAAACAATCTCATATGAATCCAAACAAATAATTTACAATATGTACATGAGAATGGAGGAGCACACATGAAAGTCAACACATCAAATACCCTTACTACTGGTAAACGGTCTAGAATAAAACAATATTGGCTCTTCCATTCCCACATACAACTTTAGTACAACAATCCAAATGCTGATTACTATTTTTTTGTATCAACCTTACAGTGCAGTTAGGGAACACAAAAATAGTCACGACAAGAGGATCCATTGATTATAAATTATATACACAGCTGAGTAATATTTTATTTTATGGCAAATAATTTTATTTATCTTACAATAGACATGAGGGAAGTACATATATACAGAGACAAACCAAAAGGTTCTATAGATCAGTTACACTGTAAGGATGCTTTTATCACCATCCAATATTTTGCTATTTTTACATGAGATTCATAATGAGATTTTGATAAAGAATATAATGTTACGCGAGGCCATGTTTAGCAAGGTTTAATAGATGCAACCGTTAATAGTTATTAGGCGTTGGATGCAGCTGATCACTGAGTTTTATCTAAATAAAGCAGTCAATAAATAAATGTTTATAAATATCTAATAAATACCTACATGGGCTATATTTACAAGAAGCCTTTTGTTAAGGGCACGTTTCAGCCTTTAAATGAACATAATACAGACTATCCCAGTGGGATAGCAGGTATAAATTAAAAATAAAGTAAAGCTGCCGGCTTAACAATCGTATTACAAAATAATACTGACACCAGTAAAATACTCTATCCGTATGATGGAATGTGCCGACCGAACGCCCGCGGCTGCGGCAATAGGAACTGCTACTCACTGCCTTACAACCATCCAAATTCATCACAATTCTATTTATATAGAACTATAAATACAATTAACATTGATTCACAACTATCTAGATGTTATTGTGAACAAGCACTAGTGGCCCGCACGTACATTTGGCCTGAATACATTACTCTCATGTACATTATCACTTACAACTGTTTGCTATTTTTTACATTTACATTGACAGAGAACATTGCAAGGTATAATGAGCACAGGCAGTATCATGAGGCCAACCCACTAAACATTTACTACAGTACAAAACAATAACATGCAGCGGGCCGGAGCCCAACAGAAAACATTGCCTAGCCATCCGACACGTGGCCGACCAGCCCGGACTCCAATAAGGACACCCGGACCGTAACAAACAGAAACAGAAGTTATTTGTCTAAAATAAGGCAACATCCATATTTTTCAATATGGTGCCAAAATAACAGCTCTACACGAAGCGAGTAGCATAAGGTACACAGTCCACTTCACACAAGTCTAGTGCAACCCACGAATGGAACACACAACGCAATTCACTAACACCAAGACGGAGACTGGAATTTTGAAAACACAACAAACTTCGAACCGAATCCGGTATATACAAAAGAAATTCCTTCCAAATAAATTAAGAGCTTCATAAAATAATTATCACATAAATTTTTCTTATCTCCCGTTCTCTCCACATAACTTAACACATAATCTAACTATATAATATGTACACGAGATACAGTATAAACAGGTCGCTCCGGTGAGAGTCCAGGTTAGGGTAAGCTATTGGGGCTGCGTACACAGCCGCATGCCGTGGGGCGCCGCCACTGCCACCAGCTGCACGGGCGCTCCGCACTCCTCCGCGAAGGGCGGCGCCTTGCTCCGCCGGTGCAGGCGCACCCATGCGCCGAAGCAGACTAGAATCGCGAGGAACACCGCCACCGTCGCGCCGCCCGCTATCGACGCCGTCTCCATCATCAGGTGCCGGCTCGTCAGCACGTACGAGTCGTCCAGGTCCTTGAACTCGCACCGCTGTCCCACGAACCCGCTCTGGCACTCGCAGTTGTAGATCGGGCTGTCGGATATGACAACAGTGAAGCACACGCCGCCGTTGAGGCAGTAATACTCCGAATAGTCGGGCTCGCACTTGAAGGTGGGGAAGGTGACATTGAGCCTCGGCTGCGGCTGAGGCTGCGGCACGGGCCGCTGCGGGCGCGTGGGCCGCGCCGGCCGCTTGGAGATGGAGCTCGAGCACGCGCCCGCCAGCGCCCAGGCCGCCGACACTACCGCCCACCACACTACCAACGATTGCATTCTCCGCTCGCGAGGCGCTCGCGGTACATGCACGATTTTGACATTGGACGGTGACTTATACAAAATCCGAGAGGCGATGACATGACCGCTTTCGAATTTCGAACTCGAACCCTTCGCTCGTATCCGCGTCGGCGGTCCGCCCAGACATGTTTCCTGTGTCGACTTTTTTTAACTTCGACGATCACTCGCTCATGACGGAGGCGCGGTTTCTACTAACACTGAAGATTACTTGCACGACCCTCCGTGGGCATGTCGAAGTGAAACACTGATTTTATCTTAGCACTTAATTCGTGATTGATAATTATTCACGGAGCACATACACACAACGTTCCGTTCGAAACGATGTACACAAAATGGTGCTGAGAGACGGAGTAGCACACTCTGCGAGTTGTCTATGCACGACTGACGGAAAGCGTCTACTGCATCCGCCATCTGCCGACGAGTCCGACGACGAGTGAATGCGTATTTACGTGTCCATGTGTGCGTTTCGATGTTAACTGTTGAGTTGAGTAGCCTTTCAATATGTGATTCCAAAGAGATAAAAAACACTATTGAAAAACCTGAAATCGAAACGAGTGCTGTGCACAGGATTTTAAACTTTATTTATTCAATATATGACAATGTAAACATTGCATGTCGTACTGTTTAATACATTCATTACCTATTTTTTTATAGATTTATACCGTATACGTACGTCGTGCGCATATTATGCGAAAGGAGATCAATAATAAAATTGCAATTTTTGCTGTACATAATATCATGCAACATGCAAATATTCCAATAACTACACACTTTCTAAAAATAATAATTTAAATTTCATTGAGTTGGAATTTGTGTTAAATTCTGTTATAAATTAAGAAATTAGATCTTTAAGGAATGTTCACTACCTATGTATATCGTAATTACGCCTAAAACGGGTGTTGAACATTTTTTGTACAATAGGTTGCCGTGTTTGGGAAATCAGTGTGAGATAGTAAAATTGACTGCACCTTAAATTTTTTGTCTGTTGAAAGTCTATGGGTAGAAGAAAGTGGTTCCGGTTTGTCTATTCGTAAATTGTTAGTAGTGTCAACGTCAAAAAAGTTCATCAAAATATGTCAAATTTCTAATGTAAATTCAGTAGTAACTAGTACTACTTATCATCTATGATGTAAATATATAATATTTTGCTTACAGATAGAATAGTATATTTTAAAGTGAAATCATATTTAATCACAGAACAATTATGTCAGAAAGTTTGAAATCGAAGTCTTCGTCGAACATTAATCCAGCGCCAACATTACAATGTAAAAATCTTCACGAGTATTTGAGGAGTCGTTCGGCACAATTTTTGGAAACATTATACAACTATCCAACTATATGCTTAGCTGTATATCGGTAAGAAACAGTTTTAAGTTGCTAAGTAACTTATATTTATTGTATGCGTCGTATTTATCGGAGTTCGTTAACCATTTGTTTCTAAGATAGGTTATTTCATGTTTTACATTTTCTTAACTACAGTCAATAGTCAAGGTATCCTAATATTTTCCAGAGAGCTGCCAGATATAGCCAGACATTTTGTTATCAGGCTGCTATTTGTGGAACAAGCTGTTCCACAAGCAGTTGTTGCTTCATGGATCACGCAGACACACGCAAAGTAAGTGTAAAACATTACATTCTACTACACCAGGGATGGCGAACCTATGGAACGCCTGCCATCAATGGTGCGCGAGACAATATTTTGGGCACGTCACTGATCACATAATTTTGTAATTATGTACTGCGAAAAAAGTGTGAAGTAGGTATTATATGGCAAACCTAAGGTAATGGATGTTATTTGTCATCTATTTTGTAACATCAAAAATTACAAAATGATCCTATTTTCAGTATTTTAGGGTATAAAGTTTGAACAGATTTAACCTGTTATATAGGAAAAAGTTTGGTCTTGAAATATGCCTCTCAATTACAAAGAAAAATAAATGAGGAATTTGATGGCAAGTCTATGACCTCATTAAACATTTATTTATAAAAATGGCACATTAATACATAAAGGTTTGCCATCCCTGTACTACACTATTATAAGGCATATACTACATAAACAATAGCTACAAAATTCCTCATACACAATAGCTACAGATACTATAATCTTATGCCCAGTTAAACACTTGGAAGTTTTTGTGGCGAGAACATTTTTGTTTCAGTGGTTATATTTTTTTGGTGAAATATTGAACATATAAATAAATAATATATTTACTAATAAATATATTTTATATATAGCTATTCAATTTTGCTGTCTTTGTCTGATATTTTGTAAAAGTCACTTGACAGACGAAAGACAGTAATATTAAATTGGTAATCAGTTGCATAAATATTTGTATTAGTAGTGGGGTTTGTGTATAGTTAAATATTTTATTTTATTAAGTACCATACGTAATACCTGTGTAAATAGTAAGTGGATCACAGGCAGTACACAACAAGTACTTCTTTTCTTTAATCAACATAACATAATAAAGTAGTGTTATTTGGCTTTTTCCTTATCATTTATGCTTATGTGTATATGTATGAATAATGTTGTACTCAAAATATTCAGGGAGCAGTCAAAAGCATGTGAGGCTCTGTCGGAGCTAAGCGTTTGGCAGGAGGCGCCCATCCCGGGAGGTCTGCCTGGGTGGATGCTGTCTCAGTCATTCAAGAGGAACCTCAAAGTTGCGCTGCTGGGAGGGTTAGTAACATTCGTTGCTGCAAGAAATTATTCACATTCCCCAATAAAATACTCAAAATAATAAGAAAAGAAAATAATAACGGAGTTAATAAAAAACTTACAAACATATACATACACACACAGAATACTAAATTACATGGTGACATAACTTTGTAATTTTTTTTTCACAACATTGAAGTACTATGGGGACTACAGTGTTTTTAGTGTTTATAGTATATATATTCTTGACAACCTCTGCGGCTCAGTGGTTAGGGAATTATCTCTTAAGTGGGTTTTAATCTCAGAAATATTTGGCATATTTCAGAGATTAAAACCCACTGAGATAGCAAAATGTTTTCAATGTTCCTTGGCTCATGAATGTGTACTAATTATGTGTATTGTAATAAAAATCTTACGTCCAAATACTGAAACGAACTATCGTTTTAATTAAGTGACGCTCAAGTCACATGCTGTCCTTGTCGTTTCGGCTAGAGGAGACAGCGACATCCTGTGAATAGGAGGGCCCTTAATTTTAATTAGCGTTTCAGTATTTGGATCTTTGATATACAAAGAATAATAATAGTATTATTAAATATAATTCCCATTGTCTGGTACCTGCAGGCTGTAACACAAGTTCTTCGGATACTTACCTCGGGGCCAGATTGCCGTCATATGAAGAGTCCTTATATGTTTATTATTATTAATCTACAATTTATTACAATCAAGTTTTTTTGTGTATCCACAGTGGTCGAGCATGGAGCCTATCATCCTCACTGGAGCCGGACGGGAAGGCGCGCGACGTGGTGTTCCTGGACGCGTACGCGACAGAGCGGTGGGAGTGTGTACTGCACTACATGGTCGGCTCAACGCACACCGAAGGCATCAGCGCGGATGCTGTAAGGATATTGCTGCACGCGGGGCTTATGACCAGGTATGTATAATATAACGTTTTTACCCGACTACGACAAAGCCAAAAGAAAGGGTAATGATTTTGGCAGCATGTTTGTTTCACATTGTGTTTGGTCAGATTTTAATGAATGGTTTGTAAATAAATTCGTAATAATGGCCCGGGTAACATAGGCTATATAATTGACGTATTCGATTATAGTTTTTTATAAAAATTGTAGTTATGTAAAACCAATTGCAGATAATTTGGGCACATGATATACTGCTGTGTAATAATATATATCTAGTAATGAAATTAATCTTCGCCGCTGAGGTCATTGACCTCACACTGTCAGCTGATTCATCTCACAAAACGTATGTTTTTGTAAAAAAAAGGTTTGATGTCAACTGTGAGGTGAATCAGCTGATAGTGTGAGGTCGACGGCCTCAGCGGATTTTTTTTTTTTTTTCGCCATTCAAATTTTTTTGCTGTCTTAACGTCTTAACATAGGCAGCAAGTGATATGCTAGAAGTATCTGTAGTTCATTTTGCAAAACGTTATATAGCTACTATCTAAATTCTTCACCCCAAACTTCATACTTGCTAGTATACAGGGTGTTTTTTCAGTCAGTGTCCAAACTTTCAGTGAAAATACTCTTGAATATAAGCAACTTTTACTGTGGGATCAACTTTCCTACTTGAAAAAAAAATCTGCTGTTTCCTACAGAAAGGCTAGAGCAAGGCATAGATAGCATTTTGTATGATATCAGCATATAGGATAACAGCTGATATTTTTTTTCAAGTATGAAAGTTGATCCCACAGTAAAAGTTGCTTACAATCAAGAGTATATTCATTCGTGAAAGTTTAGACACTGACTAAAAAACCCTCTATAAGTAATTAAACTTATGTAACTTATATTTGTAACTGAACACTTGTCTATCTTAAACATGAATTATATGTAAAACTTCCTTCTGTATGTTGACTATAGAATTCAATTCTTTGTTCACACTATATATTATTATTATTTAATGTAGTATACAGTATTATAACACGCAGGTGGTGAAGTAGTTTAGTAACAAGTCATTAAATTCTGTCATGATGGTGCATGATATATAGAAATGTCACAGTTAATTCCCGCCATCAAGATCACTAACAAAGCAATATTACTCAATATATTGATCACAAGATACAGTCATTTGGTTGCTTTTCAATTATGATATACTTTACAGAGACGCTGAGGATGGTTCTGCTGTTATCACAAAAGCCGGCTTCCAGTTCCTACTCCTAAGTACAACTAAACAGGTACAGACAAAATAACTACTTGCTGTTCTTCTAACAACTTCGTATTATAATGTTCAGTAAACATTTCAAATGTATGGATGAATGGAGTTGTTTTTATTAGTTGTGTTTATTTGATTACCAATAGCCCCCGGACAGCTTTACATTTAATGCGTTGTGTGCACATGTGTTTTGTGTGTGCGTACGTGCGTGCGTACGTGCGTGCGTGCGTGCGTACGTGCGTGCGTGTGTGTATGCTCATGCGTTACAGTGTGTACAAGAGTATATCTTCTGTATTCTTATAATTTTGATTCATCAACCATTTCCGCAATTCGTGTTTACATTTGTATGTACTCAAGGAAATTATGTTATTTATCTCGCGATTAGCTTCATTGTATAAATGTGAGCTACATACATAATCATGATGTTTGGTGACGGCAGTATAATGCTGGACACTAGGACAAACATTTCGGGCTTCCCTCTTTTTATGGAACATATAATAATTATATATATTCCAGGTGTGGCTGTTCCTCCAACACTACCTGCACACGGCAGAGAAGAGAAGTCTGAGTGCAGCCGAGTGCCTCGCCTTCCTCTACCAGCTGAGCTTTAGCACGCTGGGAAAGGTGTGTAATTTTGAGTTAAACTCTATAAAATATACTAAAACTTCCTAGTTTCGCCCCGAACCCGGAGAATCCTCAGGAAGTGGATCTGCGAACAAAGTCTTGTTTCTGCAGTGTGGGAGGAGGGAGGCGCTTTACGCATGCTTATGCGGGCACTCACACATTTGCTTGCAGGTTGTGGGTATTTTTTCGCGGGATATTGCTAGATATAATATTAATTAAAATGTAAAAATAAAGGAATTAAAATTATTTGTATTCAATATGAAACATATTTATAGAAGGTTGTCACAAAATTCCTGCCACTATTATTTCCCTACACTAAAATCGTGTATACATAATTTTTTATTTAGTTATTGAATTTTAAGAAGGCTCACAGACTAATAACAAATACAAATATGGTAAATATTTCGCTAATTACAAGCCTCCAATACATACTTAACTACACTACAATAAAGATCACGTGAAAAAAAACAACTTCACGCGGGGGAACTGTATTGTACACAGTTTTAAGCAACAAATAGTTCTTTGTCTAATACTAAGATACTAGATAGACGATGTTGTGTTTAGCGCAGCATCCGAGCATGATGATGACGGGCACGTTATTGTTGTCACAGGACTACAGCACCGAGGGCATGAGCAACAACATGCTGGTGTTCCTGCAACACCTGAGGGAGTTCGGCCTCGTCTACCAGAGAAAGGTAACTCATGGATTTTGTGTTGCAGTAGACAACATTTTTATCTGTCATTGTGCATGGTTCACTGGAGTTAACGTGGGACTGATGCCCGGTTGAATTTGTCGGTAGCTTACCTATTTAATAGCGCTGCAAAGCGTTGTTTAGTAAATCTGGCCCCATGCTACGTATCCGGAGAATTTGTGTTACAGGTACCAGAGAACGAGAAGTATATTTCATACTTTTATACTATACATACATATATTTAAGATTTTTATTTTAGTATAAGCGGTGTATTAAATATGTATTTAATATACCCAGGAACACAGAAAACGTTTTGTCCTTCGGCGGGATTCGAACCCACGTCCTCCGGCTTGAGTGCCAACGGGCTACCGACTGAGCCACAGGGGTCGTCTTCTTTTTTACGTTTGAATTAAATCTCTCGCAGCGGAAGGCGGGTCGCTTCTACCCCACCCGCCTGGCGCTGGGCCTGGGCGGCGGCGGCGGCGGCGGCGACGACGGCGGCGGCGGCGGCGGGGAGGCGCGCGGCCACCTCGTGGTGGAGACCAACTACCGCGTGTACGGCTACACCACCTCCCACCTGCACGTCGCGCTGCTGGGGCTGTTCACGGAGCTGGTGTACAGGTGACGTCACCACTCACCGTTGCATGCCGCCGCGTCTTGTTATACGGCTTGTTGTTTTATCCGAATGGTATATTTAACCCAACATTAGGCCACAATGTTATGTAAATAATAAAATCATGCATAGACAATTTTGTTTTGTAATGTATATAAAAATTAATTGATTAACATTTCCTGAAAAATCTTGCAATGCTTGTAGATCCTTCCACTAACGTACGCCGCGCCTTCTTTGAAGGCTTCGCGGGGACAAGGTTTCTATCGCCGCGCGTCTATGAATCGACTTTAATTACTTTATATGATAATATCGTCAAAAAAGTGACATTTAAATTGGTAGCATTATAGAGCCCTATAGTTTCTTGATTTAAGTTTATAATCAATTAAATTGAACGTGACGATAAAACGGAGTATATTAAATATCAAATTATTTAATTAAGATTTAAAAATCCATAGTATAGTAATTAGCAACAGAGGTCTTAAAAACTAATGTTAGTAAACAATTTAATTAATTAATTTCAATATATATTTTAATTTAATTCATAAGTAGGGAAGACGAGCTGCCGGGGCATGGAGTCTACATCTACATCCAATGCCTCAACAGCTGGGAGTCCCATCGTCTACTAAACACGGCCAGGAGTCTGCTCGGACTGTTCCTTCCGCGCGACCACATATAGACTCTAAAGTTGTGTTTGTTTTTAGGTTCCCGAACCTGGTTGTGGGCGTGCTGACGCGGGAGTCGGTGCGCGCGGCTCTGCGCGGCGGCATCGGGGCTGATCAGATTGTGAAGTATCTGCGGCAACATGCGCACCCGCAGGTATGTAGTATGCGTACAGCACGAGCACGCCACATGCACACGCACATGACAGGCGGACTGGGGCGCTCGGTCGCGGCTATACGCTCGCACGAGCTGCGGCCCGCGCGCCGTACGCACGTCACACACTAGGTACGCAGGCACACGGAAGTGAGTGTTATCGTGTATAGGTTTAGGTAACACACGTAATGTTAAACTAACTTACTAAACCGATTTAACCAACGCACGTGGGTATTAATAGTTTATACGAACAACGACAGAGATAACATGATATTTAACCAACGCATGTTAGTGTTAATAGTTTATACGAACAACAAAAGAGATAACATGATATTTAACGAACGCATGTTAGTGTTAGTAGTTTATACGAACATCGTAAGAGATAACATGATATTAAACCAACGCATGTTAGTGTTAATAGTTTATACGAACAACGAAAGAGATAACATGATATTTAACCAACGCATGTCAGTGTTAATAGTTTATACGAACAACGTAAGAGATAACATGATATTTAACCAACGCATGTCAGTGTTAATAGTTTATACAAACAACGAAAGAGATAACATGATATTTAACCAACGCATGTCAGTGTTAATAGTTTATACGAACAACGAAAGAGATTTAGTGATCAATGGCTGGGGCCTTCAAATTAAATATCTGATGTACTGAATTACTTTATTCGACAACCGGTTAAGTTGGCGAGAGGCAGACGACTGACTCTCGTAGGAGTTATATATTATTGCGACCTACACATACATAACATAACAACATAAGCTGACTCTACATTCTACGATTACTGAGAATTATTATATACACTACAGAGATAACATGATATTTAACCAACGCATGTCAGTGTTAATAGTTTATACGAACAACGAAAGAGATAACATGATATTTAACCAACACATGTCAGTGTTAATAGTTTATACGAACAACGAAAGAGATAACATGATATTTAACCAACGAATGTCAGTGTTAATAGTTTATACGAACAACGTAAGAGATAACATGATATTTAACCAACGCATGTCAGTGTTAATAGTTTATACAAACAACGAAAGAGATAACATGATATTTAACCAACGCATGTCAGTGTTAAAAGTTTATACGAACAACGAAAGAGATTTAGTGATCAATGGCTGGGGCCTTCAAATTAAATATCTGATGAACTGAATTACTTTATTCGACAACCGGTTAAGTTGGCGAGAGGCAGACGACTGACTCTCGTACGAGTTATATATTATTGCGACCTACACATACATAACATAACAACGTAAGCTGACTCTACATTCTACGATTACTGAGAATTATTATATACACTACAGAGATAACATGATATTTAACCAACGCATGTCAGTGTTAATAGTTTATACGAACAACGAAAGAGATAATATGATATTTAACCAACACATGTCAGTGTTAATAGTTTATACGAACAAAGAAAGAGATAACATGATATTTAACCAACGCATGTCAGTGTTAATAGTTTATACGAACAACGAAAGAGATAGCATGATATTTTATCAACGACAAACTACGACAGGCTTGGTGAAATTGGCACTTAGGGCCAATTCACACTGAAACGAAACGATAAGCGACGCGGCGCTGCATTTTTAATGTGTGTAGTCAATAAAGTTCAATTTAATCTTTAAAAATGCAGCGCCGCCTCACGTATCGTCTCGTGTCGGTGTGACCTTTCCCTTAGATTTATAATAATAACACTGAAATCACGCTTCCAGATGCTACAGACGGAGATGGGTGGCGTGCGCTCCGGCTGTCTGCTGCCGCCCACCGTCGTCGACCAGATCAAGCTGTGGGAGGGCGAGCGCAACCGCTTCAAGTACACGGAGGGCGTCGTCTACAACCAGTTCCTGTCGCAGGCCGATTTCACGGTGCTGAGGTATGCCCTATGAATGGCCCTACTAATATTATAAATGGGAAAGTAAATCTGTATGTGTGTTACGCAATCAAGTCTAACGTGGGAGAGCCATGCATTGGCCTCACAGAAAACCGGAGTGAAATAACGCTTTCGTTGTGTTTCGCCTAGCGAGTTTGGTTACCGGAGGGTTGGGGATTCTAAGGACCCGGATCGTAAGTGTCAAGTGAGTGTCCATGGTCGGCGATAATCGCTTACCATCAGGCGTTTCGTCTACTCGTTGCCTGGTCCATTTCATTTCAAAAAACCACTGAACGGATTCTGATGAAAGTAGCTAGTTGGTGTACCATTCTATAAATAAACTTCCCCCATCCGCGTTACAAAACATGCACCGGAGCCGAACATGCACCGGAGCCGAACATGCACCGGAACCGAACATGCACCGGAACCGAACATGCACGGTAGAAGTGAATATAAAATTTAGAATTGTTTATGTCTGAAGGGATAGATTAGATCTTGGAGAAGGATTAAGGACATAGGCTATCTTATCGGATATAATAATATAATATCTATGGACGCTTTCACACCACGTCTATATGGTTCCGTGGTAAGTTTTCGAAGGACTTGTGTTACGGGTACCAGACAACGGAAAAATATTTATTACTTTTGTACTATACTTATATTTAAGATTTTTATTTTATATAATACACATCTATGACCCAGGAACACAGAAAACTTTTTGTTCCCTGTTTCGAACCCGCGACCACTGGCTTGAGCGCGGCGCCAACGCGCTAACCACTGAGCCACAGAGGTCAATCGCACTATCGGATCGGATAACTGCACGAAGTTGCGGGCAACATGTAGCATTTAACTTATATACTCCATAAAAGCAATTACAAAGCCTTCGGGTATGTTATGTTCTGCTGCTTATGTTTAGGCAGATAAAAAATAAGATGCTTTTATTGATATTGATGATTTCGAAAACTACATATTTTATTTTCAGGGACTACGCGCGCGGCGCCGGCGTGCTGACGTGGCAGAGCGAGCGCACGCGCACGATGGTCGTCACGCGCGCCTCGCACGACGACGTCAAGAGGTTCTGGAAGAGATACTCGAAGGCGTAGGCAGTGGGACGAAGATGATGTGGAAGATGTCTAACCTCTGTACTACGCAAAGTTCTAAAAACTGAAAATGGATTCATCAAAAGTTGAGTCAAGATTGTTGATGCAATTCATGCAAATGACTGATTTATAACATCAGTGAGACTATTGTCTTGACGAAGAAAGAGAGAATTGAAGTGAATAAAAATGTAATCCGAGTAATCGTACTTTATATTCTGCAAAAAAGATTATTAAATTTGTATGTTCGGTACCACCGATGTATTCTATTTAATAAACCCTACTACTATTATAAATGTGAAAATTTTTGAGGATGGTTGGATGTTTGTTACTCTTTCACGCTAAAACTACTGCACAGATTTTGATGAAATTTGGTATTCTAGTAGTTTAGGTTCTGGATTAACACATATGCTACTTTTTATCCCGAAAAAGTACAGTGTTACATCCGTGGGATACTGTATTTACGCGGGCGGAGCCGCGGTCATAAGCTAGTTCTTTATAATTCTTACATAAGAACGACTCTTATACTAAATGTAAGAAAAAGAGCATTATTAAGAATCTTTTAAGACGATTTCTTGAAATAATATTACATTGCAAATTTTTTGCCATGCAAAATTGAACTTTCGCTGCATAGCATTGCCAAATACATACTTACATTTAAGTCAACTGTATGTGTGCCTTTTCACATAAACCCCCTTACTAATAAAAAAATTTACACAATGGATAAGCCTTCTCCAACGTATCAGACAAGGACAAAACATTGAATAGCTAATACATTGTGTAAATGTTATAATAAGTCATAGTCTAATAAGTAATAGTAATGTCATAGCAAGGGGGGTTATACCTTTTTAGGGTGTACTGTTAGTTAGATAAGCGATTGTAAATATTGTAAATAAAATAACTGTTTCATAATATTTTCTTGTTTTATTCTTATAAATAACAAAATTATATCAAATACTTAATTACATTCACAGCTTCGTTCACTTTTACTTTTCTGGCAAAAATACACCACCGACTCTAAACATACAAAAACATCGTAAAATAATAAAAAATGTGAAATGTTTTTGCCAGAAAAGCTGTAATTAACTATATCGACCTATTAAAACATATTTACATTGGAAAATAACACGTTGACGCTAATGTATGTAACATAGCAACTCGAGAGAAGAAAAAGTACATTAATTCTGAACAGTCTGTCTAAAAATAACCCGTTACGTTTTTGGTATCTGTAGTGTAAAAAATTTAAAACAGTCCCCTGGAGTATCGAGCAAAATTTTCGCACATTATTATCTTCTCTTATTTGATACTGTGTGTTGTGTGTATTGTCAGTCGTGTGACGTCATCGCGTCCTCGGTGTTGTCACGTCACTGGCCGGGCGTGTGACGTCACAGGTCAGTACTGAGCGGCGCGGCGTCGTCGTCGGTGGGCGGCGGCGGCGGCTTGGCAGGCGCGAGCGCGGCCAGCAACTTGGTCACCGCGGACTGCACCACGCGCTCGAGGCTCGCGTCCGCGCTAGATACCTCCTGTAACATAAACAATTATTGAATGAGTACAAAATATAAGTACTAGCGTTCAGGACGATCACTTCTCTGTCTATGTTATGGATAATAAAACATAATAGAGTACTATATAAGGTTGATCGAAAACAATGGCGAATATTTTGGGCGTGCGGTCTACTGCTTATGTCCAAGACGTTGAGGCAGAAATATTATAAAAATTTTGTTTTTTTTACCTACTACATAAATATAAAATTACATTGCGCTCTGTAAGGCGCTGATGTAATTAACTTCACAGAAACAGGTGATTTAAAGTGAACTCAAATACTTTGCCTGAATAACATCAATACGTCAGCTGTGTGAGTTCAATGACCTTAACAGCGCCGTAAAGAGATAATTACATAAAATTTTATTTCGTATAATTAATAACTAATGTTTTTCGAAATTTATAATTCGAGTTCATTTTGCTACCGTCTTTCCTACTGTTGCTTGGTCTTTTTTCATGTCTTATTCATAATTGAACACAGAACATAGTAAATGAGTATACACAAAAAAGTAGACACAAAACAAATATGGATTTTATTGGTTTAGTGTCGTACTCACCAGAGTGAGCAGGTCTATGTCGGCGCGGCGGCCGTTGACCTCGACAAACAGCTTGTCGCCTTTGAAGATCTTGGGCACGCAGTGGTCGCCGAACATCTCCTGCAACATCTCGATGGCGCACTCCTGAGGGCAGATGGTAATGTTAAGGGCGCGGTGTTTATGATCGAGCCTCGCCCCCAGCCCACAAATTCACTGCGATAAGCGCAAGAGGGCGTCAAAAAGTGAAACTTTAGACATAATCTTAAAGATCGTGTCACTTTGCAAATTTATAGTTGTGGCGGGCCAATTAACGCCAGGATTCTGAATCCGATGATGATGTCTAGAAGAAGGCGTGTTTTGTCGAGGGCCACCAATGTGGGTCGAGTATATAATTATGGCGCCAAACTGTGACTTCAATAGCGCGACTCAGGATCATGGCATTAATTGATCCGTCACATAGACTAAGACTGTCTGTTCACATCTTCTCGGCTCTCTCGCGCTTATCGCTTTGAACGCGGGTTTTCGAGGCGGTGCTATCTCATGGAAAGTCGTCAACGGAAGTTTTCAATACTTTTTCTGCCACCAGAGAGACGTTTTGTGTCCGTCGAGTCAAATTGGCATGGACTTGAACGCCTAATGTGCTGAATAGTAGCTAGCTTTTCCACTCCGAAATGATTACTTTTTGCTATTGTATACACGCATATATATGGTATGGTACCTTGAAGTGCATGCGGTCGAGCTTGTGCGCGGCGGGCGCGTGCGTTGCGGCGGGCGGCGGCGCCAGCAGCGCGGCGACCGCGGCGTCCGCGTACATGTCCGCGACAGGCGACGCCGCCCACTCCAGCGTCACCAGCGGCAGCTCCGGCGTCAGCCACACGCAGCCGAACAGCCGCCAGCGCGAGCCCTCGAACTGCAGCGGCCCCAGTCGCGACAGCGCCAGCCGCAGCGCCGCCGCCGAGCCCGCGTACTGCAGTGACTGCCGCTGCCGCACCTACACACACACACACACACAATTTATACACACTCGAGGAAAATGAATATTCTGCAGTTAGATTGTCCTCATGATTTCTTCGTATTATGATGGCATCCTTACTCCTTAGTCAGCTCACGATATGCGCAGCGGCGTATTTTTAAAATAGTGATTAAACGTGTGTATCTCCTTGTGTAGTGAATAAAGTTCAATGTTGTCGCTATAATAAAAAATATTACTATATACGCTATAATATTACGCGCAACGTCGCGCATCTTCTCGATTCGGTGTGAAGTAGCCTTTAGTCGCTTACCGTCACTATTATAATATTATTCAGGTTTAAATTGTGCTTAGATAAGTAAACTGTATTACTGTAATTACGATGAAACTAAAACCTTTTCGACTGATACCAATTTCAATGTTTTGTCATGACCAAACTCTAGGTCCCCCACGTTTTGAAAAGAAAACAAAACGGTGAATAACTCAGAAACCATCCAATAGTGGCCATATATATGGCGGATTCAAATGATTTGTCTTCGCCCCCCGGATATTTCACGGATTGACTGCGTTCTACCAAACGGCCTGTATACGGCGGAGCACGCACCTCTGAGGGCGCCAGCTCGGTGTAGCGCGGCAGGTCGGGGGGCGCCAGTACGTGGTAGGTGAAGTTGCGCTTGACCAGCACGCCCTGCAGCGGGGCGCCGGGCGCGGGCGGGCGCTCGGCCAGCGCGCCCAGCACCTTGGCCGTGGTGTCGCCGCGGAAGGTCAGCGCTAGCATCTGCGTGTTGCGCGGCGTGTGCACGAGCAGGCGGCCGCGGTGCTCACGCGTGAGGGCCGCGCGCAGCCGCGACATCTCGTTCTGCTCCCCGTGGACCAGCACCACGTGGGGGGGCTTCAGCAGGGAGATGAACTCGCTGGTCTGCGCGTAGTCGGTGTGCGCGGAGAAGCTGATGTAGTCGACGGACATGCGCAGCGGCAGCTTCTGGCCGGCCATGGTGGTGATCTCGTCGGGCTCGGACAGCACGGTCTTGGCCAGCGTGCCCTCGACGCAGTAGCCGGCGATGATGACGCCGTTCTTGGGGTCGGTACACCAGGACTCGAACAGCTCCCGCGAGAGGCCGGACTGCATCATGCCCGGCGACGCCATGATCACACACGGCCCGATGTCCTCGAAGTGGTCGATGCCCTGCACACAGAAGAGAACAAGAGCTTTCATAATCAATCAGTAAGCCAATCAATCAATTTACATTCTAAGAGCATTTTTTTTCGTTTTTAGGGTTCCGTACCCAAATGGTAAAAACGGGACCCTATTATTAAGACTACGCTGTCCGTCCGTCTGTCTGTCTATGATCTGGATGGATCTCATGAACCGTCATAGCTCTACAGTTGACATTTTCACAGATGATGTACCTATTTCTGTTGCCGCTATAACAACAAATACTAAAAAACAAAACTCCAATTGTCGTATTTAACTTACATTTTCAATTAACTTTCAATGAATTATGAATTACTCATCTTCATATCATAAACTCTTTTTGGAGTTTGGACCCATTCAATACGCGTTTGACGTCGGTTTGACGTTTACGAGAATACCGTTTTGCAGTTGTAATATATTGAGACTGCATTGAAACTGTTTTATTGTAAGATTTAATTAGCAGAATCAACCTACTGAATAAAATAAATATTTGAGTGGGGCTTGGGAGCCCCACTCAAAAACCCCGTAAAAGCCCCGTAAAAACGGAAAAAATCACATTTGTTGTATGGGATACAACAAATGTGATTTTTGCCGTTTTTACGGCACGCTTCGTGCCGCGTGCGCGAGTCTTAAACTCGCGCACTTGGCCGGTTTTTATAAAAGGCAAGATCTATGACAAACTATCTCCAGCAATAATATAAGGTATATTAGGTCATCGGCGGTTAAGGTCAACCCGAATATACCGGCGCGCGCCAAGGTCACGCGTTCCTTTACACCGTACACGACAAAATATCAACATGTAGGTATATCGTAACCATAACTTTACAAATATATTTATAGTTGTTGCGCAAGTCTAGCACTACGTTTCTCCTACATTGAGGGTTAATTAATCGAATTAAATATGAATATACAGCTTATAGACACATTAGACGCGCTTTCGCGAAACGGAACGCAATTCTGACGTGCACAGAATTATCACATTAGTTTATCAGTAGATATTATACAGTGCTGGCCACTGGTACATGGAGTGTAGACTTTATGTTTATATATTGACAATATTGCCGGTGCATGTGAGTTTTAAAATACATAACAGTAAGTACGAAAAGCCAAAATAGAACTTGTTTCTTGTCAGTATATAGATATATAATTAAGGATGTCTATTGTCTAGTGTCGAACAAGTTGCAGCTCGACCAGCACGCTTAGCATGACCACGATAGTAAAGCGTTTTGTCTACACAAGAATAGACCTAGGTACTGACAGATAATATGGACGAAATTATTCATAAAAAATTGATTTAGTAGAGCAAGTGATGATATATCAAACATTTATCTTAATTGGACAATTATAGAGTCAATTAATATTTGGTACATACATAATATTAGGTCCTTACATATGAAATTGGCGTTTTGTCGTATTGGCCACTTTGATCTCAAATATATTATCTTCTTTGGTTAGGAATTCCAGTTTGATACCGCTATTTACTCATGCATTTGTATTTCGAAAACCGTAATTCATTTGTTTTTTTCCTCTTTTGGTTTTTTCTTTGCGTCACTCTGTTTACAAAATGGAAAACTTGAAATATCGTATTATTTTCGAGTACGAGTTAATCCACATGAAGCAAATTGGGATGGTAAAAAAACTTGAAAGGTCCTTGAAACCTCATGAATTGATTGCAGCAAACCGACAAACGCGCGTCGACTGCTGCGTTACATTACTCAACCGGCACAATAATGATGGGATTTTAAATCGAATCATTACCTGTGATGAAAAGTGGATCATGTACGATAATCGGAATGACTCATCGCAATGGCTGAACCCTGGCGAACAAGCCAAAGCCTGCCCCAAGCTAAAATTGACTCACAAATTGTTACTTGTCAGCGTTGGTGGACTATTGCCGGTGTCGTCCACTACAGCTTTCTTAAATCTGGCCAGACGATTACGGCAGATGTCTATTGCCAGCAACTGCAAATAATGATGGAAAAGCTAGCTGCTAAACAATCGAGATTGGTCATTCGCTCTAGGCCACTGCTGCTTCCGGACAACGCGAGACCACACACTGCACAACAGACGGCTACCAAATTAGAGGAGCTTCGATTGGAATGTCTAAGATATCCACCGTACTCCCCGGACCTTGCTCCAACAGATTACCATTTTTTTACAAATTTGGATAACTTCTTGCGATGGAAAAAATTCAACTCCGATGGAGCAGTCCAAAGCGCCTTCAAAGATTTTATTGATTCCTGTCCGAATGGTTTTTTTTTAGTAAAGGAATCAATGAACTACCTATGAGATGGTAAAAGTGCATAGATAGCAATGGTATATACTTTGATTAAATAAATATATTATGTTTAAAAAAAATCGGCTTTATGTTTCTCCTTTACAAAACGCCAATTTCATATGTAATATATAATATAATACAATATAATATCGAAAAAGTTGCTGCTGGACCAGTTTCTAAATATTTTCCTTTGCACTATAACGCCTTAAAATATTTAAACATGAAAGAAGGAATTTAAGAAGTGATCGCATCGACTGCAGACGTGGTTGAACTACGTATTTACAGATAGGTATGTGTGCGTGCGCACGATTCATCGCACGGCGCTATCAGGCGATCTGCGATTTGATCTTATCAGGCATAATCGAGCGACAACTTGTACGGTAGTACATATTACATAATATTATCATGATACTACATAACTGTAATCCATATAGTAATCATTATCATTAGCAATCATTCATGTTCGTTGAAAAACATTTTTTTTTAATATACTTCCAAGTCACACATAAATCCATAATTAAAACCCAGAAGAGTACTTATACGTTCACGTTATAGAAATCTGATTAAAAATCAATAAGATAATATTAAATCAATTCATCCCACTAGATACATAGATTATAAATGTGCAAGTGTGAGGACGGATGTATGTATTCGCGCGCGAGTGAAAGAGACACGTAGCGATAAGTCAATGTACGCAATCCTAAGTGCTCTGCGACAGCACTTTAGTAGAGCACAAATCTGATAACACACTGCCCAGATAAATCGCACACCTGTTTTTGATTATCTAATCTGTTGCTAATTAAATTGTACTATTTTTGATTTAACAAAGAGAGAGTTCCCTTTGATTAGAATGTTTTGGCCGCTGCTTCGAATTTCGCGGTGAGCGGCGCGGCGCGGCGCCGTAGTCACCGCGCTCGACAGGACGTGCGTGCGTGTCTGACAAGCGGTGACGCGTCGCCGATGCTGTCACTGCCCGCCGCCGTGCCGCTCACCGCGTAGTATGCGGCAGCGGCCTTAATAGGAGTAAAGGCCTCTCCACATATCCACGTCACGACGTCCGCGTCGTCGACGTGAAACGGCGGTCATATGAAACGTGTATATTTTTTTGTAATAAGGTTCAATTTTGAATAGCCATCTTAGAAATGCTGCCCGCATCCTTCAGGCATCGCCTCATAACATGGCTGGAGGACCACCGCGAGCTGGTCGTGGTGGCGTTCTGCTTGCCCGCCAGCTTCCTGTTCACGCTGCTGCTGCGGCTGCGGGCCTGGCTGCGGCGGCTGACTAGCGATCCCACGAGACATTATGGAGCAGTGAGGAGGATACAGGCTATGGTGAGTCCTTTTGTCACACAGGTCACAGTAGTTCGTTTACGGCGATGCAGAACTTCCGAAGAGTGAACAATGTAAAGTTTTATAGTTGAAATTGACCGAATGTCATTAGGAAGAAAAGGAATTTAGGGAGATATTGCAATGGCAATAAATTATGTTGTTTAGATTAAATAGGAATTAGGCTGCGAGTTGGGACTATATTGTCCGGAATCGGCCGAGCGACCGCCTGGCACCGACCACACTAATTGGATAACGTTACGTTTACGCCGCTGTCAAGTGTTTCCGCTAGGCCCTCTGATCCTTCAACACTACAGTTGTCAATTGGCATTCTCTACCGACACTGAGACCAGAGGGTCAATTCTGCTAAATAAAACCTGCAATAAAACAATTATAATCAAGTCCCGATACGCTAAATCTGCCAAACCCATGTTCTCGTAAGCGTTAAACCTGCGTCAAACGCGTTCTGATTGGTCCTTACTTCACAAAATCGGTTTATGATAACAAAACGCTTCACTTATAATACAATCAAAGTAAAATTAAAGTCTACTTTAAATACGAGAATTGAGCTTTTGAAATACCGCAGGTGCGCAAATGGAACAGGCTACCCCCAGACAGTCGCCGTCTGCTGTGCACAGCTCGACCCAACTGGCAGTCTTTATCCACCACGTTCTTTGAGAAGCATCTACACCATCAGGTCCCAGTGCCATTGTATGATATTCTGGAGTTGGATGAGCTGGCCATGACGGTGAGGGTGGAGCCCATGGTGACTATTGGAGATATTACAGAGTACCTCATTCCGAGGGGGTATTCGCTGGCAGTTACTATTGAACTGGCGGATGCAACTCTGGGAGGTATGTACATGGCCTACTTGAAACGATCGAACAAATTATATGACCACAACAATTATTAACATGCAATTAAATATAGCTGTACAACTGCTCAAATTACAGTAAGTTTCGTCCTAGCCGATCTATCAGCTTGGTCGGAGAATTCTCTTTTTAACTCACAATCCGATACCCTATTTATAAAGATATTAACTTGAAGTACTTAAATTATAAATAATCATTTGCAGGTCTGGCTATGGGTACCGGCATGTCGACGCACTCACACAAGGCAGGATTATACCACGAGACCGTCACCAGCTACGAAGTGGTTTTGGGTGATGGGTCTTTGGTCACCGCTGCAGCTGACAACGAATATGCCGACCTGTACTATGCTCTCCCCTGGTCTCACGGAAGCCTAGGCTTCCTGGTATCACTAACTCTTAAAATCGTCAAGATAAAGCCCTACATCAAGATAACATACACCCCAGTGTCCGGACAGAGGAACTATTGCGATAAAATGCGAGAGTTGTCCGGAGCAAATGAAGCTGCACCTAGGGATCATCCGGACTACATCGAGGGAACTGTATTCAGTAAGGACAAGTGTGTCATAATGACAGGGGAGTATTCTGACTACGACGGCACTCAAGTGAACCACTGCGCGCGCTGGTACAAGCCCTGGTTTTACAAACATGTAGAAACTATCCTAAACAGAGGAGAGACGACTGAACTAATTCCCCTGCGAGACTATCTTCTCCGGCATAATCGTCCAATATTCTGGGTGGTAGAAGATATGATATCTTTCGGTAACAATCCCATATTCAGACTGCTCCTCGGTTGGCTTCTCCCACCTAAACCTGCCTTCCTTAAATTTACTACTACGCCTGGGGTACGTGCGTATACCTTCACCAAGCAGGTGTTCCAAGACATCGTCCTTCCTTTAGCGGAGTTAGAGCGTCAGATAGATCTCGCCAGCGAATTATTTGAGAAGTTTCCATTACTGGTTTATCCGTGCAAAATAATAGACCGCGGTCCATCGACGGGGCAGCTGCGGCGACCACCTGCGAAGTATCTGGTCCCCGGTACCGACTACGCGATGTACAACGATTTGGGCATATACGGCGTACCGGGGAAAGTGAAAGACAAGAAGCCGTACAACCCGGTAGCAGCCATGAGGAAGATGGAGGAGTTCACTCGTGACGTGGGTGGATATTCATTCCTGTACGCGGATATATTCATGACGCGATCAGAATTCGAACAGATGTTCGATTTATCTCTATATGAGAGCGTCAGGAGCAAATACAACGCTGTTGGCGCATTCCCGCATCTGTACGATAAAGTCAAACCTGAGCTCGACGTGTTCAAAATAGGCGAGGAGAATGCTTTGTCGTAGATGAATCCTTAATATTAATTAGGAATATATTTTTTTATATTTCCAAATAGATATGTATATATTTTCACTATTAAATTAAATTTACATAATATAAAGATTCAAATACTTTATTAATACCTAAGTAACCTAACCTACGAATTAGAGAATGTGTATTAAACAAATTAATTTAATATTAATACATAATGTATAATGAGTATTCTTTCATTACAATTCAATTTATAAATATAACTCAACTTCGTTCAGTTCCAATTTAATCAAAACTTTTGACGACCTCTGTGGCTCAGTGGTTAGCGCGTTGGCGCTTAAGCCGAACGTCGTGGATTCGAATCTCGCCGAAGGGATAAAGTTTTCTGTATTCCTGGGTCTTGGATGTGTATAAAATATAATATAATGTATATTATAATAAAAATTTTAAATATGTGTATAGTATAACTGTATTAAATATATTTCCGTTGTCTGGTACCCGCGATACAAGCTCCTCGGATACTTACTACAGGTCCAGATTGACGTGAACAATAGCGCGCCTAATGATACCAAATGAGAATATCACTTACTTAATTTTACGTTTAGATAAATCGGATATAATGCTGCCCTATGAACTTCAACTGACAAGTTTGAAATTTGTATTTTTTAAATTGTGTTTTAAAAATCAAACGTCAAATGAAGCTTCTCACTTGAAGCTCAAAATAGGGCGCCTGAACACAACCCCAATTCTCGTAATAAACTGTATCGTCTCGATATTATAAACTGATGTTAGGAGTTCGGACCAATCAAAACGGTTTTGACGTTGGCTAGACGTTGAGAATACCATTTTGCAGTATTAACATAATATCGGGACTGGTTTACAAATGTATTATTGTAGGATTTTATTAGTAGAATCTTCAGAGTATACATATAAAAAATATATAAGAATAAATAGTTATATGCACTGACCTTGAGGTTGGATATATGACGGAACACGAAGGGGTTGTTGACGGCGATCTGCCTCCTGATGCGGTCGTTCATGGCGTTGACGTACGTCTGGTACACCGCCATGCACTTCTTGGCCAGGGATGACGCGTAGTAGATCGGCACCTGGGAACATGATCCAGTTTGTAGTGTATTCAAGAGCTAAGGCTAGTTTGGACACATCGTATTCGATGTTGTTGTGTTGTACCCTTAGCCCCACGAGTTTTAGTGCTCTGAAAATCGAAGTGTCAAGTGTCAAATGTCAGATTTGACAACTCAAATTCTTTAATCACACACCCACTTAAAATATATACAAAAACATTATTAATACGTAATTAAATAATATAAATCACGTCGATCTAATCCCGTGCTAAGTAGAACTAGTGTTACGGGCGACACTTCGATTTTCAGCTCTATTTATATTAACACAGAGTTCTATTCAGTACTGTTTTTTCTGTCTAAAAAACTAACGAGGGGTTACGAAGTTTTATCGATATTGCTGTCGCATCGAGAAAGTTGAAACCAAATCGATTTTCGAATCTCCGTCAAACATAGACAAGTATTTGAATTCTCAAAACCATATTGATGGATGGATGGTTCGTTAGTGTCATCCGATACAGGCGGTACATACCTGGTGCAGCTCGGGGTGCTGCGTCCAGAACTCGTCCAGGATGAGCAGCAGCTCCTGCGCGCGGCCCAGCGCGAACACGGGGATAAGGCAGCGGCCGCCGCGCGCAACGATGTCCGCCACCAGGCCGGTGAAGCGCGCCTCGCGCTCCTCGCGCTTCTCGTGGATGTGCGTGCCGTACGTGGACTCCTGGGTAGAAAGGCTCGTATGACAAAATTGACAGAAAACTGAACACAAGCTTCGCGTTAGAATAGTTCCACAAGCCATACATTTTTCATTCCTCCCCGAACAAGGGACATGTGAAGGCCCGAACCGGTAGTAGGCATCATGTAGGACAATTCTATCATTTTATTTGATAACCTTTTAGGAATTAAAAAAAATTGTTTTAGTTTGAGGTCAGTTCACACAGCGACGATACGCGACGCTACACGGCGCTTCATTTTAAAGATACCTATTGAAAATTTAACTTTATTCACTACACAATAAGATACACGTTTCATATTATGACATCAGTCATACTGCACTGCACATGCGCGGCGCGGTGCAACATGACATTCGAACTCTTACAATTAAAGATGTATCTTCTTGTGTAATGAATTTATTACAATTTTGTGAAGCTATCTTAAAAATGCAGCTCCATGTCGAGTATCGTCTCGTTTCCGTGTGAATCGACCCCTAGATCACAGATACCCAGATATAAAGAGACTTGTAGATTGTAAAACTATAGGTATGCAATATCTTGGCACCAATATCGTCATATTACAGAAAGGGCCACTTTGAATCACACAGCATATACCACAACTTAGCTTTCTTAAAGCACTACCTGAATAGGCTAATTGACTGATTTTATTTTATAGCTCAAATGAATAGTACCGACTCTAAAATATAAGTGAGTTATCAGAAGAAACAGTATATTAAAAATCAATATTTTCAAAGGTACAGACGGCGACTTGTAATACAGAACTTCGCAAGTTTCATGAAAACGCTCCATACAAGTCGCGAACCTATGACGTCACGCGATCCTAAATTTGTTTTGGGTCAAGTACAAAAATATGATTTAAGGTATGAGAAAAGGTAAGTTCAAAGTTGTATGTTACCTACTATAATCCTAAATATGCCATATTTACAACTTACGTAACTGAAAGTAGCTTTTAGTTATAAGTTGTATGTTTAGATTCAGCTAGTCAAACACTATAACTTATTAATAGATAGATATATTAACATTTTTAAATAATAATTAAGTGTTACCGTTATAAGAACATCAGGATGGACTGTCGGTATTTCAGCCGCCATAAGATGTCTGTCTTCTTGTCTGGAAAAGTCTCCGGTGTATAAAACCTTTACTCCAGCGATCTCAATCATGAACATAGCAGCTCCCAGCACGTGGCCAGCGTTGTACGCCCAGAACCGCACTCCGCGGATGTCCTTCTCCTCGTGAAAGTTGATAGTCTCTATACGGTCCATGGAACCCTCTAGATCTGACTCTGTGTACAGCATCTGCTCAGTTGATATGTTGCTAAAAAATAATCAATTTATCATCATTAGTATTTTGTTACCGTGTTCTTAATTCTTCAAAACCCGAATCTGTATGCATTCATTTCAAAACTACTCAATTCAGATAATTTACTGGTGGTAAATGTTGCAATCAGGTCGATTCTGCTAATTAAATCCTGCAATAATACAGTTACAATCCAATCCTGATATGAAAAAACTGCAAAGTGGTATTCTCATAAATGTCAAACCCGTTTTGATTGGTCCAAACTCCAAAAATCTGTTTATGATATCAAGACTATTCATTTCAAATTCAATAGAAGTAAAATTAAAGTGTAAGTTAATGTCAAAAACAATGATGTTAAAATATTAAAGTTAACAGAAGCATGGTTGCAACTTGCAAATCAAATCATAACTTTTTTATTCCAGTTGCAGCTCAATAGATATTTGAATCATGAAGGTCAATACAAAATCCCTACAACTGGTTTGCTAACTCGACGGAGCCACCTTTTACCAAAATGGATAAAAAATACAAACATATGTGTAAAATTCTGCAGTGAAATTCTACCATAGATAATGTTTAATCTTTTTTATAATATAGGGGGCAAGCAAGGCACGAGCGGACAAATCACCTGATATTGATATTGTCTACCATGGATACCGGCAACACCAGATGTGCCTCAAGTGCATTGCCTGCCTTTCAAAAAGGAATATGCTCTATTCTTTCTTTTCATTCCAAAGTTTTATTGTCTTTATTATTTATATACTAACCTAACTTTGATATAATCTGACACCAGCCACCTGTAGATGGCTTTGGTTGCATGCGTCATGAACACTCTGCCTTTGAACGAGGTCTTCGTGAGGAACCATGGCAGGGCTCCACTGTGGTCTAAGTGAAAACTAAAAAAGACAAAACATTACATTATTTACAGATATATTTAAAAGTTTAGGTTTCTTATTATCTGTAGTTCTCCTTTTGCTGTTTTTAAAATACTTTTTAAGTAAAGAAAATTGAAAAAATAGGTTCATAATTTTGAAAGATTAAAAATATGTTTATATATAAACATATAAAAATATGTTTGGTAAATTGTTAATGTAATTTTTTTTTTATCCTATGCTAGTATAAAATGAAATCTTATGACTATTAAGTGGTTCTCTGTTTCAAACTAAGAAAAATGTGTTTGTAGTAGGTACATAAAATGGGGATAAATAATTATTTACTTTCTCATTAAATACTTACTGTGATATGAGAAGCAAGTCCACCTCATCTGCCTCAATCAGGTCCACAAACGGCAGCGCATCCATACCAGAAAGGCCAGGGTGGATGCCACAGTCCAGCTATAAATCATTTAAACATTACTTCAAGTCAAAAAAAATATTATAAAACTGCAAATTTATTTGATGTAATAAATGTGTTATACTCAAGTGGAAATATTAAACAGATATTAAAGAGTAAGGGGTTGGTTACCATAATTTTCTTTCCTTTAAACTCCAGCATAATACATGATCGACCTACTTCCTGGCCAGCACCTCTGTAATAATCATTACATATTTGGGTTGTTAAATCTTAATGCATTTTCTGCAAAAAACACTAACACTGTCTTCTCCTATAGATGGACAAACTTAATAAAATAGTCCATTAGTTCGTGGAACTGCGTGATTTAGATAACAAAATACTTGCAATAATTATTAAAAAAAACCTCCAACAAGGAATATTATGTAGTAATCTTTGACATAGAAATTAAACACTTTGCATAATATTTCTTGCTTTGTTATTTATAATTATATTTAATTTATTAATAAAAAGGTAAAATACTTACAGGGGTCTTATAATAAGCTGGTCACTTTCTTCCAAAGGTACTGGATCAGTACCCTTCCGTGGATTAGTTGTCATGATTTATGCCTTATAACAACTCATTTACCATCACAATTTTCTACTGCAACACAGTATTCTCTATTGTTAAGACGTTTGTTGACCAAATAAAAATATGTAGATGAAAATAAAAACAAACATTCAACCGGTACACAACTTAGAGGTTAGATTAATGTTGCCAATAATTATTTCAAAAAATCTTATTAAAGCGCCATTTTTTTTTTTTTTTTTTAATTTATTCATGACCATGGATACAAAGTCCTTCAGTCGGATACATTTTTGACATATAAGACATTATTAACTGAAGTAGGAGAAGTATAAGATTTTACAAAATGACATTAAATATAACCTATAAATTACACAATGTGTTTATCTAAACTAAAGATCTAAACCTTTCCAACAGTATTGACAATATATTTAAAAATGGGAACAAAATAAACAGAATTTTTTAATAATCCTTCAATGTGGCGGGGGACACTTAGTGAGTTTTCTTCTGCTATGCCACTAATCGCATTGTCTAACAACAACCTTTGTATGGCAAACGTTGGACACTCAAACATCAGATGATTAATGTTCTCGTCATCTCCAAAACAATGTCTACATCTACTATCGTCCAAAATATTCATTCTGTGGAGATGCGCCGCAACTAGGCAATGGCCTGATCGCAAGCGGTTGATGCATACTATGAACTTCCTGTTAACGTACTCAAATCTATAGTACCATGGTGTTGTTGGTAAGTTCCTTTGAATATCCGCGTACCATCTTCCCTTTTCAGCTGCGACAGTCTTCCAATATTCTGTCCATAACATTTTTTTTGAAGATTTAAATTGTTGATAGAAGTCGGTAAAAGGCACTTTAAAACTGTCTAGAAGATCCACATCATGGTCTCTACGGGTGACCTGGTCTACTACTTCATTTCCCAGTATGCCACTGTGGGAGGGAACCCATACAAATTCTATTTTCTTTTCTATCAGCTTTGATAACATATATCTTATTCTAAACACAATATAATTTTGTTTATAGGAAAAAGTATTATTACATATAGAACATAGAACACTTTTAGAATCACTTATAATTAAAATATTTACATTATTTACTTTGGTATGTATATAAGTTAAAGCAGCTAATACTGCCCAAGCCTCTGCTGTAAAAATACTGCAATTATGTGGGATTTTAAAACATTTACTTACTTTCATTTGTGGGTCATAGTAGGCAGCTTTAACATGCTCGCTTTTGGAACCATCAGTATATAATGTGTAAAAATCCCTTTTATGTTGTAAAAATTGTAAAAAGTCAAACTTATTTGTAACAGAATTTAAATGACACTTAACATCAATATAGTTAAGAATAGTTTCATATGGGTATTGGTAAATTGGCCACTTTTTACTAGTATACATATTTTTGGTAAGATTTTTTGTTGATAACATTAATATTGATATTTCAGGTAAGGAAGCAGAAATGAGGTTATTAGGTGTGATGTTGGATGTTGCAGCTGACTGTACAATTTCTGTAGAATGTAAAATTTTATCAACAATAAAATTATCATCACAAGACAATTCCTTAAGACAAAATCTCTCAGCCAGTTGTAGGCGGCGCAAGGACAGTGGAGGTATGCAATTTTCAACTTCCATGGACACAATAGGAGTGGTGCGCATGGCTCCACTTATAATTCTCAAACCCATATTCTGTATAACATCCAATTTTCTTAGTAATGTTGTGTTTGCATTCATGTAAGCTAACGAACTATAATCAAAATGACTTCTGACTATGCTTTTGTATAACATGTTAAGAGTTTTTGGGTCAGAGCCCCAAAATGTTCCTGCTAAACTTCTCATTATATTTATGCTCTTCATGGCATTCTGACATATGTAATTTATGTGTTTATCAAATTTAAGTTTATGGTCTATTATAACCCCTAAAAATTTGTGATGATTCACAATAGGTATTATGTTGTTATTATAAGTTATGTTAACAGGCTCTATGGATTGATCTTTACTAAATATTAACACTGAACTTTTCTCTGTACTGATTTCTAATTTTAAAATATTATTATAATAATGTTGTAATTGATGTAATGCACTGTTTATATGATTGACTGCCATATTTAAGTTTTGATTTACACTATACAAAAGCAAGTCATCAGCAAATTGCAAAATCTTTACTCCAGGTATATTTACAAAATTATGGATTTGAGATGTATAAAAGTTGTACAATGACGGCGAGAGTGTAGCACCTTGCATTGTGCCTTTATTGGCCTGCTTAGGCCCATATAATTTATTATTATATCTAACATAAACTGTTCTATTATTTAAAAATTTAAAAATCCATTTTAAAGTTTTCATCGGAAATCCCATTTCTTGTAAAACCTTAATTAATGGTTCAATGTTTACATTATCAAAGGCACCTTTTACATCTAAAAATACACTTATAACATTACAGTGACTAAGTTTTGCCTTTTTTAAATCGTGTATAAAGGATACAAAGCTTCCAGAACAACTTTTGCCTCTTCTGAATCCGAATTGAATATCTGGTAACTTTTGTTGTGATTCAGCAAAATAATCTAACCGCAGTTTTAGCATATTCTCGAAAAGTTTACCCAAACATGATGATAGGGAAATAGGTCTATATGAGGATGGGTTATTAGCAGATTTATTTGGTTTTAAGATGGGAATGACTTCAACAATTGAGTTTTCCATGACTCTGGTATAACTAAACTATTCCATAACCTATTATAAATATTTAAAAGTATTTCTAAAACATAAGGGTGTAGTTTCTTAATTAAAATGTATGGTATATTATCCAAACCTGGTGTTGTATCTTTCCTACTTTTTAGAGATATGTACAATTCGCTCAGTGTAAATGGTCTATTTATAAAGGAGTTACTATCATTTTCAATGGCATGGCTCAATATATTATTTAAATTGCTTTCATTGATCTGAGATGAATCTGATATCTTATCCAAAAAACGTGGTACCCATTCATCATTTAAAAATCTATTATGAGAAGTACCTATTCTTTTAAAATTTTTAATATATCCCCATATTCTAGAAACAGGTGTCATTCTATTAAAACTACTACACAAATCATGCCATGAGTTGACCCTTTCCTCTTTTAATATTCTTTTCTTTTGAGCGTCTATCTTTTTATAATGAATAAAGTTATTAATGCTGGGTGTAGTTCGATAATTAACTAAAGCTTCCTTGGACTTTCGAACTGCATCGTCACATATTCGGTTCCACCAAGGAGCTGGTTTCCTCATTGGTTTTGAAACTGTTTTCGGATTTTGTTTGGGGACTGTTACTGTTCTTAGATTATTTAAAATACTGATAAAATTATCATATAATTCGAGTGGTTTCAAATTATTACAATCTATATTTAATTGTGAAAAATAAGTTTCTGATAACTTACTATATTTAGTCCAATCTGTTTTACTATAAATATATTTTTCTTCCACAGGACGTACTTCATATATTGACGGCTTCACATTAAGGGTTACCTGAGTTGGATAGTGGTAACTGCCCATTGGATCATCATGGACACGCCATTCGCAGAGTGGAGCCAATGTGGGGCTAACAAGAGCTATATCAATTGCAGAGGGATTTCTATTTGGAACCTGAATAGTGGTGGCACTCCCATCGTTTAATATACACATGTCAAATTCATCTATAATTTTGAACAAACTGTTACCTCTATTATTATTCGAGTGACAACCAAATAATAAGTGATGTGCATTAAAATCTCCCATGATGAGGCATGGTTTAGGTGTTTCAAGTAATACCTTTTTTAATTTATTTGTATCATACCTGTTATTAGGTGGACAATATACACAAATAATGTATATTGTTCCCATCGAAGTTTCTATGGATATACAAAGATTTTGAATTGTTTCATAAAAACTTGTATTTATAATGTTATATTTCAAGTTTTGTTTAATTAATATACCTACACCGTTATGTGAATTAACTGAATCCTTACGTATAAAATTGTATGGTGTAAAATCTGGAATTAAACTTGAGCTCCTAAGCCATGTCTCATTCAACAAACATATGTCTATATTATGTTCACAAAGAAATGTTTTTAATAAGGCTCTCTTATTCTGCAAGCTTTGTATATTAAACTGTGTTATATTAAGATATGTATCCATTAATTGATTAAATTGGCTAATAATATATCTTTAATTCTTTTATTTGTTACTGGACTATTGCTATTGTCATTTCCGAGGGTTACAAGAGACTTGACTAAAGCATTCAATATAATATCATTGTTTATGATTTGTTCTACATTAAAAGTTGTTTTGGTATTACTAACAGGTGGTACATTAACTGGTCGTGAAATAGTTGGAAAAGATTTGGGGTCAGTGAGCAATGGGACACTACTCACCACAGTGGCAAAACTACGGTTAAAATTCTCATATTTTTTCCTCTTTTCTTGCATTTTCTTCTGCTTCACTGGACAGTCCCTCGAGATGGCCAAGTGATTACCGCTACAATTAATGCATACAATTTCTTCTACGTCACATTCTTTGTAGGAATGGCGTCCAGCGCATGAGGAGCACATTTGCTCTCCACGACAAACTTTTGCAGAATGGTTGAATTTAAGGCATTTGAAACATTGTAGTAATGGTGGTATGTATATAAATGTACAGGATACCTAAACATTTGTATATAGGCATGTTGAGGCAAAATTGTACCAGCAAAAGTAACTGCTATTGTACCCAACGGTGTAAGTTTTCCTTCAACTTTCTTAAAAAATCTTTTAATTGAAATAACTTCTGTGTCACATGTAATATTTTTGTATATAACTTCATTTGAGAGATCTTTCGGTACATATTTAATAACTCCTGTAATCTCCGACTGGTGGGCCGGTACAAAAGCTTTTAGTTTATTTCTAATAAGGAAATGGTCCATTTTCAAAAAACAATTAGCTGGCGCAGGCTTCTTAAAAATTACACCAACTTTATATGCATTCACTTGATGTACTCCTACTATACCCTTTACATTTTCTGTAAATAATTTTGTTAAAGTAATGGGATTTTTGTTTCCCAATTTTTCATTAGTCATCGATTCCACATATACGACACAATCTCCACTATAATTTTCTGGGAATTGTCTTTTGTAATTAGTTTTTGTGAACATTCTGAAGTCCACCGTACTTTCCTCCAATTTTCTTTTTTTGGAAGTATCTCCAGGGGGCGGACCCCCGTCGCTATCTTCACTCATTTTTATTTTATTATATTTAATTCAATTAAAAACTACTATTTACAACAATGTTACAGTAATATAAACTAGAAAATTATATTTTACAAAACAGTGAAAAATTTAAACACCCGCTCTTTTCGACTTCCCGCCAAAAGTCATTAAAGCGCCATAGCTATATTCACGGCCAATCCAGAAAATCCGCCGACTGAAGGACTTTGTATCCATGGTCATGAATAAATTAATAATAATAAAAAAAAAAAAACAGAAAATCCAGCACCAGTAATAAAAGCCGTCATTAGTGTCAATAGTGTCGATCATATATAATTTTTGCCTACAAGTCCGCGGCCTTGGGCTTGCAGGCTGGATGGTCAGTATGGCCCTTAACCCTAAGGGCTTTGCTGGATGGACCGTGAGTATTTTGCCATGAGAAGGCCATGCTGATCATCCAGCCTGTAAGCTCAAGGCCGCGGACTTGTAGGCAAAAATTTTAAATGATTGACACTAATGATGGCTATTAGTACCGGTGCTGGAATCGCCAGATGGGTCGTGAGTATGGCGCATTAGGCAACGTGCCTATTCGTAAGTGTGGTACAACTTCAAAAATCGTGCAATTTTGTGTATTCTCCAAAACTCCCTAGGAAGTTGACACATTGACTGCACTCGATTTATTTGGACTTTGACTAGACTTTGGACTTGACAATTTAGAAAAACGTTGTTGAAAACTTAAACGAAAATTCTATCCCGGTTTTTAACTTGATAAGTGCAATAGTCTTAAGACGTAACGCCATTTAAAAAAATCGGTTGTCTGTAAAGTCGGTGGTTTATCTACGATAGTTGAACGTTACAACGTCATAAGAAAATACTGATGGATCGCTCACTCAAATAGGAGAGAGACAGATTCCGCGCTCTCGCTTGCACTTCGAGCTTTAAATGGAACGCCTCTGAGCGAGGTATGAGTCATGACCCTTAGAGTCATGTTTTTTCGTGCGTGCAGCCGGCTCCATCGAATTATAAGACGTTGTCACGTCAACAAAATTGTCAAAGGTTGGCAGTTCTAGTTTATAACAATCCTGGTATTCAGTAACATGGTAACGACTGAAGGATTTTATATCCATTGTCATGAATAAATTTATTTGAGTATTTGCCGGGGAATTCAATAGGTGAAGTTGTGGATTTTGTAATGTTTCATAAATTTGTGTTATTTCGGTTCTCAATATGTAATATTGGTAGAATATTAACCACTAAATATTTGTTAACGTTCACAAGTGTGGGCAAGTTCTAAAAACGTGATATTTTGTGTTATCCTAGGAACGTTCCTATGAAAAGATCCTAGGAACCTAAGAACTTTCAGTAAAGCTTCTACCACTTGACTGAATCGAGTGACATGACTCATGTACTGTACTGACTATTTATTTGGACTTTGACTTGACTTAAGACTTGACGATATAGGAATACGGTGTTAAAAATTGAAACGAAAGTTCTATTTCCCGCCTTTTTAACTTGACGCTGGCAAATGATTATAAGCCGACTCCATATATTGTTTTATAAAAGTTTGACTGATTGACATTTGACAGTATGACTGCTGTCAATTTGCACAAGAAGAAGAAGAAAACAAAAGAAAGAAAACAAAGCCATGCGAAGAACGTGAATTATTTTACGTTAATCTCGAATTAATTTAATTACAATGCCCAAGAAAAATAAACTATTTGATGACGACTCCGAAGAAGAAGTCACAATCAAAACAGAGAACGAGTATGCTAAAAAATATGATACTTGGCGTGAGAAAGAAGAACTGCACAAATGTGAGTTCAAAAATTAGAAATATTGTACTTTTTCCGCAATTTAAGTATCTACTAAAGGTAGATTTATGTTTCGTCTTTATAGCTCTTTATATATGTGTTGGATTTCATTATTTATGAAGTTAGACACCCGCAAATGAACCCCACATACTAATTTTCAGATAAATTCCAATATATTGAATCGAATATTTGCTACACTCTGACCCTAAACTTTGTTCCAAAATAATATTTTATATCCCTCCCAGTGGAGCAAAAATATGGGTCTGCGGGTCTGAAGTCCGGAGACAGTGGCAGCTCTGACAGCGAGGACGAAAGCGATGAGCCGCTGGAGGTGTCGGAGCAGGTGGAGAAACAGTTCCTCAAGACGTTATCGCTGTTGAAGACCAAGGATCCTAGGATTTACGATCCAAACTTCAAATTCTTTGATGAGAAAGCTGAAAAAGAGAAGGGTAAGTTTAAAAGTAAAATATAACAATTACTTTATGAGGGTAATTATTCTGTACATGCATTTAAATATAAAGCCTTTCTATTCATGCACAAGTTCTTATGTCTTGACAATAATGTCAATATTAGTGTGAAAGTATAATAGATGTACAAAAGTATAATATAGGTATGCTTCTTCTAATAATATAAAGATTTGATTGTTTGTACTGAATAGGCTACGAAACGACTGGATGGATATTGATGAAATGTAGCACAGATACACTTAAGAACATGGGAATAGACATAGTTATCACGACAAACGGATTTCTTTTGTATGTAGGAAATTGTGGGCGACATCTTTTTTTTTATTTATCTACTAAATCTATGGATGATGCTAACAATTTTTTTTGTCATATTAACTTTAAATTGTCTATACTAAAGAGAAAAAGTTTCTTTGTATGTATGTTTGTTTGTTTGTTTGTTTGCATTTTATAGCATCTGAAACTATTGGAATGATTTTGATGAAATTTGGCCTAATATAAAGTAGACTACGGAAGGACATAGAGACATACTTTTATTGCGGAAATAAGTATGGTTTCTGCATGATTAACTTTTGCAGGGCAACAAATAGTATATTATAATTTAAGACCTATGGACACTAACTAGATATTACAATATTTTCAGAAAAGAAATCAGAACCTAAGAAGTTGACATTTGCTGATAGTGATGATGACAGTGATGACGACCAAAACATCTTCAGTATTGAAAAGAAGGCTGAGATATCCGATGATGATGAAAAACAGGATAAAAAAGATGATAAGGTATAATAAATTGCTAAAAAATTGTTTTCCTATTGTAGTCTATTTACATTATGAAGTAAGAGAATCATGTGTTCATAATATGTCAAAACTTACCAATGACGAAATAAGCCGTGTTCACATTAACCAATAAGTGCAAATATACTGTAGTAGAAGAAAATAAATTTTTTTTTCAATTCTATAAGGCCTACTATTTTTATATTTCAACTTTAAGTTATTTAATGGCCGCAATCAAAGACATTTATGATTTTATGCTTACTTAGTACAGACTTTCACATAAAGTCCATACAGTTTCTGTCAAAATCTCTATTAAGTGACTCCTTCAATCATCAACATTGTTAAATAAACCATTAAAGTAATTCAATTGCAATAATATAGATTACATGTGACATAAAACTTTGTACATATCAAAAACTTGGGACTCTTTTTAGGATGGCAAGTTGAAAGACTACTTGATTGGTAAAGCGGAGCATGCTGATGATGAGGTGGAGCAGGACCTGGCCCCACTAAGGCAGCTGTGGTCCGACCCCGCGCTGAACGACGGAGAAGCGTTCCTGAGAGATTATATTCTGAACAAACGGTAAGTTATTTCTTGTTATCATTAAATAAAGAAGATACAATAGAAGTGTTCTTATATCATTGCTGAAGAAAACACCTATAATACTTGCTCAGACTTATATTCACAACATAACTACATTTAGCTCTACCATTCTCAACATCACATCTGCCTAAGTGACACCAGCCTTCATATGTCATATATACGTTAAACAATTGGTATTACCATCTTAATAGTGATATGCAAGAACCACGGCAGCGAGCATTCAACACAGATAAAGCCAATTTTTTGTAGCAATGCAAAATATGTGGCTTTACCATAGTTGTTTGAGTAGCGCGAATCGCGGATCCATTGCTATAGAAAGTCACAAGTGTAAGAGACCTCTTTGTTAATCTCTCCAGGTACTTGGAAGATGGCGATGCTGGTGCCGCGGCAGACAAGCTCCGTGACGATGAAGACCTGGAGGAGGACGAGAGACGAGTGGAGGAACAGGGACAGTTCGAGCGCGCCTACAACTTTCGCTTTGAGGAGCCTGACGAGGAATACGTGAGTACATAGAACTATGTATTAGAAATTGGAATTGGCTGCATCATAGATACCTTTGTATGTGAATACGCAGCAAGAAGCGGCGCTTCCTGCACAGCTCGTGATGCATCACAGTCCTCAGTTAGCGTGAGCAAAAAGTGTGAATAATTAATTTACTACTAATTACTGGAACTAGATTTGATTTCATACATATCTGTGAATCTCTTGTTGTGAATGTATTTTATTCTCTCTTCTTTCCAGTTGAAACGTTTCCCCCGTACTATGAACTACATTCGACCAAAAGACGACAAGCGATCCCGCAAGCGCGCTGAGCTGCGCGCGCGCAAAGAGGAGGAAAAAAGACGGAAGATGGAGGAAATTGCGAGGTTGAAGGCGCTGAAATTGAAGGAGATTAGAGAGAAGATTGAAAAGATCAAGGAGGTAACTGGCAACCAGGATTTGGCATTCAAGGTAAATAAGTAATATCATATAATTAGAGATCAACATACATACTTACTGCCATGTACTGTTATTATTATGATAGGTTTCAAACAGTAAATAATTTTTATACATTCACAAATATGACATTCATATTTTTGTTACAAGCGGCCCTTCCCGGCTTCGCATGGGTGGACATTATGCTAATATAATAGAATATTATATCAATGCGGGGCGCAGGCGGGGTTCCTGCAAGACCGCTTGAATTTATTTTCTCGCGCGTATATAGTTTCCCGGCGGCTCTTTACTTTTTATCACACATAAGCTACTGATGAAGGTTCGGTGAGCCTGTCAACTGTTGGTATACTTCTTATTTCTTTTTAAATTATATTATAATAATTATAATGTATACATAATTGTTACCAACACTCTTTGCACTCTATGGATCTATGGTCTGAGAATAAATGTTTTTTTTATTTATTTATTTCTAAACATGTCTGCCAATTCATGGGCAACATCTCTTTATAACTCGTATAAATATAGAGTTGTACTAAGACTTCAGTTTGTAATCTTCATTTTTCTCAATCCCCATCTTATCCAGGAGGAGGACATAGAGAGCGACTTCGACCCGGCGGAGCACGACCGGCGCATGCGCGAGATGTTCGACGAGCAGTACTACGGACAGGCCGACGATGAGAAACCGCAGTTTCCCGACCTCGACGAGGAGCTGGAGATCGGTATGTAGCCCGCAGGCCAGGGTGGTGGACTAAAGCTGTCCCCATATTGAGGGTATGTAGCCCGCAGGAGGCTAGCGTGGTGGACTAAAGCCGTCCCCATATTGAGGGTATGTAGCCCGCAGGAGGCTACCCTGGTGGACTAAAGCCGTCCCCATATTGAGGGTATTGTTTAGATTGATTGTTTCGATAACGGGTTTTTGAACAAAAAAATTACAATATACATAATCTAAGTTTAGCTTAACTGACCAATGAGGTCCTTTTTTCAAAGTCAAAGTCAAAATTATTTATTCAAAATTTATAATAATAATATATTTAAGATTTTATATTATACACATATTTAATACACATCCAAGACCCAGGACAGTAAAACGTTTTGTTCCTTCGGCGGGGTTCCAACCCGTGAACCCCGGCTTGACGCGCTGAACCACTGAGCCACAGAGGTCGTCAAATGTAAATACTTATAAAGTAGCCTATTTAAAAACTTTACAAAAAATAATAGCTCCCCACACCGATTTCGGTGACAGTGGCCTGTCATTGAAATCAGGCCAACTACGCAGTGGTTTTATAGTGCCCAAGTGTGTGCGCAGTACACAAGAGCACTCCTCTCCTCCTTTACTTTCGAAACCCAGTGGGACGGATGACCGACACGACTGGCGAGAGATCAGGCGCAGGACCGACTTTTTACATGCCCATCGGATGCATGGACCATCTTTCTTGTCAAACAATCAGGTGATCAGCCTGCATTGTTCTAACCAAACATGGAAACTACATTTTTTGTTGTTCCAACGCGGGAATCGAACCCACGACCGCCGAGTCGAGAGCCAAGCTCTAAACCACTGGACCACGAGGCTGTTACAGAAAATAGTTAAAATAGTTTAAAGCTAAGTTGAAAAAGATTAATCTAATGACCGCTAAATGACAGTTTTGGGATTCGGAAACTTTGTGCCAAATTTAGCTTATCTAAAGTTAATATAGAGTTTATGTAAAACACTTTAGAAATCCAGAAAACCTACATATATATATATATATATATATATATATATATATATATATATATATATATATATATATATATATATATATATTTTTTTTTTTTTTTTTTTTGTGGAATCATTTGCTTAAACAAAATTATATATTGATTAATTATATTGTTTGTTTAAACATGTAATCGTTGTTCTGTTAAAAACATGTAATATGTGCACATTCTACATGCACATACACTTCGTAGGCACCCTAGCAGTATACACTGATCTCAAGACCTCCGTCGTAGGGCTAGGGCGCACCGTGCACATCAGAATGGTGATGTAATGTCATTATTGAGATTGCATCAAATCTTTATTTGCAATAATTTTTTGTAAGCTTTATGTCTAGAGCTATTGTGATCATTATGTCCAGAGCTATTGTGATCATTATGTCCAGAGCTATTGTGATCATTATGTCCAGAGCTGTTGTGATCATTATGTCCAGAGCTATTGTGATCATTATGTCCAGAGCTATTGTGGTCATTATGTCCAGAGCTGTTGTGATCATTATGTCCAGAGCTATTGTGATCATTATATCCAGAGCTGTTGTGATCATTATGTCCAGAGCTATTGTGATCATTATGTCTAGAGCTATTGTGATCATTGTTTCAAAACAATTAACTAATTTGTATCTGTTAGTGTAACTTACTTCTTTTTTGTTTCTTTCTTTCGAGTAGACAACAATATGGATTAATATGTGGATAACGATGTGGGTGTTACATGTATTAATATGTAATTACATAAGAAGTAGTTTTTAAGATTTTGATTTGTGTGATCACTGTTTGTTGTCCCAAATAAAAAGGAAAAAAAAAATTTTTATGTGACACAGAAATATCTATAATGAGTTTTATTTCTACGCTATCAAATTTGATATTCTGTAAATTGTAATGACAGTTGTAAGTATGTTATATAAATAAATAAAAATAATGCGTGCAATTTCAGAAAACTGGGAGAAGTACAATGAAGCGAGTTCCACCACCGAGCCCGCTGACGCCGACGTGCATTGCGAGGACGAAGGGTTCAATGTGAGTATTTTGTGCTCTGTGTCTACCACCGGAGCGATCACACGGCCTCGCAGGAAGCCGGCGGAGTACCGAATAAGTTGTGGCCTCCAGTTGATGAACGATTTACACGAAATACAGCTCGCGGCTATGTGTGCGCGGCTAGGCGAGTGCGGGGGCCGCGGGACGTGGGTGTTTTCAAGCCAAGACTAAGCATTCACAAGCTTGTTTCGTGCTTCGGTGAAATCTTCTATACTAATACAATAAAGAGGAAACGTTTGTTTGTTTGCATTGAATAGGCTTCGAAACTACTGGATAGATTTTGATGAAATTTGGCACAGATGGCTACGGGGAAGGACATATGCTACTAAAGGATATTGGCTGGACTATTTATTTCGGGAAAAATGTACGTTTCCCTCAATATTTCCTTTTGCGCGCACGAAGTTGCGGGCAACACCTAGTTGACCATATTTTAGTTTAGACTGCGGATCGGACTGTCGTGCTAATTACGACTAAAATGGGTTGTGTCTCAACTCAAGTGTCAAACCCTCAGATTAATAACTATAACATAGATACCCGGCTATCAATAGGAGAAGAAACATTATATTATATCGTTTCTTATCCCACATGCTAACACTTATTATTAGTACAATAAATTCGTTATTCCAACGTCGTAAAAATGGTCGAAAGTTTGCTTTCTCTTTCACTTATAGGTATTTGCTCTTCGTTTTTCGTGAGGCAGCTGGTGCACACGGCTTCGATTTTTAGCTTTAGTACTCCTTCCATGTTTATTCTTCTTCCTGGATCAAAACAACACCTACTATTATCATACAAACGTATAGTAGTGTGAGTTATTAATCTGAGGTAGTGTGTGTGATATCGTTTTTATTATTTTATGTATTTCTAAGCATTATTTAAAAAAATATTAGCTTTCTGCACACCTTCCTCCACATAAACTTTAACTGTGCAAATTTCATACTCCTCTGTTTGCATAATCTTCGCAAAATGGGGTAAGAAGTTTTCACTTCACATATTAATAAATATGATGATGATGATAAATGGCGTCTTTTAATTCCAGATGGACGCAGACTACGATCCGAAACAAGCGAAACAGAACCTTCTAGAAGAACTAAAGTCTATGGGCAAGAAACGTAGAAACAGGAAACGGAAGTCCAAGTTAGCCGAACTGCTGAGCACAGAGAAACCGAAGTTCGTCCCAGACATGGAGAAGACCTACGACCAGTTCATGGAGGAGTACTACAAGATGGACTGCGAAGATGTGATCGGAGGAGACCTGCCCACACGGTTTAGATATAGACAAGTGGTGCCGAATGACTATGGGCTTACCGTTGAGGAGGTACGCTAATAAAGATGTTGCCTAGTGTCGAATATCACATTTTTACAAATTAAATTTGTTGTATAGAGATACATAAATCTAAAATCTAAAAGAAATAGTTATTTATGTTGACGCAATTAAAAATTATAAGCAAATTTAAAATGTTGCCCATCTCTTTCTCGCAAAACGTCGTGTTGTCACAAGCCGCTACCGCCGTACATTTGTCATTAGGTATACAATGTATACCTAATGACAAATGTACGGCGGTAGCGCCCGCGCCGGCGCCGGTAGCACGCTGTGACGTCACACTCATATGTCGCTCTCTTTCTTATTGTCAATTTAAATTATTTTTTATTATTATATCTTCGTTGCTTTTTAAGATTTACAAAAGTGGGTTTTAGATTGTTTATTATCTTGTTGTCTAAAATTAAACAGACGAAAAATATATTTTTAGTCAACATGCCTATTGTTTGTATCCTATGGTTTTCATTGACAAATCGTGTTTTTTTTTTCAGTTACATTTATTTAGATTTGTTCATCAGATATTGATAATGAATCATAACATCGTCTATACACTAATCTATAATTTAAAAGAGTTGTATCAAAATATTATCGTGAAGACCGAGGGAATGCATACCGACACTCTTAAATTAATTAAAAAACACTTTTTCTCACCACAGTTGATTTGGTTTCATTTGCAGCTATTCTACAAACTTTTTACATAATATTCATACTGCTTTTCATATTTGCTGTTCATACTGTAAACCAAAACATCATTGTCGGTTAGTCGGAAAGAATTACATTCCTATTGCAATACATTCTCGCACTAACAATACGTTAAATCCATTCCAGATCCTATTAGCAGACGACAGGGAATTGACCCAGTGGGTTCCCCTCAAGAAGATAGTGAAGTATCGGCCGGATAATGTCGAGAAGGGCGAGGTTAAGACGTACGCGCAGAAGGCGGCTGACAAGAAACTCAAGAAGAAGATACTGCCCAGCCTGTTTAAGGATGTGCCTGAGTTAGTGAAGTATTTTATCACTTTTAGGGTTATCCAAAGGGTAAAACGGGACCCTATTACTGAGACTCCGCTCCGTCCGTCTGTCATGAACCGTAATAGTTAGACAGAAATTTTCACAAATGATGTATTTCTGTTGCCGCTATAACAACAAACACTAAAAGCAGAATAAAATAAATATTTAAGGGGGCTCCCATACAACAAACGTGATTTTTTTGCCGTTTAATACGTGAACCCTTCGTGGGCGAGTCCGACTCGTACTTAGCCGGTTTCTTCTATGGTATATTGGGTCCTGGTTTTTTGCCGGTAATCGCTCACCAATTAGATAAGCGATTACTGTCGCACGATCACACTGCACTAGCAGTGCAGCACTTCATTTCTAGCATCGCCTGCCTCACACGACGCAAGCTATGTTTGACACAAACCCTGCTAATCAATATCGCTGTCTTTGACTTTCAAGTGACTTTTCTAACGTATCAGATAAAGACAGCATATCAGTTACACAAATATTTTTATTATTAGAAGGGGGAGACTGTATTAAACTTTACTTTATAAAATTACCCAATTTTACAAGTCAAAATAGGTCCAAACGACACTAAATTAATAATATTTAAAATTATGACTTGTTGAAAGTGGAAATGCATAAAATAAGTCTACATATCATTACCATGTTAGTTAATCCATGTCTTATTTTGTTATTTATTTATTTTAGGGAACCTGAAATAGTTGTTCCTGTCGAAAAAACAAAGAAGAAGAAAAAGAAGAATACAGAACAAAACGAGGCGTCTGAAACCGCCATCGATGATAATGTCACAGCGCCGACAACTGCAAATGGTATTAATAAAGAAAATACAGAAGAGCTAACTCTTGGCAGTGAGGTAGAGGCAGCCAATAACACAGTAGACGAAAATACCGAAAAAGTGAAGAAAAGAAAGAAAAAGAAGAATAAGAAAAGCGAATTCGTTGTTGAAGATGCAGCTGATGCCGCGCCAAGTCAATACATAGACAGTAAACGATATAAAAATGGTGACAACAAAGATAAAAAGAACTTAAAACGTAAGTTAGGCAACACAGAAGAAGCTGTCTCAACAAAGAAAAGGAAAAAGTATAAACAAAAGACGAATCCAAAAAATAAACAAGACAAAAATAAATTCAAACAAAAGAAACATAATGACAAAGGAAAAGATGCTGATCCAATGAGCAACTTGTCCGACGAAAGATTAAAGGCCTACGGGCTAAATCCCAAGAAATACAGAGGTTTCTTGAAATACAAGAAGTTCTAGAATTGTTGTTATTTAAGAAGATACTTTTATATATAACGTTTGTTATTTAATAATAAATATAATATTTTCAGATATCTTGTTTATATTTAGCCTATACTGTAACCTAGGCCTACTACACACACCGGCATATTTAGCGGAACATAAAATGAAGGTTTGATATCAGTATCATATAAGGTTGCTGGCTGGTTTATACGTCATTTAATTTAAAAAGAAATATTTTCAAATTAAGAAAACAACTGAACATCACATTTTATGCAATTGTTTTAATTTTATTCAAATACACCTTATCTGGAGCGAACTTCGAGTATTTCTTCCTTCTGAGTTTGATTTAAAATTTCATTGAAATACTGTTTTTTGTTAGTTTTTTTTAATCGCGTATCTTTTTGGAGTTGAGGACTGAATTATGCCTGACTTAGCCCCAACGGAGATTGCCAGGGCACTCGAAATGCGAAGAAATGGTCAAACCTATAGAGTGATATCCAGAGATCTTCGTCGACCAGTTTCAACGATCCATCGCAGTATCCAACGGTTCAGGGAGACCGGTACTTATGTGAGAAGAGCAGGACAAGGCAGAAAAAGACGCACTTCGAGTAGGGATGATCGTTTCATTCGGCTTCGTGTACGTAGGAACCTCCGTTTGACGACCGTCCAAGCCCGACATGAGTTAGAAACAGTGCGGGGTGTAACCGTAAGTGAGCGTACGGTACGAAGAAGGTTCGAAGAAGCTGGTTTGGGTTCATTTGTGCCCGCCAAGGCTCCAAGGCTCGAGGTAAATCATCGTAGAAACAGGTTAACTTTTGCTCAGGAACATCGACTTTGGAACGCGGACCAATGGAGTAAGGTATTGTTTAGTGATGAGTGCAGAATTCTCTTAAATCAAATTGACGGCAGGCAAAGAATATACAGACGCAAAGGAGAACGATACATTCAGACAAATTTTGAAACTACAGTTGCATACGGTGGTGGATCAATAATGGTTTGGGTGGGCATTTGTTTGGGAGCTCGCACAGACTTGGTAGTGATTGACAGAGGGAGTCTGACTGCAGGCCGCTATATCAGAGAAGTTTTAGAAGAAAATGTCGTACCGTTTGCCCCATATATCGGTGACGATTTTGTTTTTATGCAGTATAATGCTCGGCCGCATACCGCTCGGGTAACTCAAGCTTATCTTAATGATATGAATATCACTGTTATGGAGTGGCCGGCGAGATCACCGGATATGAACCCAATAGAGCACGTTTGGGACTTGCTGAAAAGAAAAGTTAAGTCCAGAATTCCAGCTCCTGCCAACGTGGGTGAACTGCGAATCGCCGTAGTTGAGGAATGGCGGAGACTATCCCAGGAGACCATCGATAACATCATTCTCAGTATGCCTAGACGGGTAGAAACTTAATAAGAGCACTTGAAGGAAATACGCGATGTTAATCACCATTTTTCTAATTTAATTAATTGTTATTTTAATATTAATTTTCACTTTTCCCGGTTACATGAAAAGTTCAAAAATGTACCATTTTTCACAAATAGCCTTTACTCGCAAAATCTGTTCTTAATTTGATCTCATTTTAAGTAAAACAAATGAAACTTTAAATAACAAAAGAAGTGTAGTAAGTAGATTTGAAAATAAAACCATATTTTTTTAATTATGGACCTTTTTTTGTGTTCCGCTAAATATGCCGGTGTGTTTATATTTACTCTGCAAGTATAATATTTAACACTTAGCAGTAAAAACATAGTTTATTAAAAAATAATACTATGTACTATGTGATAATATTATAGTGATCCGGAGCTTCTCGATCTAGCTTGAAAGGGAAAGCTATGCTACTTGTGGTAAACAGTATTTTCACCACGTTTTCACAATATCCCATCCGATATGGACCGTTAACGAGAAAGACGTTATTATTCCTAAATCCTACTATAACGTAGTAGCATTCTCTTTTAATCCTACGTCCATGAGAAAGACAGGTATATGTTGCGTAATAAAAATATACCTGTCTCTCATAATAATCGGCCCGATACCGGATAAGATAAAGGGAATACGCTCATAAGAGGTCCTTATCGTGTCGAGCTATTTAGCGTCAAGGGACTGAGCCAAGTGCGATCTGTAAGAGTTGTGCGGAGGATGCGCGCGCGCCAACATCGGTTCCGCGAAAATTAAAGGTTAAAAATGTTTTAATACTAGTTTTTCGCATGTTTAATGATAAAAAGTGTGTTTAAGTGTAAAAACTTTTAGTTGAAGTTGTATTTTAATAAATAGTGCGTGGATTAAATTAGAAAATGGCCAATTCTAATAACCATGATTTTTGAATGTAAATAACTTGTTATTTGTAAGTGTAAATACGAGGGCTGATTGATAAGTTTCCGAAACGACAAAGAAAAACTTCAAAAATCTATTTAAAATAAATTTATTTCTCAACGTAGTTTCCTTCTACCTCGATGCATTTAGTCCAGCGCTTCTCCAATGCCGTTACCCCTCAACATACTCGTCCACGGCAACAATGACTTCTTCATTTGATGAAAATCTCTGGCCACCTAACCATTTCTTCAGGTTTGGGAATAAGTGGAAGTCGCACGGGGCCAGATCCGGGGAATAGGGTGGATGCGGTAGCAATTCGAACCGCAATTCATGGAGTTTGGCGACTGCAACCATTGACGTGTGTGCAGGTGCGTTGTCATGGTGGAACAAAATTTTTTTCTTGGCCAAATGTGGTCGTTTCTTCTGGATTTCTTCACTTAATTTTTGCAGCAAGCTTGCGTAGTATTCTCCATTTATTGTTTTTCCTTTTTGCAGATAATCCACTAAAATAATCCCTCGAGCATCCCAAAAAACAGTAGCCATCACTATGCCGGCCGACAAAACCGTTTTTGCTTTCTTCGGCGCAGGTTTTCCGCTCTCAGTCCACTGCTTAGATTGTTCTTTTGTCTCGGGAGTATAATGATGTATCCAGGTTTCATCGACTGTTACATAACGCCGCAAAAACTCATTAGGATCTCGGTTAAACAGCGCCAAACACTCCGATGAATCGTCCACTCGACGTTGCTTTTGGTCTACAGTGAGCAAACGCGACACCCATCGCGCGCAAAGCTTTTTCATTCCCAAATGTTGGTGCAAAATATTAAAAACGCGTTCAGATGAAATGCTCACCATCTCTGCTATCTCTCGCAACTTTAAGCGCCGATCATTCAATACAATTTTGTGAATTTTTTTGATCATGTCCGGATTCGTGACTTCATTTGGACGGCCAGACCTGTGGGCTCGTCTTCGCAGCTCTGTCTTCCACGTTTCAAATCAGTTACCCAGGTGTGAATTGTACTCAATGCAGGAGCAGAATTACCTAAAACACTGTCTAGCTTGGTTTTAATCTGGGTTGCTGTTTTCTTTTAAAACGTAAAACTTTATCACCGCACGAATTTCGTTTCTTTCCATTGTTAAGAAAATTTACGACAGTAAAAGTTCTACGTCCTCTCAAACAAATTCCATCAGTTCGATTAAATTAAAATTTGGCGGTCTATTTTCAAAAAGATGCCAGAATATAATGTAATATTCCTTTTTTGCGTATCATTTTTTTAAGTTCGTCGTTTCGGCCAGTTATCAATCAGCCCAGGTATAATCTATAACTTAGATATTATAGTGTTAAATGCCCAACAAAACATTATTTTGAATAATAATACTTGAACTTTCAATAACAAAGTCAGTGTCTTGTGTAAATAAATAAAATTCGTCGAAAGTGTCATTAGAACAAAATTTAAATGTTTTAACGAACTTTCATTACGGCATTAAATAATAATGCTAATTTCGTAGTGCTGAAAGTAGTGTATGGATTCGTAGCTCAGTTAGTCTGTGACTATACTCACCCGTCCGATTAGACTGGAGATCGATCCTGGGGTCCAAGGGAATTTATAAAAGTATTTTTTCTGTTTTTCTAACTAATTAAAACTAATAAAAAGTGTAGACAATTTGTAATGAACAATAATGTTGAATACCACGGTATATCATTGACGTACAAAAATAAAAAAAACTTATTTTATTTGATAAAATTTTCTTGTGAACCGTGAGTAGTTTTTAGAATTACAGCAATATGGAGGAAATATCATCTGTTATACAATTCAAGACAATATGTCTTGTTTACTAGAAAATGTAAAAGATATAATTGCTAAAAGAAGTATTGGAAACAAAACTTGACGAATTGAAGGCTACGGTATCGGATTTGGCACTTGAAAGCAATCAACTAAGACGAGAACTAAATATTTCCTGCAAGAAATGTATAAGTTTAGAAAATGAAATTAAAATATATAAATATACAAAAAATAAAGGAATAAATAACCATGTCAATAGTAATAACAAAATAATGATTCAGAAAATTTACACGCAGATAATAATATTATTATGAATTCGTTACCGCCGCTACCACAATTGCGGCCTGCGCCGCGGACCGACGACGTCCGCGCCCGCGCCCGCGCAGGCGCCTCGCAATGTCTCGCCCGAGCGCGCGTCGTGCGCTGAACCCACGCGCCCCGTGCCGCTGCCGCTGCAGTCGCCCGCTTCGTACGCGAGTGCGGCCACGAGCGTAGTTAACGCGGAATCTTATGATGATTGGACAGAAATAAAAAGGAAGGAAAAAGGAAAAATACTATTTGGAGACGTGGAATATGCTTATGTCTATAAAAGCGATTGAACGGAGGAAATACTTGCATGTCTGGAGATTAGAATAAGCCACAACTGTGGAGAACTTATTAGAGTACGTTAAGGAAATACTGGGAAATGAGTCAGAAATAAGTATTGAGAAATTGAAACCTAAGACTGAAAGAGAATACGCGCCATTTATATAAACGAAAGTAAATTTAATAAACTGTGTGATTCGGATGTGTGGCCACTAAATGTTGAATTCAGCGAATTCAGAGATGTTTTTTCGACGCCGAACCTTACATTCAACACAAACATAAGGAAAAAGCTAGTGGAAAATTAAATTTTTTTTACCAAAATGTTAGAGGACTGAGAACAAAAACGTCGAAATTTTTATCTCTTTTAGAATCTTCAGCTTCAGATTTATTCGCGATAACGGAAACTGGCTGCAATGAGTCCATCTATGACGCAGAACTAATATTACCGGGATACCGAATACTGCGATGTGACAGAACAGATGGGCGTAAACAAGGCGGCGTGCTTCTCGTGGCCACACCGAGGTTTGAACTGCGATAGGTTAAAATTCCTGATGGTATTGATATAGACGACTATAAGTTTGAGTTGATTTGTGCTACTATTTATAAGAAAAATAAGTTTCTGTTTACCTGTTGTGTAGTGTATATTCCACCACAAACAAATGAGTACATGTTAATATTTAGAATACTAGAGTATATGTAATAAATATAATAATAATGTAATAATTTTAGGAGATTTTAATCAATGATGTTACGAATATTTTGCGGCCTACTGTGAAGTGGTTCAATGTAACAGCGTACCTAATTGTAATAACAGACAACTAGACTTAGTATTGAGCGGGCGCAGTGGCGCAACGGTCTGTGCCGAGCCGGAGGGCCTGCAGCCGGTGGATGCCTACCACCCGCCACTCGCGGACTTAGTATTGAGCGGGCGCAGTGGCGTGACGGTCTGTGCCGAGCCGGAGGGTCTGCAGCCGGTGGATGCCGACCACCCGCCACTCGTGGACTTAGTATTGAGCGGGCGCAGTGGCGTGACGGTCTGTACCGAGCCGGAGGGCCTGCAGCCGGTGGATGCCTACCACCCGCCACTCGCGGACTTAGTATTGAGCGGGCGCAGTGGCGCGACGGTCTGTGCCGAGCCGGAGGGTCTGCAGCCGGTGGATGCCGACCACCCGCCACTCGCGGACTTAGTATTGAGCGGGCGCAGTGGCGTGACGGTCTGTACCGAGCCGGAGGGCCTGCAGCCGGTGGATGCCTACCACCCGCCACTCGCGGACTTAGTATTGAGCGGGCGCAGTGGCGTGACGGTCTGTACCGAGCCGGAGGGCCTGCAGCCGGTGGATGCCTACCACCCGCCACTCGCGGACTTAGTATTGAGCGGGCGCAGTGGCGTGACGGTCTGTACCGAGCCGGAGGGCCTGCAGCCGGTGGATGCCTACCACCCGCCACTCGCGGTCGCCGTCGTCGAGCGGTCCCAGGTGCGGCGCGCGCTCGCGCAATTGCTGGCCAAACGTTCAGTGGGGCCGGATGGCATACCTCCTTTTATATTTAAGGACTGTGGAAGGACATTGGTGGATCTATTGGTGCATTTGTTTAATTGCTGTATTACTAAGACAACATTTCCTGACCGTTGGAAACTAACGCGAGTGGTACCGGTGCCTAAAGGTAAAGTAGGTAGGGAAGCTAGTGATTACAGACCGGTGGCGATTCTCTCAACACCTGCAAAAGTATTCGAGGAGGCTATCCCTATAGCAACTTGTACGCACAGGTGAGTAGCCACTTATCTGACGCACAGCATGGTTTCTTTCCGGGAAAAAGTACGACGAGCAATTTACTTAGCCAGCTAGTAACCATAATTATTTCCAGCAGTTGATGCGGGGCTGCAGATGGATGTTACTTACTTGGACTTCCGGAAAGCGTTTGACACAGTCGACAATGATGGCTTGCTTCGTAAGCTGGCCGATATGGGTTTCACTCCTCGCACGATAAAGTTTTTTGCGAGCTCCCTGCGTGATAGGCGTCAATTTTTCGACTGTGGCGGATGCCATTCGGAGCCTTATTACACTAGATCTGGAGTTAGTCAAGGAAGCAATTTGGGACCATTTCTATTCATTATCATGATTAATGACCTACCTAAAATAGTCGATGAGTCTCTAGATTTGCTGAATGCTGATGACCTCAAACTTATCAAAGTGATAAGAGATAAGGCCAGGGATCAAAGCATACTACAGCGGGATATAGACAGGGTTGTAGATTGGAGTAAAAGGAACAAGTTGTACTTTAATGTACAGAAATGTTCGGTGCTATCCTTTACTCGTTGACGTGCCCCTAGTCATTACGAGTATCACATGTAGGGGCAACCGATACAGCGTGTTACAGAGGTGAGGGATTTAGGAGTTCACTTTACTGCAGATCTAAATTTTAGAAAGCATATTATGGGGGTTTGTAAAAAAGCTTACCGTAACCTAGGATTTGTTCTACTCCAGGCCAATGAGTTTACAAACATAAAAGCTTTAAAAGCGTTATATGAGACTCTGTTCAAAAGTCATTTAGAATGCAATGCCGTAATTTGGAGTCCGAATGAAGCCAAATAAAAAGGCTATGTTGGAAAAAATACAAAATAAATTCATTAGATTCCTTTATTTTAAATTATACAAGATACATCCTGGTTACCCCTTACTATATGCAACATTGTTTTTGCTTGGCATGGTAGGATATTATAAACTGGAGGTTAGGCGAGAACTAACGCTTGCTACTTATTTATTTAAAGTTCCCAGATAAAAATTTATAATCTTAATATACTGGGAGAAATGAGATTATGCGTCCCGGATAGGTACATGAAACGGCGGAGGCGACCGCAGCTGTTAGCGGTTCTGGCAGAACGCACCAACCTCTTACAGCAGGCGCATCTGACGCGCGCGCTGCGCACGCTCAACGCGGTAGACAAGAAAGCTGATATATTTAATTGTTCATTGAATGACTTTACTAAGGCTGCATATTTTATAGTACGTTTTAATTCATAAGATGTCTGAAGTAAGTCATTAGTCACAGTAGTTGTATGAAATTGTTATCTAGATATCAAAGAAATTTACTTTATTAGTTATTATGTTTTTGGTGTTTGTTGTTTATTATTAGTTACTAGTTTAGTCTGTCATATTAGGATAAGGTTCTGTAAAGATAGATTTAAGTTTAGAAATAAATAAATAAATAAATAAATATTTCCATTATCCGATCAGATATTGGACCTTGTATGCATACCTTCTATGTCTTTCTCATAATAATAATCGGCCCGATATCGGATAGGTTAATGGGAATATGAGGTCCTAAACGGTGAGAAATATTGGAAGAATTTGGAGGAAAATACTAAAAATGACGATTAAAGTTTAAACTCATAGAATTAAGACAGAACAACGTGTTTCAGGACAGCTAGTGTTTCATAATATTGAAACATATAGCCTACCTACCTACCTGATATTCTTATTATTGGTCCGTTAACGGACATGAATGTTTCGTTCTAAATGTAAATCTCCCTTTATCTTGATAATAAGACAACGCGTCTTTAGGTGTCACTTAGATAATATTCAGCATAGACTACTAAGGGATACTATGATATTCAGGTCGTCTGGCTGGATACCAGGACATAGTGGAATAACTGGCAATGAAAGTGTAGATGCCTATGCCAGACAAGCTATAACATCTGCGGGCTTAGGATGGCGATCCGAAGAAATAATTTTAAAGAAGAAATATTCTATCCAAAACAGTTCGTTGCAAAATAGTTACAAGGTCGACTTTGTAAAACAGTAACAAGGTCGTCAATAGAAGTCAACATTTCTAAATAGCCATATTTTTAAAATGGCTGCCGGGAAATCTTCTGTCAAAAATGATCAAATTTCCATATAAATGACTGAAACTATTTGTCTTGGACCGCCATGATGTGGAGTAGTTGACATTATTGTAAGACTATTTGACATTGAAATAAGAAAACGTTTCTACTTTAGCTGTCAAAAGAGGCCATTTTGTGAGCTCATGCTCGGTTAGAAAAGAAATGCTGTTTCTCATAACGAAGATGCATCGACCTTGCTGCCTTAAAATAAGAACTATTTTGCTCCGAATGGTATTAGTGTTTCTTTAATCTCTCATTTTGTCGATTCTTCGGTGTTTCTAGGGTGCGCATGCTAAGCCTGCAGGTGGTCTCAGTCAGTATAAACTTTAATGTGAGGATCTAATTCCAGTAGCTAAAAGTCACATGACCATCAGGTGGTACGAGTAACGGGCTAAACAAGTGAAAGTAAATGCAAGCAATATTTTGAAATCCAAGATGGCATTCCATTAGGCCATAGTTTTTCAAATATAAAAAAGCAAGTATAACAGTGTGCTCAACAATTTGTCGAGTCAGACTTGGCCATTATTGCTCGCCTATATTTCTTGTAAAAATTAGGATAAGGGACAATTCCCTTTGAGAGTGTGGACTAGACGACGGTGCTGTGGCATACAGCTTTGGTTATTTGATTAAAGATTGTGTCTGAGAACCGCCCGCTCACCCCGCACTTGATACCGAGCTGTGGAGGCGGGACGGTGTGCCGCAGGCGCCTTGTAAACTAATTTGTGTTTGACTCTTTTGGCCCGATATCCTACATAAAAGTTATAATGACACCACAAGTTGGCGACGAGGATAAAGAACGTGAGTAAGATATATAATTTGCTTGTGTACGACTACTCCAAAAATCCAGAAGTTATCAAACGAGTATGTTAAAATTAGCTTGGTTTAAGCTTAATCTTTCTTGACAGCTTCATTTAACAAAAAAAAAAATAAGTGTTAAGTTTGATAAATTAAGTTATTTGAAACAGTACCTATTTGTAATATTTTGAGTATTTACAAAATTTTAAAACTACCCCCTAAATGCTACATCTATATCATAAAAACTTAGATTAATAAAACTATTATTTCACTGTAGTTTGGGATATAATAATATTACCTAATTTATTATCATATTAGATTAAATTGGTTGTATATTCGTTCTGATAATTAAAGGTACCTACCTAAATAAATATGAGTAGTCGCAATAATATTGCTAATATATACCTAGAAATTTATTGAATTTTTGTATAGTCAGTATAAGCTAGTTCCCTACCTTATCTCGAAAGGTGTTTATAAATTTGCTTCTCAAGTATCACTGTTAACATAAACAACAGACGAATTTCATTTTTATCGAATCAATCAATTCTCAAAGGAAGTAAGCTTTTGAATTTGTTGTTTATTAAATAATGTACGCATACTTGAAGCTTACTGATATGAGATGGCGCTAGCGTGCTCGACCTCGTCTTCTCTCTTTCCTTCTCGTACCCTCTCGCTCGCACAGCTACCTTGAGAACCCCACCATAACGACGCCACAAGCAGTGGCCTAATTTAATTTCAAATCATTGGCGTCTGAATTTTCGACCCGTCTGCACTTACCAACAGTTCAATTTTGTGATAAGTGCTTAAGTTTTTATTCTATTTTATAAGTGTGAGCCTGATATAGCAGCTATTCATGTAAGTGCTCATTTTTATTTTCCTTACAAAGTGAATAGAACTAACGGTTTTACCGTTCGTATTGAAAATATTGTCGTTATAATTAGAACTATTTATAATATAATGCATTATGGTAATGCTTTTTACGTTCGTGCTTTTCAGTTTTAAGTACGTATTTTTAGTAAAACACAAATCTTTCTATGATTTTCAAATATTTTTAACTACCGTCAAGGAATACTTTTGTTTGTCGTTCATATCTTACATTTTCAAGATTTTTGCATGGAATCCTAATATTAGGTTTCGTTTTTGGCATGGAAAAAACTAATGATGAAGTTGACCCGGTCGTAGATAAACCGGGCCCGAGTACCGCCAACTACGACAATAGCTCGGATTCTTCATCTTCCTCTTCCACATCTTCTTGTACGAAGAAACGGCGACAGCGCCACCGTAAACGCAAGGATAGAGTTTTGAAAAAAATGACACAGGAAGTAGGTGAACTTAAAGGCCGCCTGGTGACAAAAAAATAATCGAAAATTCTTATTGACCGTTTTTGATACCACTTACGTCACCAGATGACACTTTGTGTGCGTTAGGTCTGCCCCTAAAAATATCAAACACCTCATAACTCTGACACTGGCGAATCACTACGGAGCCATCTATAAAAAGAAGAAGAAGTGATAGCAATTTGACAGTTGAGTGTTGACATCTGTGATCCGTTATTAATTTCTCTTTCTTGGTGAGCCGCTCGCGTAGAAGGTATGCGTTTTTAAAACTTGATAAAATCTTTATTTTAAAATTTCAGAGTTAAATACGAGTGCAAATAAATTAGGTACAATGTATTTGTTTTAATAATGTAATACTCTTTGCAGAATATTTGCACTGTATTACGATTAAATTCGATTAAAATCTTAGCCTTCAAGTAGATCATGGCATCTAACCTCTATTGGATGTTGTGAGTGGACAAAGGGGCAAAATTATAATACCACTGACTTGATTCCCAATTGTACGATAACTAGATCCTACCGTATCCGGGATTTAGTGTTTACATTTGCAATGGCTAGTGGCGATAAACCTCTCTAAAACCATCCCGGATAACCTCGGAATCATAAAAAGTTTCGATTAAACTAGTGTCGTTTCGTAGCTCGCCAACATGGTGAACAACCGTGTGCCGTCGGTCTTCTCCAAGACTTATGTCACGCCGCGCCGTCCCTTCGAGAAGGCGCGTCTCGACCAGGAGTTGAAGATAATCGGAGAGTATGGTCTCCGCAACAAACGCGAGGTGTGGAGGGTCAAGTACACGCTCGCCCGCATCCGTAAGGCTGCCCGTGAGCTGCTGACCCTTGAAGAGAAGGACCCTAAGAGGCTTTTTGAAGGTTAGTTCATTGCAATATATTTTTGTGACCCACGTTTTTTTCTAAATAGGTTTGACTTTTAAAAATACATTTTAATTTAAATACATATTAAAAATACATTTGACTTTCAAACTAATCATGAAGTATTGGTGTAGAATGCATACGAATTATTAGTTAGAACATTATTTGCTTAGTTAAAAAAAATGTTGGTAGTAACTAATATTCATGTACCGTCAAATGTGGCAACATTACCATCCTTTTGATATTTTGTCCGGTTTTTTCAATTACTATGGTAGGTACTTTTTTATTTATTTTTTTATACAGGGTCTGTCGTAAATAATGGATAACCCGTAAACTGGAGTTGGTCCGGATGTGAAACTGTAAGAAAATCGTATTTTCTTGCCAGGGTTTCTAACCATATGAAAATGGCGTAGCACATACTTTTTTATAAATTTCGCTACCTACTTTTTTCGTTCATTCCGTTGCCATTTCATCAAATTTAGGTATTTGTGTGATATTTTTAGTATTATACTCCTGAAGACGTGTATTATTTAATTTTAATACAATTTTAGGTGCTTTTAACGTAAACAATTTTCAAAATCATCTTTTTATGCTTTTTTTTAAACTATTTTTTTCTTAATGTCAATTGATCATTTACTGTGAAAAAAAAAAGTATGGCGCTATAGCTTCCCATTATCTTAATAAATTGTCTAGTATGTGTGGTTTCTAAAAAGGTATTGCAATGTGTACTTTACTAGGAGCGAGATCAATATCAAGGTCAGAATTCAAAATTTTTAAGTATTGTTATAAAAGGTTATAAAACTTCGTCATAATGATCTTATTCTACCAAAATTATTTACACAAACGTTATTGGGCCACTAAAAAGGATTTTTAGAAGAAAAACAGTTTGTTTTTAGTAAAAAAAATTATTTATTTTATCAATAACAAACTAAATGCTCGAAATGCCCTCCGCCGGCAGCAATACAAGCTCTACATCGCCTAATAAAAGATCTTTTAATCCGACGCGCATAGTCGGCTTCTGCGATTTTACTTGCTGCTACTTGAATGGGCGTACGCAACTTCCACAGAACTTATTGCTTCCTTGTACACTACTTCCTTAATGCAGCCCCAGTAAAAAAAGTCCAACGGGTTAAGGTCTGGCGAACGTGGAGGCCATAAAATTGGACCCAATCGCCCTATCCATCTATCTGGATATGTATTATTTAAATGTTCCCTTAAACGAACAGCGTAATGTGCTGGACACCTATCATTTTGTCATATCATTGTATCATCTCAACAGACCCTGTATAGTCTGTAGCAATGACATGTGTCTGCATGTTCAATGTTTAATATATACTCGAAAACAGAATGTAGGTCAAGTTGACACAAATTTGGCAACTTGACCCTGCTACATTTTCTCAAGTATATTGATCTCTAAAGATATTTAAAATATGTAGAGTTTATTCTTCTATGATGATAGGTTTTGGGTAAAGTAGTCATCGTAAGACATTAAAGTGCCATTATCCATTGGTATTAAGTGACAGGTAAAGATGCCCTACATTTTTTTTTTATTTCATACTTTGCAATGTTTTCTCCCAGGGTTGTCACATACATAAAAATAAAACATTTTCTGAAATACTTAAGTATTTTTATTATAATATTATTACTATAAAGCTTTGGCGCATTACTCTGGCCTACATTAAAAAAAAATGCACTTAAAATCAACTTAATAAATATCGATATCGTTCTTAATGTTACTCTTTGGAGGCATGTTGTGAAGATTTCCCACACCACCTAAAATAGATAAAGCGTTTTAGGTAATGCAAAATTTACATAAGACAAAAAAAGTAGAAAAAGTGTAATATTAACCTCAAACACGAGAAACCCTTTAAAATGGCTGGACTTGTTTTGTCGAAACATAATTATCTAAGAATCATCGCTAAAAAACCTGCTTTCAAATTATAAAACAACATCTAAATTCATTAAGCCATTTAAGAGATATGGTATCACAGATAGACACGCACACAGCGGTCAAACTTGTAACACGCACTGACACACTTGACAATATTAATTAGTTTGCATTGATAGATTATAGTGTTAATAAATGCTGTCTAAATGTTTAATCATAGGTATGTCGTAGATAGGTAGTAAACATTTTGTTTACAGTAGATAAATTTAATTTATTAAAATATATGTATGAGGTGATATCCCTAGCAGTAGGTAAAGATGCCACTATGCCAAGCTTGGTAACTTTACCTAACCTCAACTAACATTACCTTTGCCTATAAATCAAAAAATCGCATGTGTCGTAGATTACAAATAATTTGGTAAAATGTGACATGGGGCCCCTATAGGTAAAGTTGCCACATTTGACCGGTATTGTTTGGTAACTAACTTTAAAGTGATGATAAATATCTGGCAACCTCTTGACAGACTCACATGTTGATTACCCATTAACTGATTACTCTTAATATTATTTTAGTTACCTTTTTAATGATTCAACATACTTATTACTGTATTAACATTTCAGGAAATGCCCTCCTCCGTCGTCTGGTGCGCATTGGTGTGCTAGACGAGAAGCAGATGAAGCTGGATTACGTGCTGGGCCTCAAGATTGAGGACTTCTTGGAGCGCCGTCTCCAGACCCAGGTGTTCAAGGCTGGTCTTGCCAAGTCTATCCATCATGCCCGCATCCTGATCAGACAAAGGCATATTCGGTAAGCAATAAATTATCAATTGTTTACTATTATTATTTGAACTGCTTCAGTAATGCCCAATTTCTGGGGTTTTTATCAGTTGTTTCTCTATTAAATAGAGCTTTTGATTGGTGAAGGCGTCGTCCAATCAAAAGCTTTATTGAATAGATAAACAGCTACCGACAAAAACCGGACATAGCCATTCAATGATAACTTTATAAATTTTAATTCTTGTGCTAGTTGCCACACTAGAGGATATAAAAGCACAATTTTAGAACCTGTTGTCTAATTTTGATACAATGCAGGTAATTTGGAGCTGCACATGACATGCGAGTCATCGGTTATTAATTTTGTTCTTAAAGACCACTTGATTACTAACTTTTTGGCATCAATGTCTTGAAAATGTGTTTTTTACACAATAATAGAGAGGTAATGTATGATTTTCTTATTAATTTGCAAACAATTTGATAAGCTAATAGTTCACGCTAATTTGAATTGAATGTATGGAGCAAATATTGTGTAGTCAATTCAAACTTATTTCTAAAGAAGTTACAATCTTATACATGTAGAATTTACCTACAATATATTTTATTTAGTGCCTGTTTCACAATCTTCTGGTTGGATAGCCTAATCGGAAGTTCTATCTCTGCTTACTTTATATCGAGAAACAGATACAAAACATGCGAATAAGCTATCTGACACTTAACAGTCAATTGTGGAACCAGGACCTTACAATATTTAGAAATTGTATATTAATATCTATGGTCATGGAAGAAACGCTATCAGTTATTCATATTGTAATATGTTACAAGATGGCCATAATATAACATAACCTTATTTCACAGTGTCCGCAAGCAAGTGGTCAACATCCCCTCGTTCATCGTAAGGTTGGACTCTGGCAAGCACATTGACTTCTCTCTGAAATCACCATTTGGTGGCGGCCGTCCTGGTCGCGTCAAGAGGAAGAATCTGCGCAAGGGACAGGGCGGTGGTGCTACCAACGATGAGGAAGAAGATTAAGCAATAAATGATTAACATCAGTACCTCTTTTTTTTATATATCTATGGACACTTCACACCACATCAAACTGGCCCTATGGTAGGTACCTAAGTAATAACACAAGTTATTACTTAGGTACCATTGGGGGTCCAGACAACTGAAAGTATATTTAATACTTTTATACTATACATATATGTAGGTATTTATTAAATGATGAACATCTTTATTACACATTCATAACCCTATAACATAACCTTTTTGTTTCCTCGACTGGATTCGAGCGCGACGTCTGGCTATGTTAGCCTTAGATTAAAGAAAGAGGCACAAAAAAAATTGTGTACATACTGTTGAAGGGAAAGCCGTTTCTCTACGTAAGTATATATGTGGCGCTAACCACAGTCCCGCAAACCGTCAAATATTATACTGAATAATATCGATACATAGGCAATCTGTTGATTAATTTTTTTTGCTCTAAAAACTCGTGCTAGTTCACATAAGAAAATGGGTTGTGCTTTACCTACAGTAGATAGGTATGTTTAGATCCTATGTTATAAATAGGTAAACAAAAAGATAAAATTCGACCAAATTTATGTGACAATGCATTTGTTTATGTTGTACGGTAATGATGCATTAGGATTCTAATGTAGGTACTCTTTTTAAGTTCTGATTTAATTTGATGTCAATAGAGTACAAATCTAAGGCGCTAAAAACTGCACAGTGGGTAAGAGGAAATGGAAAATACTCCATAAGCTGCGGATTAAGTATTTATTTACTTATTCATAATAATTTATAGGCAATAAAGTAATACATGACTTCACTCATGTTAGTTTTTTAATTGAATATTTTAAGATTTCCAAACAGCCATAATTTAGTAAGTTCATAATTTAGTGTGCAAAAATTATATTTACTCTGTATCTCACATTTACATAAGGGGGTAATTTGTTACAGTTCTAATTGTCATTATATGTTATTTGGATATATTGGCAGCTTGTTTCTTTGCTTTGACTAACTCGACTAATTCCTTATACCGCTTCATACATTCCTTCTTAGTACGGTTCGGTATACAGTCTGCTATCTTTTCCCACCTTTCTGATGTGCTCGCCGGGAATGTTTTGATGGCTTGTTCTAAAAGCTCCTGCTCATGTTTATTCCAAGGTCTATCCTCCTTAACCTCTTTAGGTACGTCTCCATTTAACTTGGGCTTTGCCATGCCATTAACTAATTTCGTATCACTTTTGGATATACTGTTGTCATCAACAACACTGGCAGCTTTCTTCTTGTCTTTTTCAAATTGGTCGAACGCCTCCTCATTCGCTGCTTTCTTGAGACTGCTTTTAGAGAAATCTGAACTTTGCAGGTCCTTTGCTTTGTTTAAAACCTCCTTAGCATTTAAACGTCTATCATCAGTGAATGTGCCATGCTGGTTTAAAAAATTGGCCACCACCTCCCACCTCTGATTGGTGCCGGCAGGAAAAAGGTTGACAGCTTTAATGAGTAGCTGAGTCATCTCAACAGACCACTCAATGGGTGCTTTTAAAGCTGCTAGTTTTTTAGCCTTATTACCTTCGGATTTTTTAGTCTCAAACAAGGCTTTACGTTCAGACTCTAGTTTTTCCTCCGTGTCTTTCATGGCTTTAATGAAAGCATCCCTTCCATTTGCTTCCAAGTCCTTGGTCAAGTCTTGTAGCTCAACCATTTGTAACATTTCACAGACCTTCTCCACAGCAGCCATATGTGATACTGTTTCATCTTCAGTTTTGGCGTAATAATCGTTGGACTTGCAGAGATCTCTCAATTGTTTGCGCTCTTTACGGAGATTTTTCTTTTGTTGCTCACGCACAGCCCTGGCAGCTTCAATTTTGGCCCTCTCAGCTTCCTCTGCTTTTTGTTTAGCTAGTTGTGCTTCTTTTAATATTCTTTCTTCTTCAGCTTTTTTAGCTTGTACAGCATCCTGAAAATATGTAAGAAAAGAGACACGTAAGTGATGAACATTATAGGACCTACAGATTTCTACTCTATCAATAAATTTTAAGGCCACTGCCTCGAGCGGTGAGTAGCGGGGCAGCAGCGGGGACACACGCATGCGGGCGCTATAGTCATTGTTTGAGAGCTACAATGCCACAGACAGGTCAAAATTATAACAACCCCCTCTGTTAAAAAAAATTATCACAGTACATAATAAATTTTAAATAAAATCTGAAAAATTACTAAAATTTTTTTTACAAAATTAAGTATTTACATGTCAATTATTTCTGAAGAAATAAAATGTTATTATAATAAACAGCAGTTAATTAGTTGAACACATAGTAGAAAAGAAACTTTGCATTAACAAATTTTTACCTGTCTAGCTCTCTTAGCTGCTAGCTTCTTATCTTTGTCCTCTTGCTTGAATCGCTGAATTCTTGGGTCATTAATGTAGGCTAGGTCAACCAGGCTTCTGATCCTAGCCATTTCTTCCTTTTTTAGCTTAGCCCTTGCTGCTTTGTTTTGTTTTTCTATCCATCTCCTTTCCTCTCTATCGGAGCCCTTTTCTTTTTCCTCCTCATCCATATAAGAGAACTCGCGCCAGGAATCAAATTCGTACCAGAATGAGTAAAACCTTTCAACAAATTCTCGAGAGCTATTTTCGTCTCCCAATAATGGTACATTCTTCTTTTCCGACCATCTGGCATTCATTTCAAAGTACTTACTGAAGGCTTTGAAAAATCCATCCTTTTTAGTCTCGCTCGGCGTTGGAATGGAATCATCAAACTCAGGGTCCACGGAGTCATACGATCTTCTAGTTTTGGGTGTGCCCAGGGTCTCGTAAGCTTTTGTGATGCACGTGAAATAATCATCATCGCTTTTCACATGTTCGCCCTGCGCCTTACGCTTGTCGGGATGATGTTTTAAAACTTTTTGCCTGTACGCGCGCTTTATGTCTTCGTCGGTGGCCTCGATACGCAAACTTTTGATACCTAACACGGCGTAGTGGTCCTGTTTCTTCCACTCCTTCGGGTCCAAGCTCCTGAGATACTCCACGTCGTCCTCGAACACGACTTCTTCGGCCTTATTGTTACACTTTGACGTCGATAGCAAAGCATCTTCTCCGTGACATTTAATTTTAAAGTAGCGAAGAAACGGACCGCCGGCGCATTCAACTTTCTTTTTTATAAAAGGAGTAGACAGTGCTATAGTACGAATTTTTCCCTCGTTCGTCATTTTATCTTTAATTTCTCAGCTGTACAAAATGAACTCGCTAACATAACCTAAAAGCGAGTAAGGACGTCTGTATACCTTGTCTGTTTACGAACACCTCTTGTATTTAAACTATCATATTTATACTATCATAAACACCACATTGATATTATACAGTATTAAGAACATACAGCCTATGATAATAAAATAATAATTTATAATCGACACACCATCAGATACATTTCCGTATTTCTCTGACAGGTAATTTCATATTTGACAGTTTTCAGTTTGTCTTTTTTATTTTATTTATTTTTTTTAAATATGGAGTCCACTTATCTTAAAATCATTTGCCAGTGTCAAGTAAAAAAGGCGGACAATAGAACTTTCGTTTCAATTTTCAACACTGTATTCTTATATCATCAAGTCTAAAGTCTAGTCAAAGTCCAAATAAATAGTCAGTACAGTCAATGAGTCATGTCAGTCGATTCAGTAAAGTGGTTTACTGAAAGTTCCTAGGGAGTTTTGGCGGAAAACACAAAATAGCACGTTTTTGAAGTTGTTGAAGAAGTTGTACAACTTCCCACACTTGTACACGTTAACGAATATTTAATGGTTAATATTCTACCAATATTACACATTAAGAACCGAGATAACACAAATTAATGAAATATTACAAATTCCACAACGTCACCCATTGAACTCCCCGGCAAAACTCCCCGTTTGTCTTTTTATATAAATTAAATGGCGTCGGCCTAAAATTATAACTATTTGCCAGTGTCAAGTTAAAAAAGGGGCAGTATAATTTTCGTTCAAATTTTCAACACCGTGTTTCTAAATCGTCAAGTCCAAAGTCTAGTCTCGTCGCTTCTCAATACATTTTGGACAATGTGTTGTATGTCAGAAGGAATCTAAATAATTACAAAAAGAATAGCGACAACAATTGTATAAATAGGAATATAGTAATACTACTAGAAATAAGAACAAGTTAGAAATACCGGAGATCAGACTTAGCAAAGTAAGTAAATCTTTTAACGGTCAATGTATACGCCTTTACAAGAGGATCCCAGAAAACGTTCAAAATCTTTCCATTCATAAATTTAATAAAGTTGATAAAGAACGTTTGTGTGCTAAAGCTTATTATAAGGTCAGTGATTTCATTAACGAGTGCATACCTTGGGAATAAGATGGTCCCCTGCAAGGCTGCTTCTATGTACTTAAGTATGTTCTATGTACTTATGATTTCTGTTATATAGATTAAATTACTACATTGTACTTTTTTTTTAAGAAAAGAACATTTTTCCCGTCTTTTTGCTAAAAGGTGGCCCCGTGCGAGTATCTTACGCCAGTTCTTCTAGCCGGGCTAGATTCTGAACCGGTGGTAGGCATCATGTAGACCGACATTATGTCATGTCAGTCGATTCAGTAAAGTGGTAGAAGCTTTACTGAAAGTTCCTGCGGAGTTTTGGACAGAACACAACATAGCACACTTTTTATAGTTGTACCACTTGCCCACACTTGTGTGCATCAACGAATATCTAATGGTTAATATTCTATAAATATTACACATTATTAACCGAAATAAAACAAATTTAAAAAATATATATAAATACAACAACGTCGCTGATTGACATTCCCGGCAAAACTCTTTCAGTTTGATTTATTTTTATTTTTAAATCATTGCTACTTTATATAAATCCAACCATCATGTAGTTCAATGGGTGATGTTGTGGTTTTTGTATTTTTTTTCATTTCTGTTATTTCGGTTCTGAATGTGTAATATTGGTAGAATATTAATCATTAAATATTCGTTAACTGCACAAGTGTGGGCAAGTGGTACAACTTCAAAAAACATGCGATTTTGTGTCCCTCCAAAACTAGAAACTTTATGTAAAGCTTCTACCACTTTACTGAATCGACTGACTTGATTCATTGACTGCACTGACTATCTATTTGGACTTTGACTAGACTTAAGACTAGGAATTTGACGATTTAGGAATACGGTGTTGAAAATTGAAACGAAAATTCTATTTCCCGCCTTTTTAACTTGACACTGGCAAATAGTTTTAAGCCGCCGCCATATATATAAATAAAAAAATAATAATAAATCAGCTGACGAGTATCAAAACATGGCCTTGTAATAAAAACAATTTACTTGATTGGTCTGTAAAATGGAGGACATATCGTATATGTTCAAACCGATAGTCTTAGTGACCGGTTTCGGGCCATTCTTGAACCATCCACTGAACGCGAGCTGGGAAGCCGTGAAGTTGATGAATAAAGATGAGATAGAGAGCAAGCACAACGTGGAGCTGGTGCAGCTCGAGCTACCGGTGACGTATGAGA